>JBBWSL010000089.1:0-208036 GCA_038088545.1 Diaporthe humulicola
TATTATTATATAGCTTAAAATTAGGGCTTTTATATTATATTATTATTTTTTTTATTAGGTATATTTTAGTAATAAGCCTTAATAGTAAAATTAGGTAATTATATTTAGCCTAATTATAGCTTTATTTTAACTATAGGAGGTTATAGTTTAATATATAATATGGAAATACTTATTTAAGTAGTTAGAAACTTATTATTACTAAGTATTTATATTAATTTATACTCTTTTTAAGCTTAGGGACTTCTATTTTCCTAAAGTAATTTTAAATTACTTTCTTATTTAGGGTAATTTAATAGATACTATTAATAAGAAATTATTTAAAATTATTTTTTATTTATTAATTATCCTTATAGTATTTAGTATATTATTAAATAAATAATTTAAAATTATTAAAAAAAACCTTAATTAAATTTAAATTTAGTAAATAGATAGGAAGATATTTAAGTAAAATCCTATACTAATTATATAACTTAGTTAATTTAGTATAAGAGTAAAAGCTTATATTATTTATAATAATTACTAATTTAGGCTTTAGGAATAGTATTATATAAGGCAGAACCTTTTATTATATATATTTAATAAAGCTAATAAGATTAGTATTTCCCTTATATACTAATAATATAATAACCCTATTAATAGTTAGTAAAGGGATTACTTAAAATTATATACTATATTTTTTGCCCTTATTAGAAAGTACTTATTTTAGCTTAATTCCCTTAAGGGATTAGCCTATATATTATATATTATCCTTTTTATTTATATTAAACTTATTAAAATAAATAAGTTAATTAAGGTAGAAGAATTATATCTTAAATATAAACTTAGCCCTTATTACCTTATTATATTAGGTAGTTATTAGGGTTTACTTTTTTTTTTTCTAATTATTTTAGGATAATACCTAGCTAATAGTAAATATTAAGATTTTAAATTTATATATTTTAATTAATTATTATTATATTTTATTAAGATAAAGGTTATTTTTCTAAGTAAGAAGGTTAATAAGGTTTTATATAGTTAAAAAATATATTAAAATTAATAGTAGTTTTTAGGGAGGTAGAAGCTAGAATATATAGCTAAATAGAAATTAGTTAGCTATTACTAGTTATATATATAGTACTTCTTATTTATTAAACCTGTAATATAGTATTTTCGCTTTAGCTTATATATCTAGATTTCTGAGTACTTTATAACTCCCAAGATTATGGTATTAGTAGCCTTATCGGTTTTAAATATACTCTGGACTATATAGTAGTCTATTGGGGTTAATTGTAATTATGGTATTTTGAAAATACTATTAATTAGTTTGCGATAGTTAAAATATGTAGGGTAGGTAGTAGTAAGTTAGCATAAATAGTGTTAGTTAAGGAATTATAGTGTTGAGTGTGTCTGGTTGAAAATATAGTTAGATTAGTATTTTGTACTAAATTTTGCGGGGGGCGCATAAGTCCGCTTTATTAGTATGGTTTTGATACCCTCTATTGCAAATGAGTGTATGTAAATCAAAGCTCTTTGCTTGAATGCTGCAGGGTAACTTAAACGACAGCATTGCCCAAAGTTCCAACTCGATCCACACACCCAACGACTTTGAACAAGTAATTTTGATGACCCCCCTGGTTCGAATTGACCCGTAGAGACAATAAAGCTGTTTGACACAAGCCACAACGACGAATACTGTCAATAGTCTGTATATGGGTCCTTCAAAAAATTTGGTCTAATCATGTTGTATGTTGCGAACATGAGACAGCAAAAGGGCTTGATCAAATGATTGGAGCATTTGATGCTTACCGACTCTCAGTGGATCGGTGGTCAAGCTTGTCTCATGCCAGCACGCGTGCTGAGCAAGGCGCCCTGTCATTGTTTCAGTTGGAACTCGATGCTCTCACCCCATAGTAGAAGCCTGCGATGCATGTCTGGCGTCTTTGGTTTCAGAACCACAAAAGTTTTCCTCTCCCATGAGGCCTGTATGTGTATCAGTCGCAGTATGGAAAGTCGGCGCCGTTGTAACTAGGCAATAGAATCCAGTCCGGAACAGAGGTGACATAAACCGAGGAGAGAAACGCAAGAACCCTTGGGAATCGTATCCGAATTGGGAAGAAAGCTTGCACACATCGTAAGGGAGGGACTATCAGTTTTGAAAAGTCGGGATTATTGTGTAATAGGTTCGCCTCTACCGTATATAAGATACACGTACTGTTCTATTCAACCCCGTCTGTAAGAGGCGGGTCAAGGTCTTTTGCCGATGGGCTTCAGATTTAAGTTGTTTCGTAAGCCCCGCAGTTGACTTGATGGCAGATCATCCCTTTGACATGTCTTGTGATTGACGCTAAGAAGGCATGAAGTTCGTACAAGGTGTGGTGTGTCAGTCAGTGCGATCGATATGTTTCGTTTCCCAAGACCCCAGAATCCGTCTACGTGTGTCGGAAGACGACAGTATGAATATTCGCACCAGGTGATATTGGGAGATGTTACTACATGACCTAGACTCTTCTGCTACAGACCACTCTGAGTTATTGACGATGCCTCGGTGTGCGCCGTGTCAGCTCGGTACTATTCAATCAACGGCTTGGCTAGGTATCTCCAATATCCGCCCCAACCCCAATGCCGGCACGAGCCCAAGCCGAGCACCGGCTGGGATGACCCCGATCCGATTGGGCTAGGCATGAAACAATGAGAAACATGAGACGAAGACTATCTACGCTCACAGTATACCCTGATACTCCCACATGACACGCCCGCGATAGACTCATTGACCCCTTACATTGCTCACGGTGCATCGTCGACAGCATGCTGAGCATGTAGTCTTTCACTTCTTCAAAGTTTTCACCACCAGCCACTCGTTCCACGGCCATTGCGAGCTGGGCTCGTACAGACTGAACATCATCACCATTCTCTTAAGCCAGATGATCTAAAATCAACGGGTTGAACACTCATTATGTCAAATAATTCAAGGAAACCTCAGCCACGGAGGCTCTTCTGGGGCATAGCCAGCGCTCTCCTTCCCCTCTCGGCCTCCGCGCAGGGCGCCCAAGGACCAATTTCCTCTTGCCTCAACCAGAACGACCCGAGCCTGCCCCTACAGTCCCGCACGATCTTCCAATTCGGACCTGGAAACGATGCTACCTTCCTCGAGAACATCGCCTCCCGCAGCAACGGGGACATCCTCATGACCATGGCCGTCCCGCAGGCCAACGTCTTTGCCCTGCAGAACCCGATGACCTCGTGCCCGACCATGGTACCCGTGTTCCAGATCCCGGGCAGCAACGGGACGCACGGCATCGCGGAGATCGCGACGAGGCCGGACGTGTTCGCGGTGGTGGCGGGCAACATAAGCCTCAGCGGGAACCCTGCCAACGGCGTGCTGGGCAGCAACTCGCTGTGGGAGCTGGACCTGCGCACGAGCGGGTCCGCCGTGACGACGGGGCCCAAGCCGGGGATCAACCCGGACCCGAGCTGCCCTTCCGCCCTCCCTCTCGAGGCCACCGCCCGGTCAGTACACTTTTCCTTTGCAACGGATCCCAGACTTTCATGTTTTGGAGTGTTCTAGAATGAAACACTTTAGGATCCGTAGCAGGGCTAACGTCACCATGTAGCAAGATCGCCGACCTGCCCATGGCGCCGCGCCTCAACGGCCTGGCCGCCGTGCCGGGGACGTCGGCGATGCTGGTGGGCGACAGCCAGCTCGGGGTCGCCTTCCGGGTGGACACGGCCACGGGCGCCGTGACCACCGCGGTCGACGTGCCCGAGATGAAGCCCGTGCCCGGGGCCGGCAGCGCCGACGACGCCCTGGGGCTCAACGGGATGAAGGTCCGCGGCGGCGCGCTGTACTTCACCACGGCCGCGTCGCGCACCGTCTACCGCATCGGCATCCAGCCGGACGGCACCGGGCCCCTCCCGGGGGCCACCGTCGAGACCATCGCTGCTGTACCGGCTGCCAGCTGGATGGACGACATCGACATCCGTAAGTATCACTCCTCTCCTGCTCCCTGGTCTTTGTCCTTTGGAATGTTCCAGAATGTATCATTTCAGGACCCGTAGCAAGTGATTAACACATTGTAGGCGACGACGGTTCCCTGTGGGTCACCACCAACACGGGGAACACGCTGCTGGCTCTGCAGCCCACCGCGGCGGCGAACGGGACAGCAGCTGGCGCGGCGCGTGCGCAGTTCAACGCGCCGATTGTGGCTCTTGGTGCTGCCAACGCGCCAACGGTGGCGGGTGCGTCGTCCGTAGCCTTTGGGCGAGGGAGCGTCAGTAGGAACACGGCTTTTGTTGTTACCGGGTCTGGGAATGAGCCGGCAAAGGTGGTAGCTGTCGATACTGCTGCGTGTAGGACTGGTTAGAATGATTCGAGGGCCTGTCCAGCCGGTTCATGCTTGTACAAATACGTTCGTTTAATTCCCCCAACATGTCCATACCTTAATGATGCTCTAGGATTCAACAGCGAGTTTCTAAATACAATGTTTCTCTCGACTGTAAAGCACTCTTCTCGCAGGTCTAATGCTTGTCTTGATAATTGAAGCTGAACGTGCCTTCTAAACTATGTCGACACCCCTTACTAGTGAATCACATTCTTCCTCTAGCTGATTCTACAGGAAGGCAGAGTTCTAGTTGAATGACCAAGACGGCTGATGGCTCGCTATAATACATATAACCTACCATCCGCCAATTATGGCCAAAGACTTCTGATGCTCGACCCGCCGAATGCTACTTGACGGCACTGCATCCAGGCTGTCATGGGTTGGGGCTGCAACAGGCTTCACAGAGTATTTTCACGCGGCATCTTCCGCATCCTGAGTCCATATTGGCCTTCTATGCTTTGACCACCGAATACGCGTGACCCGTTGCTTCCAATACCACATTGTGGACACGATCCCACCTTAAAAAGTTGATATGAGGTGCACAGACGTAAAGTAGCTATCGAGGGCACTGCCGTTGTAATTTACCGGTATGAGATGAGTGGGCACATGCCTGTGCATTCAGAACAGACAAAGGTCATTAGAAACTATTAGCGAGTCACAGCTTGTTGGGCGCGTGGCAGAGTCAATATCAACCCCTCCTTGCAGATTTTAGAGGTGCAGTTGCAGCCTGATTACGAGTTCAAATCATACGCATGACGAGTTCTGGTCCAAAGCGCGATCCAAAAGGCCGAGACCAGTGCGACAAGGCTCGGGGTTTTGTTGCCTTCAGAGAGTCCGATTATGTTGGCAGTGGCACTTAGAAGTATAGATAGGAAGCATCACCTTCTTCCTTGAAGTTCATGATTGTGTCCAACGCAAACCAGCAACTGGACAGAAGGTTCTACACTCGTTTTCAACTCTTCTGGAACACCGAGATATCTCAAGTTCTTGTCTTATTCATCATGCGTGTCCCCTCTCTTTATAAACTCGCACCTGTAGCCATTCTCGCCGGCTGTACTCTCGTTCAAGCAAACCCATTCGCGAGGCAGGAGCCCAATACCTGCACGGCTCTCAATCATCGCAAATCATGGTAGAACAATCTTTCCAAGTCCATCCCCGGAAGCTTTCCAGCTAAATCAATGCCAGGGCCGCTCTCACAGATAGCGAAAAAGCTGCGTATATCGATGCTGAGCTGTGCCTCCAGGCCCTCCCCGCCCAATTGACAAACACGAGCCACGCCATTACCGGTGCTCAGACTCGCTGGGACGAGATTCATTACGCGCACATTGTACAAACAAACGTAATTGTAGGTAAAAATACCCTAACCCACCCCGTCTGCTATCAGGTCCTGCGTTCAGCCCTGAGCAGCAGGACTGAGCGGTGATATATTGCAAAGAACCGTCCTAATCAAGACCGCAGCACGGCGTGGGAGCTTTCCTCCCCTGGCACCGGCTCTTCGTGCGAGCCCACGAGATCCTCCTACAGCAGGAGTGCGGCTACACCGGCGCCCAACCTTACTGGGACGAGCTATCCGACATTGAGCAGATCGAAAACGGCACCCTTACCATTGACCAACTGCCCATTTTCGATCCCGAGACTGGGTTTGGAGGCAAAGGTATGGATGGGGATGGATGTGTGACCGACGGTCCGTTCTCAGACCTCACTCTGCACCTGAACTTCTCAGGTCTTCCGGATGTATATTGCCTCAGCCGCGGGTTCAACTTCACCCGCTTCGAGAATGGAAATCGCTCGCACCTCGAGGCATGCTTCCAGTACGACACCTTTGAGGATGCTAGACAGTGCTACGAGACCGATCCGCATGGAGCAGGACACGGAGCCGTTGGCGGCGTGGTATGTGAGACCTTGTTACCACACACCTCAAATAGATGCCCGCCGACCACTCACGAAGACGTGAAGCTAACAGCGATGAACAGATGATCAACCTCGCAACCAGTCCAGGCGACCCGATCTTCTTCCTCCACCATGCCTACCTCGACCGCGTGTGGTGGCAATGGCAGCAGGCCAACCTGTCGAGCCGTCTAGGCGACATCAGCGGCCAGAATGTGCCTGCGGCGGAGGTGTTGGAGAGCGAAAATTTGAAGTACCCGACTGCTGCGGTGCTGGACTACGACGGCGACCCGGGGAACGTGACGACGCTCAACCACACGCTCTGGATGGTGAACCTGATCGCCAATGCCACGGTCGGTGATGTGATGGACCTCGGGGGGCAGATCAGCTGTGCTGAGTATGTGTGATAATGCCCTGGTGACCAGTTCAGAATGAATGTCTCCAAAATAGGGGCGTCGCTATCTATATTCTTCTTGCATGTCAGGCTTTATCTTACATGGAGTTGGCTCTTCAAACTTATCCTGCTACGATGGCCTCTAGGTACACAACGGCACTTTGGCTGGCTAGGCCCAAGATGCTGTCCTACTTTCATACATGTGTATATAAAAGCAGACAATGGTTCTGGGCCTTAATCAACAACTATGTCGAACATGGCTTCCGACTTATGTCCTATCCGTGGAAGGCTACGGTTGAATGAGACAGACGTACATTCATGGGATGCCGATCACTGACATCGACAGCATGTGAGTCAAGGCTTCTTATTGGTATTTATAAAATCCCTCCGTTCTTGACCTACGCCTCAAACAACATCAGTCCTTCTTGACATGAGGCCGCTTCTTCTTCCTCGGATCCTTCCGGCTCATAAACACCCTATCCCGCGTCCCCTTGCCGCCCTCCCAGAACCCCGTGGCCACCTTGGAGACCAGGTTCCTCCCGCAGAAGGTGCAGCTCCCGGGGGTGTAGTTCTGCTCCCGCGAGCAGTGCCCGCAGATCATGCGGTTCGCCCACTCGTTGGGGTGGTCCTCGGCGTCGTCGTGGCACTTGTCGCACGCGTGGACCTTCTGGCAGCAGCTGAACCGGAACCACCGGTAGCTCTTCCTGTAGTGCTTGCACACGCCCTTGTTGGGGAGTGGATCCCCCGCGTGGAGGCCCAGCTTCTCGTCGCGGCGGCGCGGCCCGGACGTCGGCGGGAGGACACTGGAGCCTGCTGAGTAGACAAGGAACTTGACCTCTGGGATCTTGAAGGTGAAGCGCGCGTGGCACTCTCGGCAGACGTTCGTCAGCGTGTCGCCGCGGACTGCCACCAGACCTTGCGTTGTCGGCGTTGAGCACTTAGCACAGGTGGGCACGAAGGTCGAGGGGAGCATGTCGGCGACGGTGCAGCCGGTGGCGTCGATGAAGCCGGCCCTTGATGAGTAGGCGTGCACGAGCTCCGGCCGAAAGGTGAGTGAGAACGAGGTGCCGCATTTGCGGCAGGAGTCGGTGGTTTTTGGTGTGTTTGGTTTCAGCCCGCCAATCTCGCTGATAGCTCTGCAGCGCTGGCACTTGACGCTGAGGGCGAGGATGGAAACTTGGAATAGCTCGATACCCAGGAGCTCGATTGATGGGAATGAGATCGAAGTTCCTCGCTCGATTGTCTGGGTTGGGAGAGCGGAGGCTCCGGGCTGGGCGGTCACAGTCACGCCGCCATCGTCATCCTCGGAGCTTGTTGACTCATATGAGCCCTCACCATCGCCTTTTCCTTCGCCGTGGTAGTCCCATTCAGGTGGTCGAGGAATCATCTGTACATTTCCCTTGCTTTCGAGGACAGTCGGAGTCTTGGAAACCTGCGCCGGAGCATCTGGGGTTGCTGTCTGTTCTGAGACCTGCGCAACTGGGGCAGCATCTTTCTTCCTTGAAAGAGCCTGCTTGACCAGCAGATGGAGACTCTGTGTCAAGTAGTTCATGTGGCTCATCAGTGTCATCTCAACCTTCTCCTTGGCCTTCTCTGTAAATAGCTCCTCTACCTCCTCGGCATCCTCGGACTCTACATCGTTGAGCAGGATCCGGAGTGGCTGCAGAGGGTATAAGACCGGAACAATGAGCTGGAAAGAGTTGACGCCGCGCAGGCCAGCAGGCAGTTCAGATCTCCGTTTTGGCTCAAGAGGCAGCGTATAGACGATGCCATCGCTCGACCTCTTGTAGTGAGGAAGACGCCCCATCCGGGTTTCGATCTGTCTAGTCTCCTGTGCCCTTCTTGCTTTGGCCTCGGCCTTCTGATCCCTGGTGAAAGTCTCCTCTGGTGTATATGGCGTGCGTGCAACTTGATTCCCGTAAGACTCAGCAACCTGGACGGGTGCCTTCTCCGGTGATGATTCCTGAGCACCTGGACCCGTGTCTTCCAGATGCCTTGTGTCCTTGAACATGGTTAACTTGACTGTGTCGACTTGCTTCCTGGATAAATATTCCTCGAGATTTCTGTCGAGCGCATTCACCAGGGCCAGTAGGGTCGATGCGCTCCTCTCCTGCACCAGCTCTTCCCATCCCTTCTCGACATTGATGGCGAACCCACGTGGGATATCCTTGTTCAGGATGGCCAAAGTCGGGGGAGACGAGTCCTTTGGGTGGTTCTTGGGGATTCGGAGCTGGCATTTTAGGTGGTCAAGTTCGAAGGGAAAGTCCGGATCTGAAGGTAGTAGGTCAAAGACCAAGGAGGTTGCGGCGCCATTTTCCACGGTTGACTCCTTGGGCGAGTAGCGCTTGTGCAGCTGTTTGATCTGGTATGTCCTCGGGTCTTCAGACTGAGCCTTTGGAACGGGCTTGGGAACGATGCGAGCCGAATCCGCCGCTCTAGTGGCTTGGCGGTTTGACGACCCTTGGTGACTTGTGGTCGAAATCATGTTGGCGACTTGATAAGTGAGCGAAGAGCGTATGTACTGGTCGAGCTGTGAGTGTGGTGTCTGAACAATTGGACGGCGAGTTTTGCGCTGCAACAGCCGTCTATCAAGTGCGTCTTGTGTATCGTCAAGCCTCGATCTCTTGCTGCATAGAATTCTGGATGATATGAGCAAAGAGTGTCCAAAACTCCAGCTTTATCATCGCGATGCCCGTGGATGCCGGCGCATGTCGTCAGGTGCTGTCGATTCAAGATGCAGGATGATTCATTCCGGCGAGACAGGGGGTTTGCATTAGCCTGCCCAGCCCGCCCAGCCCTGATCTTAAACAAGCTTAGGTCCCTAGGTACAGTGTGCAACAGCTCAGAGTCATTGGACACGGGCCACACCCGCCTGAAGCTTCCCGTTCCCCGTCCAAGCTTGGAAACGCCACCGAAGCCGCTGCCGACAACCGTGACTCAACGACGCCACCACACGTTGGCATTGAACAACGCCATGGCGACAAGTTATCCCCATGAACGGTCCTACGGCCTTGAGCTGTGAATATTCGAGTTATCCACGGCCGGCGCAGTCCCCGCCCATCGAGTCTTTGCGACGTTCCCGAGAAACACCGCAGCGACACGTCGCGCCCCGCAAGAGAGACCAGCAACATGTATCCCACGAAATACGAGAGCCCGAGGAAGAGCGGAGGGCGTAGATGATCGAATTCCAAACTCCTTGAGTCGACCCTGTCTTTCAGCGCATGGCCAAGAGCAAAAGGACCACCGCCCAAGGTGGGACGGAAGCCACACTCCTGGAGGAGAGCAGCATCATCGTAAAAGACGAGCACAAAAGTGCATACAAGAAGGTAGAACCCTTAAGCAGGACAAGGCACAAGAGCACACACAGAGGGTTGCCATCCGTTGCTCCTCATTTACATGGACACGCTCAACAGGTTGCCCGACATTCGAGAGTTCACAGGTGGAGCTGACGCGCTCGGCGACGTTCTGCAGCACAAAATGACTCTATCGTGTCAGGTACAAGCGTATTTGGCCCAGATCTCTGTCTGCGTGGTCGGGGACCCGGAACAGAATAGGAGCATAGTGCGTATCAGTCAAGCGCTTCCAGAAGTATTAGGACATGAGCTGGGAAACAGTCGCCCCTTGGCGACTTGCCTAACCGAAAAGCCGTGGACCAAGTGGCCAGTCCAGTGTGTTTAGGGCCCCCGGCTAACGACGATGAGGCTCTTCTGCGGCTTTCCCTCAAAATGACAAGCATCTGCTCGACCTACCTCTTCCAGCTGGGAGCCATGATATCATGTTCTGCATCACTAAGCACTATGCGCGGTTTCTTGCTCTCTTGCGCCAAGGATGGCAAGAAAACAGCGGGGACAAGCTTTGTGGCCCCTGTTGGGCGACAGGCCTTGGCATCCAGCCTAATGACGTTCCATCTTTCATCACAGACAAGAGTCATGCTTCCATTTCGCGGTTGGGCCATATTTGAACAGTGCGTCCATGGCCACCAGCTCACAAGGCCAGCTGCAGCTCGCCCTGGCTTTCAGACAATACCCAAGATCAAAGCACTTCACACGGTAATAGTAAACGTTGCAATGGGTCACAATCACTCTGATTGAATTCTATGTACAAGAATTTCGAACACCTATGTCACACCCTTATGTACACCACACTCTCTCCAAGCCTCCGAGAGGCCCACTTCACACCCTCATCATCATGTCCATACCATTAAATAAGACTTCCAAGCATTGTTCCCATGACTACCCTGAGGCAACAGCTTAGTTGTCGTAGGGGCTAGGCAGCTCAGCAGCAGCGAAGCAAGCAGCCTTCTTAGCAGAGCAGGTGGCCATGTTGGCATCGGGGCCGACGCGGCAGGCGGCGTCCTTCTTGGCGCAGCAGTCAGCAGCCTGGCTGGCGCAGTAGGCCTGGTTGGGGTCACCGCTGGACTGGCACTCGGAGCGGACAGCCGCGCACTCCTCGCCGTCGGCGTCGGCACGCTTGGCGTAAGGGTTGGGGAGGTTGGCATCGCCGTAGCAGGCGGCCTTCTCGGCGGAGCAGGTGGCCATGTTGGCGCCAGGGCCGACGCGGCAGGCGGCGTCCTTGTCCTCGCAGCAGGTGGCGGCCTGGCTGGCGCAGTAGGCCTGGTTGGCGTCGGGGCCGGCCTGGCAGGCGGCGCGGACGTCGGCGCAGTTCTTCTCCTCGCGCTTAGCGTAGGGGTCGGGCAGGTTGGCCGACGCGTAGCACGAGGCCTTCTCGGAGGAGCAGGTGGCCATGTTGGCCATCTCGCCGACGCGGCAGGCGGCGTCGGCGGTGTCGCAGCACTCGGCCGCGATGCTGGCGCAGTAGGCCTGGTTGGCGTCGGGGCCGACCTGGCAGGCGGAGCGGACCGAGGCGCAGTCGGTCACGTTTGTGTTGGCAACGCCCTGGGCGATGAAAGCCGAGACGGCGATGATGGTGGCCTTGGAGAAGTACATCTTGAGTTTTGGTGGGTGGGTGAAGGTGGGATTGGGTATTTGGAGTGGTTGTGAGAGTGTTGAGAGGTGATGATTGGTGTGGTGAGTGATGCAGCAGATATCCAGATTTCAAAAGACGAAGAATCTAGACGATATATATAATCATCGACTTGTGCGAGCATCTCCTCGTCCTTGGCCCCTGAGATCAAGGTGAGCTGCAGCTCGGAAGTCGGTGTTGTCGGCCATACATCACCGGTGTGGGTATCGTGCTCGTGTGGGGAAGGCCATCAACTTGTGTGGTTCCCAGTTCGTATTTCGAGGCGCAGGTACCATCCGGGATGGCGATCAGCAACAGTTCGTCCAGGCAGCCCATGCCCGCCTCTCCTTTTAGATCAACTAAGCTTAACTCTGGCTTAACTGTGATGTCAAGTCTAACCCTGAGTGTATTTATCCTGGCAACGGAATACATTAAATCCCCGAAAAAATCAAGTGAAACGGGTGACGACATCTGGCTGTGGGCTTCAGCCCTAGCCGTGCTGCCTCTATTTTCCAAGAAAAATTGTTCTACAGCAGTCTGCGTTCTGTAAACAGGGGAGGCTAGAATGTAAACATCTGCACTACACTCCTTTCTACGGTGGTGGCTGCGCCGACGAGCTGTTCGGCCTCCTGCGCGACGCAGCCAGCAGCGCGAGATCTCGGCATTACCCCGTGTCGGGTGTGGATATGTTGTCTTTACAGCGGAGCTGCATGGTACGGATCGCCACACAGCAAACCGACCGGGAAACCCGGTCACCCCACAAGGCGAAGTGCGCTGGCTGATCAGTTCTTCAGGCGATCCCGACTGCCAGCCAACAGCCCAGCCCAGGTGTCGGGGTGTCCAGAGCTCCTCTGGAGTACTTCCGATGCCCCAGCTTGGGCCACTGAGCTCGCTCGCTGGCCTGTGAGTGGGCGATCTCGTATTTGGCCGCGGAAGTTGGGAGGAGTGCTGATCGGGCGGCCTGTTAGTGCTGTTGATCTTAGTCACGTCGAAGTTCGGATGGCAACGTTGGAAGAAACCAGGGTAGACTAGGGGACTTTACCATTGATTGAGCTACTTCTCTACGTAACATCTCTGACCAGAAATGGGCCGACGAGGCTGATTCAAGTTAGTGCAGCTAGCCGGCAGCTGTACGAGCATCTGCGTCACTACCGAGGGACTGAGTGTCCACGGCCTCGGGATATGGTTGCCGACTTTCTTCGTGTACAACAAGGCTGCGTGAAAGTTACAAAAATAGAATCGCCATCACAGAATCCACGGTCTCCATTGCCCCCCTAAAGAGGATCCTGACCTACGATCGTCGTCGACTTAGACTAGGTGATCCACCGGCACTCATTAAGCCCTCGGGACCCTCCTCCGACTTGCAACAGGTTGATGAGCCGCACACCTGACTCGTTCCTAGCCACTCATCATCTGCGGAACAACGACTTTGCTGACAGTACCCGTCCACAATGTTCCATGTCTGCCCAATGACTTACAGTGGCATGTCGGGGTCCCTCATTTACCATCACTTGAATCAGAAAAAAGGCCTCCAAGACAACGTTACATGTAGCTGAGGCCTTCACTGCCCCAACATAGAAGATTCATTGTCTATCACCATCAATGCGATGCAAAATGATGTGCAAGGCCTCGAAGCTCTGTAAATGAAGCTACCCGGGAAGAGGATTCTTCCGCCCTCGTTTTCCACTCACCCATGATTGACACCATGATTGATCAAGATCAAGCGAGTCAATATCAGGACCTGAGTCTGGGCGCAAGGGGATATAGTGTAGAATATGGCAGGTGAAACTCTGTTACCATGTCTATAATTCTATGGATGGGCGGCATGAAGGCGGCATGCTGATGCCATGTGTATTCGATTGATAATCGCCCGCATGGCCTAGAAATTTGTCCCGCTACTGTGGTAAGGCAGGATGTTTGGTCGAAGGCTGAATATTTCATCATTGTTGATCTCAAAGGCAATGCCTGTCCCGTATTTTCTTAGCCCCAACGCCAGGTCAGGAAGGTTACAATCGTGAAAGACCACCAAAATTCAACCCCGGCAAGTGAAAAGAGCCAAGAAAAGACTCGGGTTTTTACTAATGTGCCCCGAAAATCACTGTCCTACGATGTCAGGCTGTGGCAAAGAATACGAGCAGGAGCGAGCAATGACGTCGTGACCGCGGTTTTCGTACCAGTCAACCGAGAAAAGACGTTCCTAGCCTAGTACGTCTATCATATATTCAGTTCTGGAACATTGAAGCTTGAAAAAAGTGGCAGTGATGGTTAAGGAAAGACGTCGCCGTCAAGTACTCGGCATCACTAGAGACTCAAGACGTTCTTCTGCCTGGTCAATTATGTCTCGATCCATCGTTGCGTAACGGCACCACTACAAATTTTCAACGGGCCGATAAAGAAGTACAATCTTAATGAGAGCGAAGTAGATTGACTCAGCAAAAATATAACCCAGATTGTTATCAACGGAAGCATGAGACCAAACCGCTCAGGTCGTGGAGCCGGCTGAAACGAACACGAATTGAACGGCTACGTCTCAGCCGCCAGCGAGCCGCGGACAAACTAGACGAGCGATTAATTTTGCTCGGAAACTTTCTGAGCCTTTAAAAAAAACATGACCTCGTGCAGATCTGGGGTTTCTCCAGACACGGTGGTCAGGAAATACGAGGAACCATGCAATTACCGTGTACGTCAAATAGGGCCCGAACATTGAAAGTCTCCAAGTCCTCCGGAGCACAGAGCAAAAGCAAAATCATACAATCTTGCATGACGCTACGCATGGCAACTTGAATCAACTTCTCGAGTCTCCGAGGGAGAATCCTCATACTCTGTCCCGCCGGTTGTGTTGATCCAGACCGCATAGTTACTGCGCGGTCTGACCGCGTGGTCAAGGACAGTGCTTAATGCATAGTGAGTCCCCACAGCCTTTCGATAGGCATTCGAGTTGTTGCGGGAGGAAAGATCATCACTATGGAGCAAGCTGAGTGGTGGGTCGGACCAAAGTCCGCTGGGGTCCAGTCAGGCACATCTCCTTTTCTTCGCTGGCCAAAAATGTGGCTCCATAGGGGGAAGCCGAGAGAGCCCACATGCCGTCTTGATGCGCAATGATTCGCCCTGCTTTAAGTGGTCACCCAGCTTCGGAGACCATTCATGACAGTCCTGTAAGCCAGTCTGATCTTAATTATTTCAGATCAAAAGAGATGCCCCATGATATCTGATAGTTAACAGGTTTAGACATTTGCAGTTTTCGGCCTCCATTTTGCTTTAGCAGAGTAGCCGGCGCAAGCACAATTGTCTCATCCAATCTTGTCTTGACTTCATGAAGCTTCTCAAAATTGACCTGAGGAGATCGTGAAATCAAGACTCAGGCAAAGTTTATTAATTCTGCTAGTAGCCAGAATTCAATACTGTTCCTAATGTGCAAGACATACATTTCGGCCATCATGATAACGCAGTGGGTTCTCGACAAAGGTTAAAGTACTAGAACTGCCGGAGGGCTTGGCATCAGATTGAAAGTGCAGCATGCCAGGCACGGCAAGATAAGCGTGATGACCTTGCATTAGCTCGCTCACCTCACATCGTCAACCACTTGACTAGGTATGACCGTTGACCTTCATCACAACAGTGCTGTGTGAACGAATTGGTCAGGTTGTGCCGGCCTTCCATTTCGCCCCAATCACTCAGCTCCACGAGATCGAACACCCCTGAAAATGCGTGCAATTGACATTCTCATCGTATCACTTGTGTGGCCAGCGGCTATGTCCGCCCATGCTACCGGGTGCCAAAATGCATCAAGCACCAGTCTGACGCCCCCTCTATTCCCCCTCGAGCAATATGCAGATTCTGCAGCCCTCTTCCCCATGCCGCCTTGCGGCGGCTTTCGTCTCGAGGAAGCGAGCATCGATGAAATGCAAGCTGCGATGGCCAATGGCAGCCTCAGTTCCCAACAGCTGGTGACCTGCTACATGGTTCGCACATACCAAACAAATTCATACATAAACTCGCTCCTGCAGCTCAACCCAGACGCCCTTGCTATAGCCGCGCAGATGGACAGCGAGCGTGCAGCGGGACAGGTCCGCGGCCCGCTGCATGGGATACCCTTCACGGTGAAAGACAACATCGCCACCAAGGACAATCTCGAGACGACAGCGGGAAGTTGGGCTCTGCTGGGTAGCATCGTGCCCCGGGACGCCTTCGTAGTGAAGCGGCTGCGCGACGCGGGTGCCGTGTTGTTGGGGAAGGCTACGCTGAGCGAGTGGGCGGACATGAGGAGTAACCGGTACTCGGAGGGCTACTCGCCGCGAGGCGGTCAGGCCAGGAGCGCGTATAACCTCACGTTGAACCCAGGTGGAAGCAGTTCCGGCAGTGCGGCAGGGGTTGCAGCTAATGCGGTCGCGTTTTCTCTCGGGACGGAGACAGACGGGAGCGTGATCAACCCGGCGGAGAGGAATGCAATTGTGGGCATCAAGCCTACCGTCGGTCTTACTTCGAGGAGCGGCGTGGTCCCTGAGTGCGAGCACCAGGATACGGTGGGGACATTTGGCCGTACCGTTCGAGACGCCACTTATGCCTTGGACGCAATATATGGCGTCGACCCACGCGACAATTACACCCTGTCCCAAGATAGCAACACGCCGAGTGGTGGTTATGCACAGTTCCTTTCCGATAGGACAAGTCTGGAAGGCGCAGTGTTTGGCCTCCCTTGGAAGAGCTTCTGGGTATATGCCGACGCTGAGCAACAAGAAATTCTTCTCTCTATCTTGGAGTTGATCCAGTCGGCCGGGGCCACCATTGTGAACGAGACTGAGATTCTGGACTACGAGACACTTGTGAGCAATGACGGGTGGGATTGGGACTGGGGCACCACCAGAGGCCGTTCCAACGAAAGCGAGTACACAGTGGTTGCTGTCGATTTCTACAACAACATAAAATCGTACCTGTCTGAGCTCAACAACACGAGCATCAGGACCCTGGAAGACATTGTCAAATTTAACTACGACAACGACGGTAGCGAAGGCGGCAATCCTTATCCTGACGGAGGGGGCATCCCTGCCTTCGCGTCGGGACAGGACGGATTTCTAGCGTCCCTGGCCACCGGCGGAATCAGAAACGATACCTACTGGCAAGCCCTGTCTTTCTGCCAAGGGAAGACCCGTGATGGGATCGACTGGGCCCTGAAAGGCGGCGACCAAGACATCCCAGGAGGGAAAGCCAAACTCGACGGGCTCCTCGTGCCACCGGACGTCGGGCAAACGTACCAGATCGCGGCACAGGCAGGGTATCCCATGGTCACGGTTCCAGCAGGTGTGCACTCAAATGATGGAATGCCCTTTGGGCTCGCTATCATGCAGACTGCGTGGGCGGAGGATGAGCTCGTGAGATGGGCGAGTGCTATCGAGGATTTGCAACAGGCAACAGATGGCTGGGTTCATAAGCGGACACTGCCCGAATGGAGATCCTATCTTCAACGAAACATACCAATATTTTAAGGAAGATAATTATGGACATTGAATCTTCACATGATTATTCCGGACCACTATTCTGTGTGACACGTTCTCGGTACCGCGATCTCTTGCCGAGCAGGGTCTTCTTGCTCAGCCACGCCAACATGCGGAGCAAAGCCGATACACTGTACAACGGCCCGCCGAGTACGCACCGAAAAGGTACCAGGTATGCCAGCTTACTTGCCCTCTTGTGCAGCTAATCCAGCTTCCGGGTTCGAGGCCTGCTTCTCATTAACCATGCCAAACTCCGTACTGAGTTCGTCCCGCAACTTGTACTCCCTTTCAAGGATGACAGTGAGACATCCAAGTGCAGAGAATGCAATGGCAACCATCCAGATCCTTTCAAGGCCATCAGAAAGTACGCCCACAAACTGTGCCCTTGTCTCAGGCTCCAACGAGTCCACAAAAGAAGCGACCGCATGCTCGTAGGCTCGTCCCCCAATCACTGTCGCCGCGACCTGAGGATCTTCAATTCGTCCAGAGAGAGCCGCGACCCGGTTATTAAAAATAGCAGCGGGGATCGCGGTGCCCCAGGTGAGCCCGAAGCTGCGCAGGAAGGCCCAGGTTGCTGTCGCTAGAGCCGTGTCGGCCTCGGAAAGCGGCGCCATGATTGCTGGCAGAAGGGTGGGGATGACAAGGCCGGCGCCGGCTCCTGCTAGAATCTGGTATCCGATCCACTTGCCTTGGCTCGAGTCCTTGTCTAATAGGGTAAAGAGACCAAATCCTATGGTCATGAGTACGAAGCCGGCAAAGTGTATGGGGCGATATTTGCCCGTCTTGGACATAAGACCACCCCCTGCTGCCGCCATCGGCACAAGGATTAGGATGGTAGGCAGAAGGTAGAGGCCTGAGTCGCCCGGAGATGAGCCCAGGACGCCCTGGAAGTAGACCGGGAGGAAATAGATAGACCACATGGTGATAATGCTGTGTAGAAAAGTCAAAAGGTAGACAGCGATCAAGGTTCTGTTGGAGAATAGACGCAATGGAACCATCGGTTCGGCCACGAACTTCTCGAGCACCAAGAACATTCCGAGCCCGAGGACCCCAGCGCCCAGCGGCACGATAACACGGAAAGAGCTCCAGGGGTAGACGGCGCCGGCCCAAGCAAGGCCGACGAGGGTGGACGAGACAGCTGCAACAAACAGGGCGTTACCAACCCAGTCGATCTTGCCGAGGCTCATAGCCAGAGTCGGCTCCTTCTTCGACCTGACGTGCAGGCACACGAAGAGAAGCACCAGGGCCACGCCACCCACAGGAAGATTGAGGTAGAACACCCAGCGCCAATTGCTGTACTGGACGATCAGCCCGCCGAAGAAGGGCCCGAGTGCCGTTCCTATGGCGACGAGACCGAATATCGCTGCAAGATAGGTGCCTCGATGGCGCAGGGGCACTAGATCGCACACGATGACCTCGATGAGGACATTGATCCCACCGGCGCCGACGCCCTGGACGGCACGCCCGGCTATCATCACGCCCATGCTGGTGGCGCCACCGCACAGCCCGCTGCCCAGGACGAAAGCGGCCGTCGATATTATGGTGGGCCAGCGGCGGCCGAACACGTTGGCAAGTTGGCCGACGAGGGGCTGCAAGGAGGTCCTGTTCGCGGTTGTTGGTCAGCTTGGTTGGGGGTTTTCTTTTGGGGGGGGGGGGGGTTGTTCCGGCTCACATGGCGAGGAAGTACCCATTAATCACCCAGATGTACTCGCTTCCGCCATCGAGATCAGCAATGATCGAGGGCAAGGCTGTGGAAGTGATGGTGGCTTCGAGTGCAGTCAGCAGGCCTGCGAAGCCTATTGCAACAATGATGGCCCAGAACTTGAAGCCTGGCTTGAATGGGGCTGTTGCCGCGGTTGGCGGATCAACTGCTGGTGCTTCTTGCATGGTGTATATAGGCCTTGGGAGCAATTTCTATTTTCTTCAAGTTGTTCTTGACTCAGAAACGTATGAAGAGTATGAGTATGCGCCTGTTCATATATATATTAGTGCGTGTTCCTTAGTGGAGTTCAGCTTGGGACGGTGATCTATTATGACTTGGATTCTTAAAAATGAGAACAAAACATTGTGAACTATGGAGAAAAAATAGTTCCAGTCAAATTACGGTTCATGTTTGAGTTTTGTTCGAGTCTCTTCGACTACTGACCATTCGGAGGGTTTTCTTCGGAGGGTTTTCCCCGACACCGAAGGGTCGGATACTCAGTGTAGCAGCCAAACGTCGACCACTGTTAGGGCCCGGATCTAGTCTGAAATATTGTTGGTTCTTCCCACGAGGGTTTGGGAATGGGAAGTTCTGTCTCAATCCTTGATGGTACCATTTGCCATGTTGCATATGAAATCGTGTGCCACGTAGAGGCTCAATTTTACGTCGGCAGTTTTCATCCAAGGTAATAGAATTCGGGTACTCAATTTGATGATCCTGACATTCCGAGGATACCTTGCACCGTCTTTATCTTGTCTCTGAAGGAGTCAATGGAGGCTTTGCCGGGAGTATTGGACATATCTGTCATGACAGCCTGCAACAATCCTCTCGGCCCCATATCCTGTCGTGAGAAAATGGTAGGGGCGCTGGTCTTCCCAAGTGTACCACCAATGCGTCGTACGACACAGTATTCATTCGGGAGTCCCAGGACGACTTCAACGCTCTCCAGCTGGTGTTTGATTATCTCCATCATGATCTTGACCGAAAGGTCCCCTTGCATGAGGTCCATGCCCGGTACCTGTGATCCGACCATCCCCATGGGGCCACGGAAGGCCGTGATTGATTCAGCCGACATTTCTTTCAGGGTGTCGCAAACATGGCCAAAGAGCTTTTCGTAGAGCTCGATCAGTTGCAGCCAGGTTGCCAGTACCAGCAGGATGGTAGGTGCGCCAAGCGGATTGCCAACGCCAGGGGATGAAGCTGACGTGGAAGTAGAGACAGCAGAAACCGGCGGCTCACGAGATGTGGGATTGTTGGCTTCTGAGATGGATGGTATACATGACAACTGTGGAAGGATCGTCGCCAGCTGCGAGGTGCATTGCAATGCTTGGGCAAGAGGATTTTGCTCAATACCCTGGCCCTTTGCCAAACAATTTGCTTGAACGTGAGGTGGATGCCACGAATATGTCTGAACCCTGTTGAGCTGCTGGGTGATGTGCTCATTTAGTTTCGAGAGCCGGATACGTGGATCCACCAAGTTTGCGGGCGTAACACTCTGCTCGTCCACATCCACGTCGTCGAAGGATTGTGTCTTCCATCCGGCTGAGTGACCGCGATCGTAATCCGCGGTGCTTTCGAGGAAATTGCATTCGGTTCTGTTTATCCTGAGCCCAGAATCCAGCCGGTCAAAGTCGTCATTGCTTTGTTCTCTGAACAACTCAAAGCCAAACAGATCCGTAGTACCAGACACTGTTTGAGTTGGTGACGATGTTTGATTCTTGCTGCCTTCAGCTTGTCCGACAAGCAGCGTCTCTGATGCAGAAGGGTAGACCGAGGGACCGATAAAATCAGGGTATGCATCAAGGCTGGCACCCGGGGTCCAGAGAGGCGTATTTGCTTGTATGCTCGGCCCAGTATGGAGTTGATCAGATATAGGTAATGGATGGTTGCGCGGGCGGCCGTTGGGCCTAGCATTGCTTGTGACGCATATAGCACGGGCGCGCAAACAGCGAGCACACTGCTCAGCGGTCGAGTTGACCCGGGGACAGCGGAGCTTCTGATCCCGGCATCGATCGCAGGCCACACGCCTGGTCTTGTTGTTGTTCATGGTAGTATTCGGGCGGTCAAGGGGCCGGAAAAGATCGACACCAATGATTGACAGTGTTGACGAGAGGGATAAGCACTTTTTGTGAGTTTACTAGCAACTACGTGTGGTTCGTCTGAATGGCTGAGGGGGTGATGCCTGTCAGTCATCCTTCAAATCAAGCGCCACAATTCCGCCGCAGTCTGTAGCCAACATGCAGAATCCTTCCCATTTTCCTGCACCTGTCAAAAGACGGAGTTGGGGAACGGGGTTTACTCCTTGTTCTCAGTGATTACATAGTGTGTTAGGCGCAATATTGTCGTGCCAGGATCCTTTGCCCTTTTACATTCGTACAGACCCATTAGCTCTGTAAGTCACTGTGCCTATGACTTCAACTGGCAAATGTAGAAGGGCAAATTGGGTGGGTGACGGGTGGTTTACAACCCCATTTACCACGGAGCCCTTCGCTAGCACCGAATCCACTAGACTTTTAATTCGTGGACTCCCCTGAAACATTTCCCGGCATCCCTACATATCTCTTCTGATTGGCGGATTTCTCCATCTCGACGAATTGTACCCGCACCTTCACCGCTATACGCGTTTCTCCGGGGTTCAATTTCAGGCCCTTCGAATTCCGTCCAATATATATCGTACTGTCCTAGCACGGCGGAGGAATTCACCAGGGTCCGATGGCGAGGAGCGCGTATGCAGATAAATATTCATGGAGACACCTATCCCCTCCGTATCTGCTTGAAGACCATTACAGCCAGTGGTTTTGCGTCTCCTACGCTTTGTTGACTCCCACCATGAAGCTTCTCGCAGTCCTTACCAGTCTTGTCACTGCCGTCTCAGCCGCTCCTGCTGTGGCAGCGGCAGCGGCAGCACCCAAGGTCCTGATCTGTTCTGACAGCACGACGGCAGACTACGCTGAAGGGTCGGTTCTTCAAGGGTATGAAATGATGTCGCCCATTGAGTAATCTCCATCTTCTGACTTCTCAATCCAGCTGGGGCCATTACCTCAAGGACTACCTGACTATCAGCGTCAACAATCTCGCTGTGAACGGCCGATCTACTCGATCCTTCATCAATGAAGGAAAATGGAAATCTCTCCTTGATTCCACAAACACGGGCGACTTCGTCATCATCGAAATGGGCCACAACGACGATGTTGACCCAACGACCGATGCCAATGACCGTGGCACTCTCCCTGGCGCTGGCGAAGAAACCGTCGTAGTGACTACATCAAAGGGCACGAAAGAGACCGTCCACACCTTTGGCTGGTACCTACGCAAGATGATCGCAGACGTCAAGGCCAAGAACGCAGTACCCATCGTTTCAGGCATGGTCCCAAGAAACTACTGGAAGGGCAGCACCCTCCAGGCCGACTGGCCATTCGCCGATACCGCAAAGCAGGTTGCACAACAGGCTGGCGTCGCATATGCCGACCACACCAAGTACTCTGTTATTGCATTCCAGGCCTTGGGTGCGACCAAGGCTAAGACCTACTTCCCCAATGACAACACGCACACAAACCCGGCTGGTGCACAGATCAACACCAAGACCTTTGCGCAGGCTGTGAAGTGTGGAAGCAATGTCAGCCTTGCTTCTTACTTGAATGCCAATGCACAGTCTCTTTCCTGTTGAATGAATTAGGATTGGCAATGTGGAGCGCTATTGTGGTTGTGGTGTCAAGGAGAATACTCACAATATCAGGAAGCATGCTGTGCTTCACTATTGGTTCCAATCAAACGTTGACTCAGGAATGGAAGTAGGTATGGGTGGTTTTTTCCCTTCTTCCATGTACATAAGCACCTACTAGTGAAGCAGTAAGCAGTCCCTTTACGCAACAGTACAGGGTAAAATTCAGCGTTGTATACTATACAGTGCTGAGAACATTACCTTAGTATATTTATGAATATAATTGTGAACCTCGTGGTAGCCGCTCAGACCCTCACAACGCTCCGGAGCTTTCACCTTTATTCTCGATGGTGTAGAGTACCGTCAACGAGCCAATGACGCTTAAATGCACATAGCATTTCCCAACAACTCAGGGCGCGACGAGGAAAAGGCAACGATAAATTGTGATTATATCCATGTTTGAAGCCTATCGCATGAGATTCAAGACAGGGATTGATAGTCATCAGTATCCAGGGGCGCAGAATTAAACAAGCATCTAGATGGCTTTATGTTTCACGGCCCTCATACTTCTATAGGTATATATAAGATTCGTAAAAGAACATCGGCCTCAATATGAGACTATATGCAAAAGATATCTAGGTAGTCCCTGCCATGGTGGTGGGCACATGAAGAGACATAGCTATGGGCCGTCCTCAAAGCCGATGACAGGCAGACAGTAGAATTACACATAAGGCACCAAAAAGCGTTACAAAGATACTTCAGGCCCGTTAATGCGGCCGGTTCCCGGTGCATTTTGCTTCAGTGGTCCACCTATCGAAAAATGCACGTTAAACTTGCTCACAGCTATTAGTATTGTAAGCTCTGGGAGAATGCCAAGTTTTCTCTGGGAACTTCATTGACAGCTGTGACCAGACTTTACTACATAGTAGGCCCCGAATGTGCCCGTTTAATTTTGGCGCCGACTACGGCCAACGCCGGTAAACAAGATCATCATCTTCTCCGCAACAACACCACAGCCGTCGCCCGCTAAGCCGGTGATGTGTGCCAAGGCAGCGTCCGTCATCGGTTTCCCCCCGCCTTAACTCGTTCAAGATATGCGCCAAGCTATATACCCCGCCATTGCAGTTCATCGCGGTGCAACCGTTCCTGAATGAGGCAGCTGCGGTGATCACGACACCGGCCTATACACAGCTATCGTCGAATCACAGAAGCTAACGATGAAGAACGATAGCTGCCTTGCTTTTCGGCACCGTATCTGCCGATGCAGCAGATCATGACGCTGAAGCCTAGGATGCGGTTCTTGAATAAAAGATGCCGCAAAGTAGCATTAGGCGCAGCTGGAGGTCTCAGCACTCCTGCCTATGCCTGGGTGACCATTTTCTCGAGTAAATTGAAGCCAATTGAGCCCTCAATGCCTCGTCTAATAACCTCGTTCGTCCTTCTGGGCGCTCTGGCATATGCTTGCCAAAGAGACTGGGATGCGCTGCACCGGCGCATACACCAGCACCAAGCACATAACAAGCATGCCAAACGCGCAGAAGTAGAGTACCCGCCCGCGCTCACAGAAACTGAAACCATTCTCGTCAATTCGTTCGATAACAAGAGTCTGAGCGACTGGTCTTACTACTACACTCATGGCGACCATCTGGGCTCCCACAACAAGTCGATGGCGGAGTGGACGGCACAGAAGTGGAAGGATGCCGGTTTCGATTCCTGGCTGGCCGAGTACCCTATTTGGTACACCTACCCTGAGCATTCGAGCTTGACGCTGATCAGGGCGGATGGGACCACGCATGAGGCGAACTTGGTTGAGGATGTGTTGGCCGAGGATGATACAAGTAGTTATCCGAACTTGATTCCAGCCTACCACGCCATGAGTGGGAGTGGCAATGTCACCGCGGAATATGTTTATGTTGGGTAAGTCCAAGTGGTATGCAAGTTCTGAACCATGGAGTTGACATTCTAATGCATACAGACGTGGTACCCGTGCCGACTTCCAGGTCTTGATTGACGCTGGAATTGACTTGGAAGGCAAGATTGCTATGGCCAATTATGGCGGGGTATACCGAGGCACCAAGGTAAAGAATGCGCAAGACAACGGAATGGCAGGCTGCATCATCTTCACGGACCCACTCGACGACGGAGAGGTTACTGAGGAAAATGGCTATGAGGCATATCCAAGTCAGTCCTATTCTTCCAACAAAGCTACTAGTACAGCTTTGCCTAACAGTTTCACCAGATGGCCCGGCCAGAAATCCATCTTCGATTCAGCGAGGCAGCGTCCGCTTCTCCTCTCTCTATTCCGGTGACCCGTCGACTGTGGGTTGGGCCTCGGCTCCTGACTCTCCTCGTGGAAACACCTCGCTTTACAACCCATCTATACCCTCTATCCCTCTTAGCATGAAGGATGCCCTTCCGCTTCTTACTACCCTCCAAGGGCACGGCGTTACCGCGAAAGAAGCCAACCGCAGTGGCTGGATAGGCGGTTTCGGTGACATCACTTACGACTCTGGACCTGCCCCAGGTGCAGTCGTCAACATAGATCATCTCATGCACGAGTCGATTGAGCCTGTGTGGGATGTCATTGGTGTCATCAATGGAACAAGCCCAGATGAGGTTGTTGTCGTCGGAAACCACAGGGATGCGTGGGTTATTGGCGGCGCGGCTGATCCCAATTCCGGCAGCGCTGTACTCATTGAGCTGGCTAATGCTTTTGGAAAACTACTTGAGAAGGGATGGAAGCCCAGAAGGACTATGTACGTGACCGGCGACGACTATCAGTTAAACATGTCTTCGATGCTAACACATCAATAGCATTCTAGGATCGTGGGATGCCGAAGAATTCGGCCTTCAAGGCTCGACCGAATGGGTCGAGTCCCATCTGCCCTGGCTCCAAACAACTGCAGTTGCTTATCTCAACCTCGATGTTGCAGTCTCGGGCCCAAGAACTGCCTTCTCTGGCTCCGGTGAGATCCAGACATTTGTTGTCGACCAGATGAAGAAAATTCTCTTCCCTCAAGACTGGGGAAACTTCCCGACGTTGTACGATATGTGGTACAATGTGACGGAAGGCGAGATCTCTCCCCTCGGTAGTGGATCTGATTATGCAAGCTTCTACCAAAATGGAATAGGCTGTGTAAGTGCTTTAACACCATCCCTTTCCACCTAAGTTTTATCTATCACCAGGCAAAGGACGGTCCTAACGCAAGTATAGATCGACATTGGCAGCGATGGCGGCAAAACCGACCCCGTCTACCATTACCACTCCAATTATGACTCCTATGCCTGGATGACTAAATTCGGCGACCCGGGTTTCAAAGTGCACACAGCAATTGGCCAATGGATGACTTTAATCCTCTACCACATCGCCGACGACCCTCTCATCCCATGGGACCTTCCCAATGCCGCCAGCGTCCTCTCGGCCTACCTCTCCGAGCTCAACGAAACTGTCGCGGACTCGGACTTCCCGGAGCTCGACATCTCGCCCATCGCAGACGCGATCGCGGAGTTCACGGAGCAGGCGGAGAACATCGCCAAGGTTGCGCAGACCGCGGTGTCGTTTAACGACAGCGTGATCGTAGAGGTGGTGAATTCGAAGTACAAGGACTTTTCACGCGGGTTCGCGAGCGCAGGAGGTTTGCCCGGACGCGAGACATTCAAGAATGTGATTTCTGCGCCGGGTATTGATAATGGGTACGGCGCGGACGTGTTTCCTGCTGTGACAGATAATATTAATGCGGTTAATGAAGACGCGGCTGTTGAGTGGATTGATAAGACAGCAAAGGCGGTATTGAGGGCGGCAGAGATCTTGAAGATAGGCAGCTAGAAGAGAGGGGAGATAAATACATATTATGTTTCGGTTGATGGATGCGATTTCACTCACGTGTTGATAGTATAGTATACTATATTAGAAGCGATTTGATATTAGTCTCTTCACGGGTTACATGATATATATAAAAGAATAGTGTTAAATCTTGGAAGATGATTTAAACTATTATGGGATTATTTTGTAAGCCCTGTATAACGAATTCAAATAACCCCCTCTCCCCGGTGGGCAACTTACGATAGATGCCAGACCTCGGGTCTGCAACTTCTCGACGGCGGCATCGGCGTATCGATCCAGTGCTCGAGCACTGTGCTCCTCGAAGTCGAAAATACTGGTTGTTGGGTACCCGATCAGGGGTGAATCTCGCAGCTCAAGAGCTCGCTGCCTGATAAGTTCGTCAAGTGTGAGGATTGAGGAGAAGCGGTTGTTTCCTCTGGAACTAGCCGAAGCAGAAGTCATTGCTAGGCTGACTTTCTGACCAGTAGTATTTGTTGTGGACATGCCTGTTCTACGAAGCCTTGCATTTGAGACTATTGGATGATAGGCAAGCCCAACTGTCCTACCAAGCGACTGTGTTAACCTTAGATGTGTGTCCACGCCAGCAAATGCCCTGTCTACAGCCGATGTCAGTTGCTGTATACGATTGAACCCTAAACTTTGGCTTTGGCATCGTATCTTCATGCAATACCGCGTGGGAAAGGGCTTGTTTTCTCAGGTGGTCAGCCGCTCTAGATATCTCGCAAGGAAGGAGTTTCACTTAGTGGTGAGGTACGGAATTCCAGGACGCTTCGAATAACTGTCCTTACCTTGGTCTCAACGGTTCGCTAGACTCTCTATGCGGTGCGCATAGAGAATTGGAGTAAGCACGCGGTGTTGGATGTTTATTAAATTTAATTAAGATATTTCAGGAAGTGGTGTCACGAGTTGCTGGCGACTCTCAGGCTGCTATTGAGACGCTCTGTTTTATGAAAAGAAGAACGCGGAACAACTGAGTCTCCAACATTCGGGGTCAGTTGATTTGCTCTTTGAAATACTCCACTCGGTTGCATGATAAAAAGAAAATCAGAACTAACATCTCTGTTCTACGATATCTCATGGTCGTGGTACCGATCTGCAGCAGCGGTCAGCCACGGGCCGTATTGTTGACTCCAATCTCAGATTTGGGGCAAAGTAATTTTCCGGCTCTTAGACACCAGAATGCCAAAAATTCCTATTGAACAGCACAAGAAGGGTGATTTATGTATTCATCCGTGCAAGAATGGTAACGAGAAAAGAATGCAAACAATAGTGTCTTCAATTCCCAACAAGGAAGATGCTGATGCTAAGGGGACAGCCCTGTGAGAAGTCAAGATAATGAACAGAATAGTGCCTATCACTTTGACAGGTTCTTAAACAAAATTCAAAGGACCTGTGAGTCGCCTCTTTTCATCTCAGAATGATGTCGTTGTACTTGCACATTCTTAAGCCTGTGCTGAGCTGGACCCGCCGCTGCGGGTGAAAACAACCACCTGCGTTACACTTGTATTAGCACCGACGCGTCAACGAGAAATTCGCCGGTTCTTTTTGCAGCTCTGGGCAACCAGCCTACTGCAACGAGTCACCCACCACCAGCCAAAGCCACAAACGTCCCTGAGGCACACGCAGCAGGACCCTCTTTCCCAACCTACTTCCTTCTACTTCAACGCGGCTCAAGTGCTGCATTTCTCTCTGAATTGTGCGGGATTTACCTTCTAAATACATCAAGCCACCACCGTTCTCGCATTACTCACGTCCTGAAATCCAGCTCCTTTCCAGGATTCTGTGCCAACCGCAGACACGTTCTCAAGATGACAAACATCAGCGCCAACGCAACAGGCGAGGACGAGAATATGGACATTGTCAAGGTATACCACACTAAACAGACACTTTGGTATCAAATGGGGGATAAACTCCCCCTCTTGATTAGCGGAAGGCTCCGCAAGATACAGATCGACAGCTGACAGGAATCCAACAGGCTACCAGCGCTGGACAGCCCAGCCAGACTGATCAAGTCAAGGACAACGTGCAAGAGATGCTTTCCGCCTCTGCCACCACAGCCAAGGTATGTGCGCTAATTGATTCGGGAAATCTTCGTCAAAATTCAGAGAAGCCCACCCGATCACTGACAGTCCGCAGTCGTACCTCACGCAGGTCCTGCCGTTGGAGATGCGCCTGAAGATCTGGGAAATGGTCGTCGAAGACATGCCCGACACCATCGACTTAGACCACCGCCGACTTTTACAGTCCAACCTGTCCCAGCCCAATCTTGCGCGAGTTAATCATCAACTCCGCAACGAAGTCCTGCCGATTTTCTACAAAGAGAAGCGCTTCGTGATTCGGATTCAGCCGGAGGACTACTCCGCGATGAATTCGCTATGGAGGACAGTCGTCGACCGTTTTCTCGCCCTCGAAGCGGTTGTCGACGGTCAGTCCCACTTGTCGCGCATTCAGCGGCTTGACATCGAGCTGTGGGACAGACACCTCAAGAGATACCCTGGCTTCGGTTTCATCCCCACAAGCCTTAGCGACCGGGCGAACTACGAGTTCTACTACAGAGTTGTGGGCGGTATCTTCCTCCAATTCGGCCCCTTTACTGGGCCGGATTCCGATCGTAGTGAAGGACGATCCGTGCTTCGCAGTGACAAGGACGACTTTCCCGATCGCGATGAAGTTGAGGACTCGCTGGGGGTTGGTTTCGTGTCGGAGTGCCTCAGCCATGGCCACCGCCACATGCCTCAGACATCTTTTTGGGCGGATTTTCCTCTCGAGCGGCTGGTGGATCTTGCGATGATGGCTGGCACCAAGTGCGAGGTTCCTGCACGCCAGGTCCACCTCGGAACATGCTTTGTGGATCTGGGATGGGTCGGCAACGATCCTACCTTCGGACCGTTCTTCTGGCAGAGGCGGTAAAGACTGCGCCAAATGCATGCCGGCATTAAGTGCTATGGTGGGTTACCTTCAGCTGGGAGGATACTGGCGCAACGAAATCCATGGCGCACTCGGTCAGGAAATGTTGCGATGCATCGGGCCGGGCAGCAGGGCGCGCGTCAAGTCTACTATGGGAGTTTAAGGCCACCACTACTAATGTAACATTTTCTCGATCGCCAACTTTTTCAGCACCACTTGAGGTTGCTTTTGTACGCCGCAGTTTTAAATCCTTGAAATGCAGCTACAAAAGACTCATATCATTTCGTTCATTGCCGTGAAGTTCTCGTCTGATGAGTTCATAGCTATCATGAAGGCCGTTTAGAAACAAAAAAAAACGCCCACCTTCTCTTCCAAGCAACATTGAAGCTAAGCTGGCAGACACTGGAGCAGACGCTCACAAACTTTAGCAATACCAGTGTGTCTTCTTAATGAGGTCCGTCGTCAACAGCTAAGGCATTCTGTTTCACAACCTCCTTCCAATAATCCCCTCGGTAGCTAAATGATAGACCAAGCACTGCATGTGGCTGATGCAGAGTCTTCCACAATGGACATACGTGCGGTACAATGAATTTGTAATTTATCGACGGCTACTCGCCCTAGGTAAACTTATAAGCATGCCACTGCTTGTCTGCAACTTCGAGGTTGAAATTGGGAAATGAAAATAATGCAAAAGTCCGTAGATGGCGAGGACGAATCGATCATTACTCAACAGAAGCGGACAGAGAAACAAAGAGATGTTCACCTCACAAAGTTTTCTGGCCAACAGCAGTTATGTATGCCCCCTGGTGGATTACAACACCTTTCTCCGTCTCCTTAAGCGCTGCCGCAAAAAGTTGAAGCCATGCCTCGCGGGTGAATTGTGCATTTGGGTCCTGCGACCTCGTCGGGAAGAAGACGTCAAGCTCATCCCAGACCATCAAGTAATCATCAGTCCAGCCCTTGAAATCTTGCTTCCTCTTTTCATGCCGGCGCAGGCGCGCATTTTGAAAGCCATACTCGCCGAGATGTGTATCCAGGACGTCCACCCAGTCATTGCGGATGCCCCTGGCCTGAGAAGCTGCCTTGAGTAACTGCACGACGTTGTCACAGGCAACCTTCGGTATTTCAGGCGATGGGGACTCCACGATGAAATTGTCACCTCGGCTTTCCTCCCACTGCAGGAATCCACCGGGTTTCAGGAGCTGCGACGCCACGGAGAGTACGGGAGTGACGTCTCCATCGGTGATGATGCTCACGAATGCTCTGATGTGGACAATGTCGTAGACGCCAATCAGCTCGGCTGGCAAAGGTTTCGCAAGGATATCAAGCTGCTTGATGGATACGGATGCTGGGAGAAAAGCTGAGTGCGGAAAGTTGATGGGGTTGATGTCGAAGCCGTCTAGCTGGGCGGAGATATTGGCCCTCGTCAAGGTGGAATGGAGTTCACTCAGCCATATCCCGTTGCCACAAGCGAGGTCGGCAACCTTTAGCTGCTGACCTTGCTGGGAGTTGACGACGGACTTCTCGACGGCCGGATCCAAAAGGTAGCCGATGGTATTCTGGACTAGGAAGTGCTGGAGATGCAAACGTGCAGATGTCCTGAAGTTTCTGGCCGGGGCGACCCAGTACTTGGACTGGTCATAATCCTCGGCATGGTCAGAGGAGTTCGTTGTCGTCATCTTGATTGTCGATGGCATGGGAAAAGGAACGTAGAAAACCATGAGCAGAAGAACATTTGCAAGTTGGATGGACTCGGATGGGAGGAGGCGAGGCAGATCCTCCGAGGGGTAGGACCAGTCAGCACAATGTCATTTAGCGTTTTACTAGCAATCCTTGGCTAAGGGCAGGCTTTAAAGGATGCGGCACCATCCTTGCTTCTTCGTGCCTACCAACGTACAAGTATGACACAAATACAACGTGTCTTGGCAGTTGGTGCCACAAGTGAACACAACAACAAGTCATGCAATGGAGAGTCAGCTGCAAGTATGTGGCAAGGTTCAATGGTGAACTAAATATGTCATCGGCTACCAACAAGTGACTGCCTCTATGAGCAATCAGTACCAACAATCAAATAAATAGACTTGGGATATATCATATCTCACTCGTGTCTGCCTGTGGTCATGATAGTACGTTCTTACGTGGCAGAGGCGGCGCTGCTCTAGGTGCAGCATCTATCTGGATAATCAGGCCGGCTACCTTCAAATGCCCTTACATTTGAATGGGTTTTCTCACAATGCTCTAGTTAGCGGTCAAGACCGTGTAGAGGATGCACATTTGTGTATTGATTCAGATCTTACCTATCGATAGGCATATCTACCATCTGCATATCTATGACCGGGGTGGTGTTGCTATGTGGGCAGTCGCTGTAACTTGATGCATGCATGCTTCGATGAGAACTATTGGTTGATCCAGTAGAAACACTTCCATGATACCCGATTTCTCCCTGCTTTATGTCATTTCTGAGTGTGTGTTTTGTAGCTGGAATTTCTGAAGTAGGAGTCGAGTCCATGATCATCAGCAGACTGCGAATGATTTGTGGTGATCGCGTAATTTTTCATGGGCCGAGGAGCCGGAATGAAGTTTGGGCCGAGAGCATACCAAATTTGTTTCCTGAGAATGATGAGATCACCCTCGCGTCCCTAACAACCTGTTGAGCAGTTTTGATAGAAGCGCCAGGTTTTGAGAGCATCGGCATAAGCGAAGAGGGAGTCAAATGTTTCGGAGCTATCATTGTGGTGCATAGAATCTCGGGCGTATATGCTGACTGCGAGTGAATTGCCGCAGATTGTCGAGGTTGGGTAAGCAGCAATGAGTCCGCTTAGAAACAGCATCGTGGCGAGGAAAGGGAGAATGACTGTCTTATTATTTAAGATGGCCATGATTGCAAAGTGTGATATCAACACGAATCCAGAATCACTGAAGTTCAACCCGGGATGCAAGCGGTTTTAAGATGCAAGAACAAGTAACAGGTGGCTTGATGAAATTGAGGCATGTCTGGCCTGACCAGATTAGGCAGCAGAGGGAATCCACGTTCTCATTCTATGAACCCCTCTGCGTCGTGTCAACTTCCCATCTTGTAGTAACTACGTACGATTCTGGAATGGACAATTCAAAATTGGAACTACGTGTCCACTCTTGTTTTGAGACTGGATGTTGTCCCATTCATGTATTATACAGTGATCGATCGTAGCAGGACAACGAGACCGTACGCAAGCAGCCATACAAATCAGCTGGTTTACAAGTATCCCAATTGATTTTAATCCTGTTCAAGTTTGTAGGAAGTTTAAGTGCATAAGCTTTATCAGCTTCAGTTCTACTTTGAAACTCCTTGTGATTTCAGACGTTCCCATCTCGTGCAGTCACATGGCCCCTAGAGTCATGATATCGGGAACAGAATTATCACTGTAATTTTCTATCGCCACGGCATGATTTCACTCGATGCTGTCATCATCACCATGAAAGAACCTCAAGATGGCAGCAGCAACAACATCGCCATCATGCTGCCAATGCGCCGTCTCCGCAGCCCTGTCCGCATGATCTAGATCCTCGATGCCTCCGCTGTCAACCCTCATCTGGACCTGCCTCTTGACCATGTCCTCGTCAAAAGCCAAGTGTGCCTGCGTCGTAAAGAGTCTTCCCTGGATGTAGACGCCCTGCACTTTTGTGTGGCTGCTGTGGCCCCAGACGTCAACCCTCGTACCTGGTTTAAGCAGCCCGTTTGACCGCTCAGGACTGGGCGGAGCCACCACTTGGTCCTGGTGCATCTGGTGCAGGTAGACGCTGCTGTCGTCTGTGCGGAACAGCTGCTGGCCCACGGGCGAGAGGTCGATCCTCGAGTGGCCGAGCTCCCAGTCCTGAGTCGGGGCTGGGGCGACCTCGGCGCCTAGCATTCGGCACAGGAGCTGATGACCGAAACAGACGCCACTTAGGTGGAGATCCGGCCGGCGCTCCCATAGTTCTACGTTCGGAGGTCAGCTTGTATTTCCTTTTTAAGAGAAGCACATATTGTACTGCTAGGGTATGTCATACCTTTCATCACAGCGATGAGCTTCAGAATCCACGGATTATCGGCATGAGCGTCGTACATGCTCCCCGTGATCAAGACCCCCTGATAATCCTCAAAGTCTTCGAACTTAGGAACCGTGCCTCCCTTTTCTTCGACCACGAATCTTATGTCCGTATCCACAGCCAGTGCGGGTTCGTGTTCGGCGCCTGCATGCTGGAAGTGATTGTGCAGGATATCCCCGAAACTACCCTTTTCTGCGTGCGTGTCAGGGTGAGCCTCGTCCGTTTCCAGCACGATTATTCGCACTTGTGGTGCGTCCGGGGCCGGATACTTCTTGACCTTACTCATCGCGTGTCCGGATGTAAGTGTTTGCTTAGAATTAGTGCTGAAGAGTTGAAATATTCAATCCAACAAGTTTGATCCACAATGCTTTGTTGAGAGTTTGGAAAACGTAGTCATGATGCCACAACCCGAGCTTATTTCTAACGCAGGTTACTCGTACTATTTAAAAGGCGTCCATAGCAAAAGAAAACTCAAGTTTTCTCGCGTAATGCCAACACTTCCCACTCTTGACCAGCCATGGCATCCAGCGCTGTTTGTTCCGACTATGCGTGCTGGTGTTGCCACTACACTGGGCTGAGTCCTCGGTGGCCTTGGCAGGCTCCACCTTTGTCAGCGCGCCGCTGCTGTATGACGATGACAGGCAAGAGATAAAGCAGGACCAAGGCCATCATCATTCCTCCCGTCGTTTTCGACATCCGAGTAAATGCCTGACCTTCTTCCGTCTTCTGTAGCCGGAACGCTATACCGACGACCGTGCACGGAGTCAGGACTGTCGACACCTTGCGCGACTCGTTGCCCTTTGGCGGCAGGGCTGGCGCTAGCCCTCAGCAAGCTTGCCTATTGTGGTAAACATGGGCGAGGGCTTTCGGGGCCGATAGAGGCCGGAGTGATCGACTGATCTATTCCTATTTCGCACGCGAAAGAGGAATTGTGCCGAGGTATCTGGTGACCAGGGAAAAGCCACCTCGGTGATATCCACCTTGTCATACTCGATTATAATCCCGCTTGCTAAACGTCTAGGAATTCTAACACAGGAGCAGTAAAATCTGGACTAATTAATATTGCGCGTCCGTTCATTCACTCACTTACCTAGAGTTGCGTTCCTTAATTCTCAAACCATGGCGCCGACATTAGCAGACATGCTGGCAATCGAGCAGACCGGACCAGGCCAGTTCATATCCAAGGAGCTGCCCAAACGCATGGGCAACGCCATGCCCATCGCCTATGGCGGATGCACGGCGGGAATAGCAACCCGCGCGGCCTGCGCCACGGTCCCGGAGTCCTTCTCGCTGTACTCGATCGTGGGCCACTTCCTCGGGCCCGCGTCGACGACGGAGAAGCTGTCCTGCGCCGTCCACGCCACGCGCGACACCAAGACCTTTGCGACCCGGCGCGTCGTGGTCAGCCAGCGGCGGCCGGACGGCCAGCTCCGCGCGTGCATGGAGCTGCTGGCCGACTTCCACGTCGACGAGCCCGCGCTGCTGGCGTACTCGGCGCCGCCGTCGATTCCCTTCGCGGGGCCGAAGGACAGCCCCACGGCCAGGGAGCTGGCGCAGAAGGCTTTGTCGCAGGGGCTTCCTGGGGCTGACAGCGAGGTGGTCGAAAAGAACGTCGCCATGTTCGCGATGATGGAGCAGTTCTTCAACACCAGGACATGCGCGGAGGGCCTGACGGGTCAGAATGTCCTGGGCCTGCTGAGGGATCACCCGACGGACCAGGACCATCTGCCGCTGACGGATAGGAGCTCGGGGGACTGGGCCAAGACGAGGGAGGCCATGACATCGGCTGGTGAGAAGGCGGCGGCCCTCTCGTTTTTGATGGACGGCGGCCTGTCCTTTCTCCCGTTGTGGCACGAGCACCTGTGGTTCGACGATGCCGGGGCTTGCTCGACGCTGGATTTTGCCCTGCGGCTGTTCACGCCCGATGTCGATTTGAGCAACTGGCACCTCCGCGAGAGGAAGACGATCGCTGCTGGTTTCGGCCGGACGTACTCGGAAAGCCGGCTCTGGGACGAGCAGCGGAACTTGGTGGCCTGCATGACGCAGCAGTGCATACTGCGGCCAAAGCCACAAGGAAAAGGGAGGGCGGTGCTTTGAGAGATCTGCGGCGACTGTACCGTGCATATTTATATATACCTACCTAGACTAGATGTGTGTATTTCCTTGTTTGTTTTGATTTGGCCAAGGCCGCCCGCTCTGCTGCTTCATCACGGTATGCCCGTTGGGTATTCACACGTGGCCTGCGCGCACCATGACTCGCGCCCCTGGTGAGAGATCTGCCACAGGCCGATCTGTGTTTCAAACCCACCTGAACAGCTGCAGTCAATGCCGAAGACAGGCCAAGCGAGATGAAGAATGGGGAATAGAGAGAAAGGGATAGGGACGGAGGCTCCCTCTGACGATGTTGTCACGCACGACAAGGTTGGATACTATATTTCGGCTAAGGAGGGCACATTAGAGTAGAGAACTAAATGTGGAATGCAAGACAAATACATGATCATGATCAACGACTCTTAAGCTTAACATCTATCCAGGTCTGCGATCAGTAGTAAGGTTGCGGGTGATCTCCTCTCAATCTCTCTTCTGTGATTTTCTTCTCTCTAGAGCCGCGCTCTCTCTATTGGCAAATTCCATTCTTTTTGAGGCCTTAGGAAAATGGTCATTACTGTTGGCGAGGTCGTCAACGCCTCCTGGAGCCCCCCACCAGTAGCCTGGCTGAATTTCACAAACTGCTCTGCAGCAGCCGCCTGGCTTGCTGCATATGGTCAACTATATGAGGATGAGGGCTCGCTCTGGGATGGTGTTTCTTTTGACATCGTGATTGGCTATCTGGGGTCAATGATACCCAGAAATTGGACCAGGCCAACGGATGCCAACCTCCTGGTCTGGTATCATGAGAAGAACTACTTTCGCGACAACAATGCACTTCTCATGGATATGATCAACTTTCCGCTTTCAAAGTGCAGTGCACAGGTTTGCCCAAAGCTTCAGTGGGAAGGTGATCCTGATCTCACAGGTGTCGGCGTGAGTGCTATCCGCTTGTAAAGTCTTTTTAAACCCTGTCCATGCTGACCCCTGGCTCATTAGGCCATGATGTCTTATTACATGCTTGCCGTTTTTGCAACTTTTTACTTTATCGTTCTATTCAAAGATAGCCTCAGGGACTATTCCGGAGCAGCTGTACCCGCAGGACGGAAGGAGGGACACACCATCCTCATCAACTGCTTTCGGAAGTCCCTGAACACTTTTCAAGAGTGAGTCCCCGGAACAGAAATGATGATCCTCCCGGCAGGAAACCTTGGAAGACTCCATCTCTAACATCAATTCTCCAGCGCTGTCCTCCTCTTCGCCATATCAGTCAACGTCGCCTCCATCACGCGCTGGGCAGCACCGATAGTCCACCCGCACGAGCCGCACGCCTTCTACGGCCTCCTCAACGCCAACTTCATGTCCTCCTTCTCCATCTTCCCGGCACTGGCGCTGCAGTCGCTGTCCCCGGGCCTGCGGCGCAAGCGCATCCGCCTCTTTCTGTGGTTCCTCGTCATCATCTTCGCCCTGACCGTCGAGGTCCTCTACCGCTACGTCTACGGCGCCTACTTCCAGTTCCTCTGGAACCAGGACACGATGGTCTCCGAGGACATCTGGCTGGCAAAGTGCGACTCGCACAAGATGCGCAGCATCCTCGCTTCCATGACTACTGCGGGACACGTCTTCCTGGCCCTCAACTGCCTCCGCTGGCTGTACCACGCCACCGCGACGTTCCGCCGCAGCACGCTCGAGAAGCTCAAGGACGGCAGGGTCGACTACTCGGGCGCTGGGCCCTGGCGCCGCAGGTGGGAGGCCTCGCAGCCTTATCTCCGGCTCCTCGACGGCGCCGTCTGCGGCCTGTTCATGTGGACGTTTCTGTTCCTTTTCACGGCGTACAGGGAGGCGGTCAAGCAAAAGGCGGGAGAGTCGGACCAGGACACGGAGTGGACGTTTGGGCAGGTCCTTTCGCTTGTCACATGGGCGCCCGTGGCACTTGAGCTGATCACTGTCTATCTTTGTGAGTATTTCTCTGCGAAGATACAACTTCTCCATAAGTATCCCCTCCCGTGAGTGTGTTGCTAACATCCTGGCAGATGAGACCAAAGGCCGCGCCAAAGAAAAGAGCGCTGCTTCTTTCCGCCCGCTATCGTTATCGATATCGAACCCGTCATACCACCACGAGAAGCCGGATGATGAGCACGTGTACAGGAACCAGTGGCAGAGAGTGCCCCTAGATGACGTTGAGCGGCCGCGGTATAGCATGGAGGCCCGTTCCACTCAGGCTTCTCGGCCCTGGCCTCGGCTGCCAGTCACGCCGAGAAAGAGTCACTTTAATTAGACCACAGGAATATTCTGTTGCCGCTCATAATGCCAGAATTGTAAATTGTTAATTCGTGCTCCTTTAGCCAGGATCAGGGATCGTAGTACTAGGCCTAGTAGCCTTAATTCCACAACTTGATAAAGAGAAGAAGATAAGAGTTACTGAAGGTAATGCCAACACGCAAGTGCCCTGGATATGGGAGATCGCTATCGATGTAAAGAGACTTAGTCTCCAAGCACCAAGAGAAAGTCATAAGAGAAAGCACTTGCGCCACATCAAAGAGCGATGGCGCCAGTGGGTTGAGGGATGGAAAGGGGCGCGCCACATCAACTTGGGCACCCGCGCCAGCCTCGAATAGCGTTATCAGTCGAGTATGGGCTCCAAAGGTTTGGTTCCACTTGAAAAGGGAGCCAAATGCGGCGATGATCACCTCGTGTACTCTTTGTTGCTTTGCCTGGTGGCCGAGGAGAGCCGGCTTCTCGCGGCTTCCTGTAGATGCAGCGTGATAAAGGGACGGCCACGTATACGGCCGCTGTGACTGCTTTCTACCACACTGATATTGTTGATTCAGGTGATAGAAACGTCAAAATTGGGCACGAAGAAGACACGTCAATAGTCTCGGGGTGTGTCGTTGATGTCATTATCGGCAATTCTTTTCCTCGGATCATCGGCGGTCCAGTCAAAGTCACGGTCGATGGCAACCAGCGCTTCTTGGGTAGCCCCGGCGTGACGGTGAGCAAAGGTGATTGACAACGTGAGTGTCGTCTCCTGACCGAAAGCATTGGCGGACGCGTACCCGTCAATGTTGACCAGCTTACCTATGTTACACGGTGAATGCCCGACCATGGAGCGTGATGTGGTAAGGAGCCAGACATCGAGTGCCTCAATTCAAATAGCGGGGCTGATCTTGATCTGGCAGCAAGGCACCGCGTGTTGGTGTCGAGACAACACATCATCTTGATCTTGGGTCACCACCGTCACCATCCATCTGCGTCTGACAGGCTGGCTGGAGGTGTCGTGGGGCAGTACTTGATCGAAGTCGCGGTACATGAAGCATGTCATCTCAGACATTTCCTGGGGACACCGAATGAGGCTCTCGCGACCTGTCCCAGGAGTGGCAACCGGGTCTTGTGTTGCCCTGGCCCTGTGGGGATGAAGTCATGTTGTCTGAGACAGTGGAAGGTGACGATGGAGGCTAAAGGCCCTCGAACTGCCAGCAAGTGAGACACCGGGGGAACGATGTGTCGCGTCGGGGGTGGGGCTTTGACCGATCTCGAGGAATTGGGTCGATGAGGAAGAGATCCCACGTGTGGGCCTGAGGCCTGGTGTTGGGCCTGAGGGGTGGGCGGGCACATGTAGTCACCATCACGGGAGGGTGACCACGCCACACAACCAAGGCGATGAGTGGAAGAAGCCCCTCAGATAAATTCGATAAAATGATTTTCCCTCTCTTTCTCGTATCAATAAATCCATCTGCGAGGAACGCTTGTCCCGACCCATGCAAATGCTTGTTCAGCGGATGGCAACCAACTCCTGACCATCGAAGCTCCCACGAGTCCGGTCATCCTCATGGGCGCAGGGGCAAGATGCGTGCGATCTGCAATGCAGGATACCAACCGTGATACGTTCCACGAGACCCAGTGAAATGGACTTTCCGAGGGTATCGACTATTGGCTGGTTCCGTGGGGGCCACAGCAGCAACAGGGCCGGATACCTAGCCTGCGCTTGTCTGCCTCTGGGGGCTGCTCGAGTAGCGCGGAGATGTCTGAGTCACCGCGTTCAACTATCAGCAAAGCACCACGATATTGACTATTACTTGTACTTAGCAGTCCTCAATTGATAGTTCTCAGCTCGGAGAAAAAGCAAATGCAGTATCGGTGCCCAGATACGTCACCGACACCAGTCGACACCAAGTCGCGTGGCGTCGAGGCTAAGGACATGTCGCGATAAAGAGGGCCGATACAGCCATCTCCGGTTCAGCCACGCCCGCGCGGGATTTACTCTGAGACATCCTAAAAAGACGAAATCTCTAAGAGATAAATTCGAGAGATTTTTCTAATTGGTCGAGAAAGTCACCCAGCGGTTGAAAAAGGAAGGCAAAAGTCGATAATAACGGCCTCGTTAAGGCTCTAGGTTGGTAGCTCCCGTGGAAGACATCACATGCCCGTTGTGGCGGAAGACGCTTGGCCGTTGGTCAGAGTTGAGCAAGAGCTCAAGTGGCCTCAATCAGGAGGGAGGTCCGCCCCAGGGATGCCCCAGGCTGCAGAAGGGGCCTGCCAGTTGAGCTCAAGCGCGCTCCAGTGTGCTCAGTGCCGACCCACACACCCAGTTTCCCAAGTCTGCCCCACCGTTCCCGCCGCTCCGTTCCTCGCCCACCACCAGCGCGTCCCTAGCCCTCCCCTAGCCCCATCTCGTCATCTCCTGGACGGCGTCGATTCGTCCCTCTGCCACGGATGACTGACACCTGGCCCCTGCCCTGCATGAACAAGTCGAGGCAGTCTGGTCATCTGCTCGAGGCGATGCCGGGACAACTCATCACTGTCAACCACCCTTCAGCAGCATACGAGAGCCGGGTTGGGAAAAACAAGGCAGCCGGCCATACAGCGACGGGTGAAGCAGCCCAGAGGGACGAAACGGAACGGTCAGGCTACGAGAAACGGTCCATACCACACTGCCACTACGTAAGTACTTTACTTTGCCTGGTAGACAGACTCTTAGTAGGTAGTATCAACCACGGTCACAACCACAGTCACAACCACATCAGGCTGCCGGCGCGATTTGCCCGCGCGTAGAGTGCAGACAAGCAAGCAGATGACCTCCCATCCAACCTTGTAGCATAACCTTCCTTGGCCCTCGCCCGCGCGGACAGCATCTCGACACCTCGTTCGCCGCTGACCGCCAACACTCACCGAAGAGCAACCCAAGCCGGAGGCCATCTGCCAGCCCGCCTCGACTGCAGCAGCCCAGTCGCCAGCCACCATCGCCAGCAGCACGGCGCGTCGTCTGGGCCACCCGGTGACGAGGCCATCACTCCCACCACGCCGAGCAACACGACCGCCTGGCCCTGCACAGGACTGGACTGGTGCCGGCATGGCGACGCAGAGACGGCCCGACGCCGCCCTCGTCTTTCGTTGGACGCTCTTACGGCACATAGATTAGATATCTGCCCACTCGCGAGCCACTCACCCCCACGCAGCTTGTTCACCGGCCGTGTAAGCACATGCGCCCCCTCTGCCCCCTCTGGCCGACCACAACGCCGAGCCCAGTCCGGTCCAGTCCAATCCAGTCGAGCTTTCTCGACCGACGAGCAGCTCCTCGCACGGCAGCCCGCATGTGTGCTGCCCCGCGGCATTGTCTTGCCTCGTGTCATGCCTGCATCGTTGGCATCTTGGCATTGCTATACGACGGGGCGTAACTGATGCAGGCTGTGGACAGGCTGCCTTCCACCAGGTGTTCCATGGCCCTTCCACCCAGCTTATCTACTCTCCACTACAGGACGATCATGGCGTAGATCCCTACATACGAGACGCTGTCTTTGGTTTTGCCTGATTTGTTTCTTAGTCAGCGAGAGTCTATTAAGCCGATTCTAGAAGCGAGAAAATCCCCAGCATTGTACATCGCCCAGGCGGACACGCCCACAGTAACCAACCACCCTATATCACTCGCAGGGCCCTTCTCTTCCGTCCCCTCCATATGGAATATGAACAACAACCGGGAAAACAAGGCAACCTCCCCTGCTGCCTGATCAATGGGGACACAAACCAGCGGTCTGCCTAAGACATGTGTCTATCTTCCCGATCCTCCTCTGTCCACCGTCGGCGGGGGTGGGAAGGGTTGCAGCTTACATCAGCGCCAGGATCCTCATGCCGTAGCGAGGTAAGACGAAGGGGCGTGGCCCGCCTCTCTCTCTCCTTTCGTGTAACGAGTTCGCGTGGGCGTCTTGATTTGACTGGAGATCGTCGAATCCGGCGGAGAAAGCAAGGGCAAGGCACCTTTTCTCACGCCCTGCATGCGCACCATGCTTCCCCCCCGCGCAGGATTGAGCCCTACGGGGCGAGGACGTGTTAGTGACACCGCTGCACGACTGAGGCTCAAACCTGCGTCGATCTTGTCATGCATGTGCGGGTCGTCCTGTCCGGTGTGAGGGCAGCCGGGTCTCCTCTCACCGGTGTCCTTGTTTTCTTGTTTACTGAGACATGTCAGAGCCGGTCAATCTTATAAGTTGCTCGTCATCCACCTTCCTTTCCTGAGGTGAGAGCATGTCCACCGAGAGCAGTCAGTCACGCTTCCTGGAAACGTCTCCCATTTTGTGACTACCACCAGTACACCTTTGATCGTTGTATCAAATTCAAGGAATCTTGGCTTGTACCAGACCACTTTCTATAGTCCGACATATCATACCTACATTCCCAACAAGCCGCCTCTGTGTCTGTCACAGACCAACTACCCACCCACCCGCAAACACACACGCACACACATACAAGATGGAGTCCATCACAACCACAACATCAACAGACCACCCCCTCAACCAAGACCGCAAGAAGGGAAGCGACCGCGCCACGGTCCGGCGGCAGTTCTTCCCCCGCGCGTCCGGCCTGCCCCGCGGCAAGGTGAGGACGGCAGGGGCCTCAGAGCACGCCAGCAAGACCAACGTGGGGAGCCTGGATATGTGAGGTGTGGACTGGTGCGAAACGAAGGCTCAACGGACATGGATAGGAGCAACAACGAGTGAGAAAAGACAATGTGTCGTCGTTCACAATCGATCACGGATAAGAAGCATTGGGCCGCTCACTGTGTGGGGGCGAGGGGTTGAAAGGAATGTAACAATAGCGAGATCTCCTTTTAGGGGCCGCGAGGCCGAACAATTCTTGGATTAATGTTTCTAGTATCCAATTCTCCCTAACTCCCCAAAAACAAACAATCTTAAACTCAGGGGTGTTTCCCTGTGAACCAACCAAACGCCGTATGCTTGTTGGATGAACTCGTTGGTGCTCTAGCACCTTTCTAACTCGGTGGTTGCCCACCTAAACTTATGCAAACGCTCGATGCGTCGCAATGCTGCTCGAAACGATGTTGTATGGCCCAGGATGGTCGGCTTGGTTTGCCCGTGGGTACCAACCGACTTTTGCGTGTCCAGGTGAGCTGCTCGGGGGACGGTGGGGTGCCGTCGCGCCGAATGATAAGTGAAAAGGAAATAAGAAACGAGCAACGCAGACAGCCATGGCAACTCGTTTCCTGACGCCCAAACAACCACAGTGAATCCCTGTCGCATCAGAAGAGGCACCCAGATGCGAATGCTTCCACAACGACCCACCCCTGCGCAGGAACAAGCGCCATGAAGCCACGCTGAATGATATAATATCCCGCAACAGTTGTCAACGAGCGAATCGTCGACAGCCATCAGCAGGGCGATGAAATAAAGCAAAAGGTAAGCCCGACAATCAAAAGCCCTCTCCGTCCTCTCAGGTGAAGAAGCCTGGTAATATACCATTCAACCCCAACCAGGCGCCCCGTAGCGGGGTGGCACATATTCAGGCCCCGGATGCAGGTACAAAATCATCCGAGGCTCATCTTGCGTCTCGTAGCGCGGTCGCACATATCCAGGCTGTTGACTCTGGTATATCGCTCGGATCCCAGCTAGCACCTGGTGGCGAGGTGGCACACGTCCAGGACCCGTCCATCCTGACGACTAGTTAGGGTAGATGATGTACTGGTCGAACATGTCATCCCCCGCCTTGTCCAGCGCCGCGCCGTCGTTCGTCGCAGTACCCACACCGCTGTTCGCTTCGTGTTTCGGAGCGCTGAAGTCGCGCAGTTCTTGTGTGAGGGTTGGATCTATCGACGAGGTTTTGAGGCCGGTTTGGTGAGCTTCAACCTGGAGCTGTGGGTCTATCGGTACTATGGGCTGGCGGACGGTAAGGTTTTCACTTTGGGGCAGGTCGGTAGGTGCCTGATTCGCGGGTGTCGGAATATTCGAGAAGTTGGATAGCGCCGGCGGCGAGATTTTCGAGGTGTTGGCATAGCTTGTGACCTCCTCGGGTGTGCTGTGACTGCCTGATGCACTGGTTAACCGAGACTCCATTGACGCCTCCATGGTGTTGGAGAGTTCCAAATCCTGCACGGCGTCTTTGAAATGGGTGGTTATCGAGGAGATCTCTAACTGCATCGGGTCCGGGTACTTGAAGCCCGGGCTGGAATCATCTGCGACCTGGGAAGGCTTCCTCGTGAGCAAGGCCGGATTCATAGTCTTGGGTGGGGAGCCTGGAGCTGGTTCATTCTCAGGACGTAAGAGCAAAGGAAGGCGTTCCGGAGCTGCGGCATCGTTGAAGAACACAGGCTGGTCTTGCTTGTCGAAGATGTCCGCCTTGGGGCCGGCGGCCTCGGGGTGTGGGTGATGAATCCATTGGCGAGATTTCTCTTGTATCTGCTGGAGCGAGGGGACCTTTGTAGCCCCGAAGCCGTCCACCAAGGGATTGCTGGCATTGGGCACAGGAGGGTTGCTGGGGTCGTCATCTTCCGTGCTGGGCTCAGAGCCGAGATCCTGCTGTTGCTGTGCCTTTGGGGCGGCAGCTACCTTCAACGCTTTGCCCCCTCTGGGCAGGTCAGTGAATGCTCCCTTGACTGCCCTACGACGTTCGGCCAACAATTTCTCCTTCCTTGCCTCCTGCCTGCGCTGCGAACGCCCGGGCTGCGAGTTCCCCGGCTCGGGCCGTTCCTGCCTGGCTGCCGCGGTGCCTTGCAGCTCTGGATGGTTCGTCAGCCACTTGCAAGCTTTGCATCTGTACTTCGCGTTCAACCGTCCGCCATTCGGGCCGGGCGTGTTCTTGCGGCGTGTGCATCCTTGGCAATATACACGCTTGCCGTTCTTCTTCTCTGAGCCCTGCTGGTCAGAGGGAGTAGAGCCTCCCTTATTGCCCTTGCCAGCGACATCGACGCCATCATTTTGGTCTTCAAGCTCACGCTCGTTATCTACGGTGGCCGGCTGCTTTTCCTGAGGCTTCTTGCGTGCCTTCTCGTCGACGGCATCCACTATGTTGTCCTTCAGTAACTGGGCTGTATATTTCGGCGCGGTAGGTGGGCGGGTTGACGTATCCCTTTCTTGTGTATTTGCATTTTGAAGAAAGGCTGGTCGGTCATTGTCGTTCTGGGTAGGCTGCTGCTGGCTTGAACCCTTGGTGGCCTCTCCGTGCGACACTTGATCATCGACTGCGCTCGAAGAGCCTTCGGGGGCGACGACGCTAACACGGTTTGTGTGAGTTATATATGCTATATCGGTGACCTCGGGAGGCAGACATTGGGGATGCCAGGGAGACTCACATTTCGTCCAAGATCGGCTCCTGCTCACCCGGGAGGTGAGGCAGTTCTTGTTCGCCAAGCACCATGTCTTTCAATCCAGGAGATTGATACACGACCCGCCTTCAGAGCAGACTGGCGTGAGAATAAGTTTACTGTATATCTGCTGGATTAGAGAAGTTGCTGGGGAAATACTTGGATCGAGACTCTCCCGTACAATGGATGGTTTAAGGGAGATAAGGAGATGAGGGTCGTACGGGAGAGCGAATTCTCAGCAAGTAGGAGGGCCCTTCCGAGTCAGGTTTGGTAGGATTAATTCGAGGCTGGAAGCAAGAAGGAGCGATGTTGAGGCAGAGGTGTAGGTTTCAAGCAGCCCGCAGCCGCAAAGGTGGAAATATTTCCTTCATGAATTCGGTGCGTCGAGCTTTTAGTCCGGCGTCTGGTGCGTACTTGCGCAGTACTAGCCATTTCTAGATGTCTCGCAATTGCCTTAATCTTCCAAATAATAGAGCCACAAGGATACCTCATGACGAGACCCGCGACGCCCAGTTGACACCAAATCGACCTAGGCCTTCATAGTGAGCTCCACTGCCTCCTCATCCATGTTGCTAGTCGCAAACCCGTGGACGGCCGCTTGTGGCCTGACAAAGTACTTCATGACCACCACAACCAGCAAGAGGACAAAGTAGACCACAGATAGTACAAGCAGGTCCGTATACTGGTCGCTCACTGGGTATGGGGTGTTCAAGCGCGCAGTTCCATCTAGTGCCTCAACCGCAATCGTCTTGACCGTCGAGATGATCCCGCTCATGGCACAGAACAAGGCCATTGCCTCGTGCCACCATCCGCGCTGCCAGCCAAATGCACCAGCGATCCTGGCATCCGCAGCACAAGTGACCACTGCCAGTACACACGCGACATAGATGAAGGGCAGCAGGCCGACACCCATGTCCGCCGCAGCGAGCCGCCCGACCTCGATAGACTCCATTAGGACGATAGCGAAGATGCAGAAGTAGTAGAGCCCTAGCGTGCCGCTGCGGACCCATGCCCGCCGGACGTTGGCGTGAAGAACCTGCGTGGGCGGGACTTTCGTGCGGATTAGGCCCACGATCGGGAGGGCGAGGATGAAGACCCAGGTTGGTAGTGGCGCCAGGATCGTGTCGAAGAAGCACTGTGATGGGAGGCCGGACGATGCCCCCAAGAGAAATGACTGGTGTTTTCTGTTAGATATGGGTCGTGCGCTCATCGTCTGCCTTCGCGCGAAAGCTCAAGGGCACTCACAACATCTTCCTGTCGGTTTTTGCACAGCATCATGACGTCGGTGGGGTTCAATGGCTATAGCCAGCTTGCCATCAAAGTGATCGGTGATGTAGGTTATATTAATATCGGCGGCGGCGGCGATGACGACTATAAACTGGTAATGGATAAGAGAATTATAAACTGATGATGAGTGAGAGAGGTCGTTCAACAGTCACATGTTGAACAGGATGCTTTGAAGTCCAGTTGGAGATCCGTGCTGAAACACCACCGACTGCCGTTTGACACACAGACATTTCACCCTGCGACAACCTACCTGCCGGCAGCTAGTTTCCCAATATCAACCAATGCCAAGACGGAAGTGGAAGCCGCTTGGCCATTTCCCATAGCGTGGATTGGAGCAGATCAGCTGTGCAGCAGAACCATCTTCCTTGACGAAGGCAACGAGCGACGTGGTGATCGGTGTAAGAGACCGTGGACGACGACGTTGCATTGACTTCGATGCGAGTTTGATCAAGGGTGATCGCATAGCCAGGGGTAGGAAGGAATGCCGGTGAGGGTTCGGAGTAACGGGGCGGACTTGGCTTGGTTTACTTCGGATGCTTCCGAGATCAGCCACTGTAGCTTCAAGGTTTCGTGTGGTGGATGGTAAGACAGGATGGTATATTGACCACAGTATTTCCTATATCTGTCAACACTATAGTTATGCTCCTGGATATTTTTCAACAATATGTGCACATTTTTTGCCCAGTAACTTATCCATTCTTTCCCACATCCATTGTATCCCACTCTGTCAAGTATCTGCCCAGACAGATACATGCCAGTTTGGAGGTGGACTGTGCAGGCTGCTGGTTTCGGTGGGTTTCGGTGTACAGTTCAATTTCGAACAATTTTTACACATATTAGAAAGAACGATGCACGCTACAATTTATACGTCTTGTCAAAACCGGCTTACACATCGCAACAGTGTTAAACCTTGGTGGCGCGAAGCCGTCAGTCATGTGCCAAGAGATTTTTGATGCTCTGAACACATATTAGTCTACCGGTTCGGCACTACTGACTGACGAGGTCACAGCTTGTCTCCAGCATTTTCATCCACCTGCAAGAAATTACTGTGCCCATGCGTTGGTAATGGCAGGGCAGAGACGAGATTCAAGCCTAGTAACTCTGCAAGAAGTCATCAGTATCCGCTGGCTGTTTCGGAAAGAGGCCAGAACAGTGAGTGACAAACAACTTGTCAGCATATCCGGCCTCCATGTTCAGCTGTTTGATAATAGGCAACATATAGTGCGTAAGAATCAATATAAGTGCATGTCCTAAGACTCAGAACTCACAGCTGAGGGAGGAGTGCGCCGCGGGACGCATGGTTTAGTGGCCTAGCCTGACTACCATAAACACTTGTCGAACCCAGGTTTCCCAGATGACGGTGTGGGAAATGAAATTGCATTCTATAATAGCTGGCCCACCAATTTGCATCCAAGGTCCTCGGCGAAGAATGAAGAACTTGTGTGACGTTGAGACCCAGTCCTGAGGTCAAAAAGGTACGAAGAAAACGTGAAATCCAGGTTTCCAAAGCCATGATCACAATGAACCGCTGGGACAATCGGGCCCAAAGTCAAATCTAGACTAAAACAGATCGTCTTTCAGGATGGAAACATCTGGCCTCTGGTACAGCCAGCCAGACTATTACCAAAGCCTTAACCCCATCACAAGTCTCAGCCGGACCCAGTCCCGGGTCCTGCTGGGAACGATGAGCCTCCCGAACCTCCCTGTGCCTGCGGCCCGCCTCCTTGCGGCTGCGGCGGCATGCCAGCCATGCCCGGAAAAGGGACCTGCTGACCTCCTGCCACCATGTTATTCCAAGCGGCCATGCTGACGAGATACTGGCGCTGTTGATCCGCGGTCTGCTGGTACGCCGTAGCTTGCGGCTGGTGAGTCTGTCCAAACGGAGGAACTGGCATACCGTACGGGTTGGGCATGTTGGGCATTCCGAATGGTGGATAAGGAAATGGAGCTGTCGGGAACGGGGTGTTCTGGTGTGTCGGCCCTGGGGCTGAAGCCTCGGGGGTAGTCTTGCTTTTATAGTCCAAGGCTTGTTCGGATGCCTGCTGCGAGACGCTTCTATTCTTCTGCGCAGCCTCGCTCCCTGCGGCTTTGTCATCATCAGAATCATCGGTGTCGTCGTCTTCTTCTTGCGGGAGTGGCTCTTGAGGCGCAGCCCAATTCCTGACGAAGGATTCCCGGGCCCTGATGCCCATGGCCTTGGCTCGCCTCTCGGCATGCTTGCCATAAATTTCGTGGAGGTACCGCATGAACTCCAGGTAAGCTTTCGCAACTGTCTCCAGGTGACCGATGGTGAGTCGTATCTTGGCCGTCTTCTCAACAGCAGTTTCTTCCTGGTCAACTGCTTCACTTGGCGTGCTTCCTGTCGGATGCTGTGCGTCGTATTCGGCCAACGCAAGCGCTGTCTGACAGGCGTTCCGGATCTGCCGTCCATTCCATCTCATCTTCTTGTTTCTCTTCCAGTAGTCTACAGCCCAAGTGAGAATTTCATCGTGTTCTATGTCGATCTCGACCCCTCTTTCCTCGATGCGTTGCTGGATGTTGTGGAGATTCAGGTCGAAGATCTTCTTGGTTGAACTGCGCTTCAGTGGGGGATAATACAGGCTGATGTGGATGCGCGATGAAAATGCTTCATCAAAGTCTCCGATTCGATTGGTGGTGAGGAAGAGCACGCCCGCGTAATATTCCAGAACCCTCAAGAATACTAACGAGCTTCAGTCAGTCAAACGGAATATCATAGTATTGGTCTTTGCACACTTGCAAGCATTTGAGTTATCTGACTCACCTGCAACCAAGCTGTTCCGCTGGAAGTCCTCGGGCGAGCGAACTGATAGGAAAACATCGGCCTCATCGAGTAGAAGGACACAGTCCCATTTGTGAGCAAGATAGAAGTGCCACTCAAGGGCCTCTTCCAATTCTCTTGCGTTAGTGCCGAGGTCACCTGAGTACTTCTTTATCAGCATACCGCCACTCGAGGAGTTCAATGCATTAATTAGCTGAACCGAGTGGGAGGAAGTAATATTTACCGGACGTAATCTGAAATAGTGGCTTGTTGAAAGCTTCTGCCACACCCTCTGAAGTTACAGATGGTCAGTAACTATGCTGTCATACACTAATGATGAGACGTGTCAAATTACCTGCAGTACTTGTTTTCCCGACTCCTGGAGCACCATGAAGCAATATGATCAAACCCTTGCCTGTTGTAAATAGGTTTAGTCATGTGTGAGCTTGTGCCTCGCGGATGGAATGGGGCAGTAATGTTGCCATACCTTTTCCTCGCACCACATCTTTCTCTTCAGCCTCGTATCTTCCTGTGGACTTATCTTGGAAGTGCTGAGAGATGAGGGATTTGACGATGTCCTTGTGACCTGGTGGAAGCACCAACTGATCCAGTGTAGTCTCTGTGGTTTGGTGTGGAACCTTGGCCACATCTTCAGCGGGAAGTGTGGATTTTCCCGTCTGTGTAGCCTTGCCTCCAGAGTTGAGTGGGCTGAGGTATTTCAAGTCCATTTGTGCTGAGAGTTAACAGTGTATCATTAGTCCCTTGAATCCATAACAAATAGGTATAAAAGGAAAATCCCTCTTACCCCATTTGCGTGTTCGAAGAACGAAACCGCAGACCCTGTAAGACATGATCACAAGATCCTCATCAGTCAGCTCAGCTTCGTCAAACGTCTTGTCACGAATAGCTCGTGGATAGATTGCTAGAGAAGGTTTCGTGGTTCGATCTTGCGGGTCAGGAATGAGAGTGCCAACGTAGGCCTCATTCCACTTCTGCTCGGCGTAGGCGTCCTCATGGACCTGCTCACCAGCGCAGCAGCTTGCCAAACACGGTGCTTCAAAGAGAGGCTTTCCTATCGGCTTGCCGATCAGCTTCTCGACGGCAGGCTTGGTGAAGCTTGAACTGTTAGCCCAGAAGGCAAAAGCTTGCTCAAAATCTATGACGACTTGGCTGTCAACTTCTTCCTTCGGATGGAGCAGAGGCCCATTATAATGCATTGGCGTGGATCTTGCCATCCTGACAAACATCCTTCCTCTGTCAATCAGATTCTGGCGGAATGCTGCCCCATCCCTTGAAGCACCAGAGTCGGGATCTTTGACCAGCCGCAATGGCAAGACGGGAAGCGACGAGATATCCTCTTCTCCCTCGAAACTCTTAATCTCGAAGGTCTTCCTTATAGAACCCAAGGTCTTGCCGTCAAATGTGATGAAAACACCGACAAGCATCATGGTAGGCTCGGCGCCTTCGGGCTGCTCGGAATCAAGGTCTTTCCAGGGGGGCAGAGTCCGGTGGCCAGAACTGTTGACGCTAAGTATTCTGTAAGCCTGTCGTTGTTCTTGGTCCAGAACTTCATCACCGGGCTTAAAGAGGTGCCAGACATCTGCAAAAGTCACTTTACTGCAATTGCCGCTCAACAAGTACTCACTCCTAGCGCGGATCGTATCGACGAACTCGACTAGGCAAGCTAAATGTTGGAATGCGGCATGAGATGCAGTATCAACAGCCTCTCCATCATCAGACCCTGAAGAATTTGATGACCAGTCATCATCGTCGTCGGAAGGCTCGGGCTCGTCTTTTGACAAAGGTCCATCATTGCCAACAGCATCCGCATCTTCCGGTGGCACTTCAGCAGTGCCATGTGGAGGACGTTCCATAGATTCGGGGTCTTGGACCTCTTCCTTGACATCGGGAAGGCCAGGCGACCCTTTGAACTTCACGGATAGCTCTTCATATTTGGCCCGAATCTTATCCTCGTAATAGGTCAGCGCCTTGAACGGTCTCACCATGACGAACGAGGTATTGCTGATTTTGGAGAGACAAATCCCCTCCAGAATGACAGTGATGTATTTGGAACGAATTCGAATGCGTTCTGGCAATGGTGAGGGGTGAGTTGCAGCCGAGCCTCTTGCCTTTTGGGCAGCAGCAGGATTTGTGTCGGTTTTGGCCCGAGGCCCGTCTCCTCGCTTGCGGTCGCCCCATCGCGACCACCAGGCACTATCTTGGGCCTCCTGGTCGAAGGAAACCACCGGCTCTCCCACAAGAATGTCTATGGCTGAACAAGCGCTGTCTTTTTGGGTACGCGCATCTTTGAAGGCATCCCAGCCCAGGAAAAGCAGCTCTGGTCGAGCGTCCAAGGAAAGAGGCGATGCCAGGAAGAATTCTTTTGGAGGCCTATTCATCACCTGGCCACCGCCCTCAGTGTCCATTGACTGCATATTCGGTGGCAGTTGCTGCATAGACGGCAGCGGCGGCGGAGGCGGTGGCTGCGGTGTTGGCAGCATCTGGAATGTATATTCAGGTGGTGGCAACTGTCGGTTGTTGGGCGCTAGGTTGGTCAGAGGTACCATCTGATCTGGATTTTGCTGGGGTGGTCTTGGATGCCATTGCATCGGAAATTGCTGCTGTGGTCTCTGCTGTGGATGTGGCATGGAACCGGCGGGATACTGTGGTTGCCGCGGCCCTGTTGGCAGGACAGGGTCTGGGGGTCCCGGGAATCTCTGCTGCACTGCGCTCCTGGCAATGCTTCTGGCGAAGACTTCAAAGTGTGTTGCCTTCAGAGTAACCTTCAAAGACTCTTGTTGTCCCTTGTCTGTTTCTCCCTCTGCAGAAACCTCAGCATCTGCATGAGCCAGAGCCAATGCCGTGCTAAAAGCGTTCTGGATTTGCCTGCAGTTCCAACGATCCTCGGGCGAGCGCTGCTTGTAGAAGGCACGGGCGAATCGAAGTATGTCATCACCCATTATCAGGCTAGCAGGCCTCTGACTGTCCTGATACTGTTTCGAAAATAGATCGTTGGTCCATTTCATGTTGAGCTCGAAGATCTTCACGGTTTGGTCCTTGTCAAGGTTTGGGTATAGTAAGCTGGCATTCATCCTTGACGTGATTTGCGTATTCAATGTCTCCGGTCCATCTAGCACATTGGACAGCTTGTGATCGGCGATGAGAAACGTGATGCCAGTGAACTTGTCCAGCGCTCTCTGGACAACTTTGCGTAAAGAAGCTGTCCAAATCATGAGAAACGCTCATAACTTGAGATTCATGCAGTTGGGTGAAGATTGTGTACATACGTGTAGCGGGTGATTCCCATGGATGCAAATTGGGGTTGTTTCGTCGAAATGACAGGATGGAAGCAGCATGGTTCAACATGACAATACAGCCCCAACGTTTGGCCGAACTGAAGGAACGCTCAATCCATATTGATTGATCCCTTGAGGAGTTGATCACTTGGTCGTCTTAAGTTGTGCATTCATTAGCAGTAGAGCAAAAAGAAAAAGGAAAAAGGAAAAGAAAAAAAAAAGAAAACGAAATAAAAACACTGGAATCCACCTCGAGTGCTTGACTTGTCTCACCTACAGAAAGCCGGAGAAGAGGAACACCGGCCATTCTTGCGACACACTCTGCCAGCAAAGTTGGATTAGTACACTGATCCAACATTACCAAGGTTTGAGGCTTGCCTGCAGTGGTTCTCTTCCCAACACTTGGTTCGCCGTGAAGAAGCAAGGTCAGTCCTTTGCCTGCACCATGTGAAATCATCTGATTAGTGGGGCTCTTGCATTATCCAATACATTTCAAATATGCCATAGGGAAATGGAATACCTCTGTGGTCGACAGTGTCAGAGCCATCAGTACCACCAATTTTCATTGAATTCGTTTGCTTAATGTGGTGTGTGGTAAGATTCTTCACAATCTCCTTGATGTGGCTCGGGATAGCTAGGTCGTCGAATTGAAGGAATGATTTGTTTGACATTGGTGAAGCACAAGAAAGATCAAACACAGCTTGCAGAATTAATATAACCGGTCAGCAGTGGTGGAAATTGGGAGTAATGGTAATAACTCACCCCACTTCGCCGTGTCCATAGTATAGCCAAACACCCGAAAGTCCATGAGCATCAACTCAGTCTCTTTCAAAGTCCCAACTTGATCCAAGAGTCGAGGACAAATAGTGAGGAAAGGGATTGCATGTCCTGATCCATCAGCTGTTGACTGGCTGCATGATACAAGCTTGTTGTGTCTGATACGATCCACATATGAGTCGTCGAAGGGTTTTTCGACTTCTGGAAAGTTGGCGTGATTTTCACCATCGTGCTCATCAACGCCTGCAGCAAAGATGCATACTTCTGCAACATTGACGATGTTAGTCCTCCAATCCTTGTAGTTGTTTTCATCCCTCAACGCCTCCCGAAAATCAATGACGACAGTACCGTTGACTTCCCAGTCGTAGTCAACTGTGCGCCCATTGTAATTTATGGGTGCTACACCAGCAACGCGAACAAACGTCCGCCCCCGTTCGATAAGATCTTGTCTCAAGTGCTCTTTTTGAGCCTCAGCCCTCATCAGAGGAATTAACTCCAAAGACCGAAGCTGTTTGGAAAGTGCCCATTTCTTCATGACAACCTTCTTCAGCACAGGACCAAGCCATTCGCCGTCGGTGGTGATGTAGACACAATGAAAGGTCACAGACTCCTCCTCCACAATAGTCTTGCCATCGATGTCAAGACCGCTTCTCTTGGTCTCGACTTCGATAACCTGATATGCTTGACGAAGGTCACGACTGACCACAATATCACCTGGTTTGTAGAAAAGCCATAAGTCGCTGAAGAAGATTGCGCTACACTCGGGGCTCTGCAGAAATGTGAATCTCCCAGATAGGTGCGTGTCCATGAATTCAATAAGACACCTGACCTGCGCCAATAGAACCTCATCTTCAATGTCCGGCGGCAGAGTGGTGTGGAAGCCTTGCGTAGATGCTCTCTCTACTTTCCTCTCCAGCTCCAAGACTGAATGTCGGATAGCTTGATCAAACTCGACCAAAACTTTGTATGGGCGGAACATAAGGGTTGGCCCTTTTCCCGAATGGCTTTGGAGTCGAAACTTTCTGAGCAATAGAGTAATGCATTCCGAATTGATCCTGATTCTCTCTGGCAGCTCGGCAGATTCAATTTCGGAACTGACTTCATGTTCAGTGTTAATCTCGGAGTCTGGATGGCACTCGAGCAAAATGTCGATGGAGAACAGGGCTGCTCTGTTTGTAGGAGAGTGAAATTCGTCCCAGTTCTGATAGTTGAGCTTAGGGGTTGGGTGGCGCCCTGAAGGCCCTTCGTCTGCGGCCATGCTGTTTGACTGGATCCGAGTCAACTCAATCACTCATGGTCTGAGTTTGGCTTAATTGGGGATGATTGTTTTCTCGTGGTAAAAGCATCTGACTCCTGAAGCTTGCGGTATTTTGCTTTGAGTAGTACTTGAAAATGATCAATCTGGGGCAAGTCTTGGGTCGGAGCCGATATTCTCACTCAGACATGTGAGCACGCTTTGCAAGGCTACTTAGGAGCCATCAACTGAGATCGAAGGGTGCTTGTGGGATTGAGCAATTTATAAACCCCGCCGCTGGCATCCTGCAGCCCGACTTGCTCTACTCGAGAGGGTTGCGCAGATAGCGGATGGCCAAATTGAATGCACATGTGTGTACTAAGGAACAGGGGCAGCAACAGCCTCAAATTTGAGGGATAGCTCGGAAAACGTGCCGATGCAAGCACTAGTCTAACTGGAAGTGCTGGATTGCATGGAACATAACCTGCATGTGTGCGAGCACGCAGCTGGGTTGGGCAGCACCGGCCAGAGCCCAGATGCAGTCCTTCGAGAGACGATCCACTCCGGGTCGCTGCTGGTGATGGATGAGACAGCCACACACAGCACTCGTATGTTACACCACAGCGGCTACAGATCTTACGTCAGACGCACGCGGTTCAGCTCATTCCCCTTTCTGTTGACCGAGTCTTGGCTTGCGGCTCTGCTCTGTAACCAGTAGGTATGGGCTTGTTGCGTGATTTTCGTACTTGTTTCTTCAAGCAGCGCTCAGTTCAAATCAGCTGCTATACTATACTTCTATTGCTGACCAGGCTTGAACCTATGCCACCTCATCATTTGAGTCGGACCAACTCATGATGAAATCAACATGTTCTCAGCTAGTTCCTCATCTTTCGGACAACATATTGGACCCCGTCAAATTCAACGCCTAGGACCGAACGCCCGACCAATGTCAGTCCAATTCATTGATGATGACCTCCAAGACCTTCATAATGCTCTCAAGCATCCTCTGTCCACGTATGACTCTCGTTCGAGTCGATATGTAGCGTTATCATCAGACGCCAGGATCGCAATTGGAGAGACAGTGTCATCTTATTCCGCGGATGCAACAATGGAGGACGGCAGTGGCCTCATGCAAAGTCAGGCACTGGTGCCAGCTGCGAAACTAATGACATTTTGGGAAAGTATCTTCCGAGTATCTCTCGATCGATTCAAGACTATGTGGCCTGATGAACCGTCAGGCCGTGAGAAGTCGGGATGGAACTACAGTATTCGCGAAAAGTCGACTTGGGAAGACATCTATGCCCAACTTCAGAAAGCAAGAGAGTTCTACGATGGGGACACGAAGAGTCTCTGGGGTCGGCGAGCGGCATCCTATACCAAGAAGAGACGAGCATTCGTTGACCACTCAGTCCCCATAGCGAGACAAGCCGTGAGATTTGTGCCTCAGATGGAATATACGACTCCTGTTGTAGCAGCCGTCCAAGTCCTCGTTGATGTAAACATATGCTTAATCTCAATCCTCAACTGATGATGGCTTTGTGACGCAACTGACGTGAACGTTCAAGGCATTTGAGACGACATCGCGCGTACGAGAAAACATGACCACCGGACTCAACCAACAAGACCTCGAACAGAAATTCAGCGGCATTGAACTTTTTCTGTCAGCTTTTCCCGAGGACCCGTCCATACAAGAGGCCTCTATAGAGCTGGTCTCTGCCACACTCAAGGCAATCGAAGAAGTGATCGGATTTTTCCTCGAGAGCAATGGTGAGTACAACTCAAGTGAGACCCTATCTGTGGTATTTTGGGCATACTAAGGCATATGAAATCGGATAGCCAGAAAGGCCATGTCTGCAACGTTTCGCGGGAAGGACTACCAAAAGAAAGCCCTCGAAAGTATTGAACAGATTGGAATCCGCAGCGACCAGCTTCTTGAAGCCGCTCAGAAGTCACACATCTCGGATACCCAGCACAAGCTCGATGCTGTTTGGAAAGGTAAGGATGCAATGACGCAGGTCCGTTCAGTGACTCAAAACAATTCTGATCCACTGACACACTACCTACTTACAGGCACGGCTCTCTCGTTCTTGGGCCAAAGAGAAATATCGAACAATGTCAGCGCCGTTCTGCAAAAGCTCAATCAAAGAGAAATAAGCGACGCATTCCTTCGGAATACACTTATGGACTTACTGAATGATGCACAAGAGCAGAAGCGGAGGGAGTTGGAGGAGAAGCAAAGGCTCACTGGTAAAGGCACCCATGACGACCATCCCTCTCCATAGCTCACACAAACAGCCGCTAATCATGCCACAGATCATATCACCTACCTTAACGGTAGTGTTTTCAAGTTGACAGAACAAATGGAAAAGCTCAAAGAAACGACCATACCTGCTCCAAGGGCATCATTACCAAGTCCTCCGACATTCCCACCACCAACAATGCCATTTTCGCCTCTGAGTTTCTCTTCACTGAGCCCACCAAACTCCTCGGCGTACGGGCCCCAAAGCACAGGTTACCCGCCAAATTCACCCTGGAATTCCTCACCATGGCACTTAGATGCCCGACAACCCTCACCATCCTCGGATCATTCTCAGTCCGCTTCCACTGCGCAATTCGATATCACTGTACTGAGGCCACTTCTCAAACGCTTCGAGTCAATCGAAGAGGTCGATATCAATGCTATCCTCGAAAGTGAAGAGCAGTCCATCCCGTTCAGGGAGAAACGCAAAGCCGACCTCATCGTCTCCACGAAGCAGTTTCATGACTGGATGGTGAACAATAAATCCAGCGAGCTGCTCGTGCACGGGGAGTTTCGCCGGTCTCGATCAGCCTCTGGACCTATTTCGGCACTTTCGGCATTCTGTGCCACCCTTGCTCAGACCTTTCGGAAAGCAGGTCAGCAGCAGATTGCACTGGTCTTCTTTTGTGGCAGCCATGTAGAGCGTGACGATCAACACCGGGGACCTGGGGCGATGATATGCAGCTTCATTGCGCAACTTGCAAAACTTTGGTCGTTCGGAAATACGAAGCTCCAGGTTGTTGGGTCTAATACCTTCAGCCAGCTAGAAACTGAGCGGATTGTCAAGGATGGGGATCTGCCAAAACTTTGCGAGCTCTTCGGGCGTCTGGTCCAACTCCTTCCGGAACAAGTCACTTTGATTTGCATCATCGATGGTGTATCACACTACGAGACAGACGAGTTCGAGGAAGGCTTGCTACGAGTTCTTGGGTTCCTTTTGAGCCTGGCCAGGAAACGCGACATGGCCGCGACTGTCAAGGTTCTGGCCAGCAGTCCCACCACGACTGACCTAGTGCAAGAACAGTTCAGGGACGACGATTCATCTTTTATTTCGTTAGCTGAAATTCGGGATTTAGGACAGGGGCTTGGTTTAACGCAGTCAGAAATGTCCTCTGACGATGCGAGTTCTTGTGATTCAGAGGAGTCGGACGATACCGACAGCGAAGTCGATGAGGGTGGACGTTGATCTCGAACTCAGTTTACCGAAGCTATATTTACCGGTTCGGAGGCTCTGGACATCTATCTCATGGTGCTTCCCCTGCATTTTCAGTTTCCATGTCCTCCACCAAGATTTCCATCTTCTTGTCTGATCCGGATAAATTCACAGCCCAGTCATGGCTACCACGCGGCGAGATATTCACCTGCTGGGTGAGGGCTCCTGCTTGTAGACTCTCATTGGCGGTTTTCCGAAGTGCCGAGACTATGTAGCAATTCCAAAATAGAGTGGCCTTTGAAAGAGAAAACGTATGATGGTCCGAGGAAGCTCGGGAAGCCCGCGCCTCCGGGCACATTAGATACGTGTTGATGGACGGTGATGCAAGGGCATCACGTTATCTTGTGATGGTTTAATACCCTCGGCCGGGCACACCGTCGGCGTCTCTCCCGTTGCATCAAGACTGGAGGACACGGAGATTTATGGGCTGCCATGACAAGGAGCGAGGTGGCCGAGGGCTAATATGTACCCGGATATGCATATGTTGCATGTCTATGAGGAGATACTCGGGACGAGGCGAGGTGTCTGGGGTGTGTGCCGGACAGGGATGAGGCAACATGGCTTGGTTCTGAGGCTCTGAGCGGAAATCAGGACCGGATCTGTGCCGTGATAGTGGGGGTCTAGGGTCCTCGTGTGGCCTCAGCCGAGGTCACTGCGGCTGTTGGCCGGATCGACCGTCTTCGGGCGCCGGATTTTGAACCTGGACTTGTGACAGGTAACAGTAGCATCGAAAGCTTAGCTTATTATCACATACCAGGTCAAGCAAGCCATTGAGGACCAACAGATGAGGCGCCGATCTTGACTCTAAAACCTTGTCTGGCATGCCTGACACCTTCCTGCACTCGGCCGAGGAGGCTACGCTGCTGACAGCCATTAAGCCATTGTGGCCTTGAGCTTTCTTCTCTGTTCATGTTCGATGTTGTATTCGTCCCTCTCTCGTCTCGGTCGAGCTGCTGAATTTTTTGCAATTGCCCCTATCTTCAGTCTGGCACGGCATTGAGTGGTCGATCATCGTGATGATGGCATGACATAGGCCGCTGATCAAGTGGCAGACCCACTATCACAAGCAAAAAAACGGCACGAAATGAGACATGGAGAATCCTCAGCCATGCAGCCACGGCGCGCCATACACAGTAGCAGCAGCTCGTGGATCAGGGCCTTATGGAGTCCGCCTGGGCTCCAGATGGGCCTGTGCTCTTGCCGCGCCGAGAGATTGGCGTGGAGCTTGGCTGATGCTGAAATAGGTCAGCCCTCACTCGATCCAGGCAAACGTCACCGGGGTGGGAGCTGCTCCCACTGCTCCTACCAGGTGGACTACCCAGACACCAAGCACCCAAGCTCTCAGCACCACGCAGCACCAAGCAGCTAGGCAGAGTTCACGGACGAGTCGGATTCAGATGCAGGAACGTGGAGGCTGACCACCCCTCGAATCACCCAGCCACTCACTCTCACTCAACAAGACTCGCTGCTATCCTTGTTTCGTGGCAACTGCTTGGGAGTCAGCCAGATTCCCAACAACGCATCACCTGCGTCGTCATTAATCATCGTCGTCGCAACACTCGGCCGGTGCCTCTTTGGGACAGCTCGCCCACTTGATGCAACAGAGACCCACCAGTCCTTGGAGCTCCAGCCGACAACGACATCAGTCTCGACCTCGACCTCTACCTCGGACGCGAACACCGGCCCGAGCTCATCCTTCGCCCCTGCTACTAATACTCGCCCTCGTCCTCCCACTCCTCTCCATTGCTGCCTACCAGCTACTCCACACGACCACGAACACGACCTCGAACCCCATCCTCTGCTTGCCCAACATGCCCTGCAAGCAGAACCTCAACGTCCCCGAGAGCTGGCGCTCCGGCCTGGGGCCCCTCTACCAGATCGAGAAGCCCCCCTTCACCATTGATGCCCCCGGCGCTCCCGAGGTCGAGGGCGAGACCAAGCCGCGCCGGAACCCCAAGGCGAAGGATGGCCTCATCGACCGCCCCGCCCCCGACGTCGACACCGTCTTCGCCCTCGTCAAGCAGAGCGCAGAGGAGCACGCCGGCGACAGGTGCATGGGCACCCGCAAGCTGGTCAAGATCCACGAGGAGACCAAGAAGGTGCCCAAGGTCGTCGACGGCGAGACCCAGATGGTCGACAAGAAGTGGCAGTACTTTGAGCTGTCCAACTACACCTTCATCACCTACGGCGAGTACGAGACACACCTGCTCAACCTGGCCTCGGGCCTGCGCCATCTGGGCCTGGAGAGGGGGGACAAGGTGCACATGTTCGCCTCCACAAGCATGAACTGGCTCGCTCTGTCGCACGCCTGCTCTTCGCAGGCCTTTGCCATCGTCACTGCCTACGATACCCTGGGCCGGGAAGGCGTCGAGCACACCCTGGTCCAGAGCAAGCCCAAGGTCATGTTTACGGATCCTCACTTGATGAAGACGGCCTCGGGGGCGCTGAGCAAGGCAGAGACGGTCAAGATCGTCGTATACAACGACCAGTCTCTCGCACAGCCCACGCCACAGTCCGAGATCGATGCCTTCAAGTCCACCCACCCCGACCTCACCATCCTGAGCGCCACCGAGCTCGCTTCCCTCGGCGAAGAGCACCCATACCAGCCCCAGCCGCCGACACCACAAGAAACATACTGCATCATGTACACATCCGGATCCACTGGCCCGCCCAAGGGTGTCTCGGTCACGCATGAAGGCTTCATTGCCGCCGTGGCCGGCCTGGTGGGCGTTATTGGCGACAGCGTCAGCACAGAGGAGGTCATTCTGGCGTACCTTCCCCTGGCCCACATCTTCGAGATGGTCGTCGAGAACCTGGTCCTCTTCTTCGGCGCGACGCTGGGCTACGGAAGCGCGCGGACATTGTCGGACCAGAACGTCCGCAACTGCATGGGCGACATGCGCACGCTCGCCCCGACGATCCTGGTCGGCGTCCCGCAGGTCTGGGAGACGATCAAGAAGGGCGTCATGGGGCGCGTGAACAGCGGGTCGGCCCTGGTGCGCGGCCTGTTCTGGGGCGCCTTCAACACCAAGTCCTTCCTCGTCAAGCACAACCTGCCGCTGCAGACGATATTCGACGCCGCCATCTTCGGGCAGGTGCGCAAGCTGACCGGCGGGCGCCTGCGCTTCATCGTCAACGGCGCCAGCGGCATCTCCAAGGAGACGGCCCACTTCATGTCCATGATCCTCGCGCCGATGCTCCAGGGGTACGGCATGACCGAGACGGGCGGCAACGGGGCGCTGGGCTCGCCGCAGCAGTTCCAGCTGACAGGCGCGTGCGGGCCCATCACGCCGGCGATCGAGGTCAAGCTGGTTAGCATCCCTGAGCTCAACTACTCGGCGGCGTCGACGCCGCCCCAGGGCGAGATCTGGGTGCGCGGCAAGCCCGTGCTGAAGGAGTACTACATGAACCCGGAGGAGTCGGCCAAGGCCATCACGCCCGACGGGTGGTTCAAGACGGGCGACATCGGCGAGTTCGACGCCGTCGGCCACCTCAAGATCATCGACCGCGTCAAGAACCTCGTCAAGCTCCAGGGCGGCGAGTACATCGCCCTCGAGAAGCTCGAGGCCACCTACCGCGGCTCGCGCGCCGTGCAGAACCTCATGATCCACGGCGACTCGGAGCACCCGCGGCCCATCGCCGTCATCTTCGTCAACGAGCCCGTCATCAAGGAGGTCGCCTCCGGCCTCGGCGTCTCGGGCGGCGCGCACGAGCTCGTCCGCAACGACAAGGTCCGGGCGGCTGTGTTCAAGGACCTCGTCGCGCAGGGCAAGGCCGCCGGACTCACTGGGCTGGAGACGATAAGTGGTGTCGTCCTGACGGATGAGGAGTGGACGCCTGAGAGTGTGAGTTCTTTTCAGCCTACCCGGATCCCCCCCCCCTCCTCCCCCGAATTCCCTTGGGTTGCTTTTCTGTGTCCTACTTATGTTCGAGTATCGAACGTGTTGCTGATATCCGTTGCAGGGTCTTGTGACGGGGACACAAAAGCTCAACCGCAGAACCATACGGGAGAGATACGCAACGGAGATCAAGGAGGCCTTCAAATCATCATAGGCAACGCCTTATGCTCCAAAGACTAGTCGGTTCTTTCAATCACGAGACGGTCACCTCGGTGCAGGGACACTCAACTCGACCTCACAGCTTTTCCGGTAAGCTTTTCGTCTGCTCAACTCTTGCATGGCTGAGCGGTTACTGTGGTATTGGTCCGGGGAACGTCGGCCTGTCGGATTGGGTACGGTTTGAACCCGGTTGCTGGTTTGCTAGTGTGTTACTTCGATTGTTGTTGGCGTGGCGTTCGGGCTATGTTGCTTTTCTGTGTGTTCGTGATTCTGTACCATACCTTCGTGTTACCCCCTGGGGACACGCTTTTCCTACAAACCTTATTAAACATGTATACTTAATTGTGTACATACCTTTCTCTGTATCATCACCACCAGTGCCTCCACCGGCACTCAAGTAGGCTTTAAATGGAATGGGTTTGAACAAAACGGATATTGGCTTGTACTATTATCATCTTTCTTGGTGAATGACATTACCTTGTTCGTCAGCCTACCTAGGTAAAGCAGTGCACCCATCGCCGGCCCTCTCTGTGCACCTATGTCTGCGCGCGAATTGACTCATCTGCTTCTCATCGTATCCCGCGGGGATATCGGTGACACATTCAGAACAAGCCCGTAGGCTGGGATGATCAAGGCTATAAGAGCGAGTAAGTATGCAGGCGCACGGCAGATCAAGAGGATAACAATGCTGAATTATAAGATGACGATGAAGATGAAGGCGTGAAAGAAGTCAGGTTATCCGGGGGGGTATGCTACTACTCAAACGGTGTCTATACAAAAATCCCTATACTACAAATGCGACGCCTTCTTTCCTGACCCGTCTGTCTCTGTCTGTCTGCCTATGCCTATAACTGTGTGTGCCTACGCTATACCAACTCGGCGTCCTTGCGCTGGTAAAAGACCATGAACGCCTGCATGCCCATGCCCCAGTGTATGTTCTGCTTGTAGAGGAACTGGCTGCCCTTGTCGGTCCGCGCGGGCCCGACGGTGATGTCGCTGAGGCGCGCGTCGTCGGCGACGTGCCACTTGCTGCTGCCGTCCGGGCCGTGCGGCTCGTCGCGGATCACGCTGACGTAGTGGCCGCTGTTGAGCTCGCCGCCGTGCTGCACGACGGCGTACGCCTCGTACCGGAAGGGCTTGTTGAAGTGGTGGTCGTCGGTCGGGATGGTCGAGGCCGGCGACCGCGTGCTTGGGTTGTGGGACTGGTTTCCGTTGGCCAGGAGGGACGAGTAGGCCTGCTGGCCCTGGATGGTGTACGGCGTCAGGTCCAGCTCCCGTATGGGGAAGTCCACCGGGGTGGTGATCTTGGAGAACCTCGCGCTCTCGTCGTGCTTCTCGAACCGAGTGAAGCACACGCACAGGAAGTCCGGGAGGCGGGCGAGCTTGGTCCCTTTCCAGCAGTGGCCCTTGCTGGAGCAGTTGTCACATGTGTAATCGTCGAGGTGCTCGTTTGAGTAGTCCCTTTGCAGTAAGTCCTCCATCATCACTGGTACTGAGCTTTGGGGCAGGCTGAGAAACTGCATGTCCTTGTTTGAGTACTTAGTCACCACGTGGCCACAGTGATCGCACCGCACGATGACGACCTCTGTTATGCGCCAGTACTTGTCTATGATCGAGTCGCTGACTCGGCTGTGGAGATCCCAGTACTGGATGGCGAGGTCGGTTAGGGATTTGGTCTTGGATGGCTCAGGTTGAGGCACTTCCGAGGGGTGGTTGCGGAACCGATTCGTCTCATCGTCCAGTTCCGTAAACACGTAGCCGAAGAATTCCATAGCATCCTGTTGTCTATTGGTGCCTAGGACCTGGCTCTCGTGGACTCGTTTGCCTTGAGAATTCCTGGAAGACTTTTGTCGCAAGTATTCCATTAAAGTCTTGGCCTGCATCGACGAGAACTTACCGTGCCCCATCCAGTGGAACAGGTTGGCCAGGATCTTCGTCAGCAGCTGCGGAGGCTCAATGTTCTCGTCGCTCTTCATGGGAGCCTTATAAAGCTGAGCCCATTCTCCGCTCATGAGCTCCTCTCCGAAGCCACCCGAAGCGAACAAAGCCTGCAGGGTGCTGTTGGCATAACACCACGATCCTGGGTTCTGCAACCCCACGGCTCGTTTCCTATTTGCCGCATCTGACCTCTTCGTGAGCTTGTTAGGCGTCCCGTGTTCGTCCTCTGTGTCTTGTAGTCCGGTGTAGGTCCGACGAGGCACTGCGGGCGGCGGGCGGGTCGGCTGCCGTGGAAGATCAAATTCTGTTTTCTGGGGACTTGGACGAGGTGGAGGAGAGCGTATGGGTCCAGGGGAGAGCCGTCCATTGAATTTGTCTTCCAAGGTCGGCGATGACGCAGGAGGTGCCGTCATGGACTCTTGTACAGGTGGGAAGCGGGTCATAAAGTCGCTGAGTGTTCGTACAGGCTGGTATTCATCCCCGCTTCCATTCTCCGCCTCGTCGCTCTTCAGTTGCGTTAATTTCTCCTCCCACCGTCGGGCCTCCTCAATGCTCTGGATGGGCTTCGAAGGTGACCTGACCCTGAGCCAGTCATATGCAGACGGCCGTTTCTTGTGATTTGACTTGGACGATTTCTGAAGAGCACTGCCCCCCATGGCATCCTGCCATGCCTCCAAGCCCCCCTTGAGCAGCTTGGGGTGTTTAGATGCTGGATCCCCTTCCGGATAATCGAAGTCTGTCAACAGTCTAAAGAGGATAGCCGGCGCGTTGGTGCTCCCCGAGCTGAGATGCTCCGAGTCATGGTCATAGAATACAACCATGTCAAACTCATAGCGTCTCTCGAAGTGCCATTTTTCCATGGACGGCCCAAGTTCCATGGCATCCTCGACGTCAGCCGCCTCAATTCGGTCTCTCTGCAAGATGTCCGGCTCAATGCAGATGGTAGCCGAAGAGAGGATATGGCCCTCCTCAAACTCCGGACGAGAACGAACGTCGATGACCAATATTCGGAAATCTTTAGAACCAATCCGTTGGTACTTCACGAATTCCTCAACAGTGATGATATCGCCTTCAGGAAGCGGAGTCCGTCGTTTCTCGTTCCCCGGTGCTGACGTCGGCCCTGCGGAAGTGAGAGGTCCAAAATAGTCCTGGGTCGGGGGCGATTTGGCTGCGGAATGAAGCGATGAGTTCTGCCTACTAAAGCCATGAGGGGTGCTTGATGGCAAAGCGGCAGCTTCATTGGAGAGGTTACTTCGGGCAGGGCTGTATATGGCATCCGGAAGCTTTGGCAAGACCGGATTCACGCCGACGAGTGATATGGGAGGTTTCTTGGGCATGTCCCTAGGACCCGCGGGCTTGTCGGCGGGAATTGGAACTGGAGGCGGTTGTGTCTTTATGCGCGGGTCTTGGACAGGACTTCGCAAGTTGTTAAACCTGTGGATCAAGTCATCGCCCTTTTCAGCTGTGTTTGGCTTCTGTATGGTTCTCCCAGAGAGGTTGGCCGGCTTGGGCTGCACGGCTGGCTTCGTCTTTCCAGGTGAGGTCTTTTTGATTGGTGAAGCAGACACGACTGGAGTCTTTGGCGGGTACTTCTTCGGTGTCTCGGGCCTGCCGTTATGGGCACTTGTCTGCGTGGCCCTCTGAACCCCCGTTCTCGCATTGTCGTCCTTGATGGTCTGCTTGATACTCTCATAATTGTCTGCATAGTCGTGAAGGGTCTTTGTGAGTCGGTTGTAGCGGTCCCCGAGGTGCTTTCGGTCTGTCTGAAGTGACGTGTAGTCCCTGTGGGTGGGAATGACGGTGACGGCAACGATGTAAGCCTTGATATACTCCTTGAGGGCGATATCTATATGGCCGATATCTGCCTGAAACTTGGCGTACTTGACGCCATTCTCTGCGATGCCGAGAAGGTGGCCGAGGGGTTGTGAGGTGTTGCCCTCGGGGGTCACCTGTAGGATATCGTCGATGTGTGGGTAGGGGCCCGGTCCCTTGTGGCCTCCTACTTGGCCACTGATGCGGTGAGAAGCAACAGTAGGCCCTGTGTCCGAGGTCATGCTGCGCGAAACATCGGTGGCATAGGTTCGTGTGGTGGGAGAAGACCAGAAGGGCTGTCCGAGAGAGGAAGGCGGGCGGGTCGGAGGGGTAATGGCAAGGAGGAGGGAGGGATACCCGCCGTAAAGGCAGCCGGCGGGGGGAGTGGGGTGAGTGGCCTGGCCTGGATGGCTGGTCGGGTATCAAGAAGCGGATATAGAGCGCAGGTTGCGAGGGTGGAGACAGTCAGACAGCTGGCAGAGGTCGGGGGTTGAAGGTCGAGGCGAGCCCGGGAAGAAGCGAGGAGGAGGAGGAGGAGCAGGACGTAGGACGGAGGGACAGCGACGGTCGAGTGCGAGGACGGCAGAGGATGTGTGACGCTCGGCGGCTGTTAGGGTATCAAAGGCCAGTGCCGAGTCTGGTCGAAGCGAAAGCGGATGTCGAGACAGAGTCGACGCAGGCGGCTGGAATGCGTGGCGTCCTTTGTCGTGGGCGGGTGCAGAGGTGCAATGTGCTGAGAGTACGTGTGGTGTTGAGCATGACGGACGGGAGGCGTATGACCTCACTGGGCAAAAATGCCAGCGGGTTTGGCATGGACAATCTGGCAGATGGAGAGTTGGTGCCCGAACCTCTCAAGTCTATGGTTCAGCGGCCACGAGGGGAGGTACCTCTAGCGCAACGGGTACATGTTGCAGTGCGACATGTGCTTACGCAGTGTCGGGCTTGACATTTGTCCGTGTCTGTCTCTTGATGTCTGCATTCTATTGTATTTTCTCATGAAAAGCTCTCTGTGCTCTATTAGGGACATATTCAGACATTAGATCGTCAACTGATGGATTCTTCAGTCCGGTTCTGGTTCTACCCGCTTGTATGATCGGGCCCGTTGCATTTGGTGTTTGGAGAAGTAGTCCTTCCCCAGCAAGTACATGCCACCGTAGCGCCAGAAGGAGCTCCAGGGACCATCCCACAGCGCCTCGGCCCCCAGAGCCTCTTCACAGTCAGTGATGAACACCTGGAGCCGATTACCTAAGTCAGTGAGACGGGCCTCGCTCTTTGGGTAGCCTACGGGGTACGGAGTACATCCAGAACACGGTTACGTACGTACGTTTGCACATGTGTGCTTGGTACCCAGGTACCTGAATTAGACCCACCCCTGTCATCGACGTAAGCTCCTCCTGAGCTGCAGCGTCCAGTCTACCTCAGCGCCGCGCCTCTCATCCAGGCAGGCAGGCAATCGGCTGCAACCTACCGACCGAGCTTCACAGCCAAACGGGTGCATCGCTGCGACACAACGCCAGTCAACGACGCATCTCCTCCCACTCACACTTCCAAGTTGCGAACCACCGCCCATCCTCCACTTTCATTCCCTCCATCCTGCCAGGGCACATATCCTCGAACTGGCCTGCGCATCGAATGGTACAATAGCTATCCGACCCTCCTGCGACTCGCATCTGACGCTGCATCCCTTGCTTCCCTCCCACCGCGGGCCAACGACCCAGCCATACCGCAACGAAACTACACCGAACTCTACGCTGCAGGCCATCATGATGGGATGGTGGTCCTCCTCAGCATCGTCCGCTCTGGACGAACAGGTCAACAAGGCCACCAGCAGCAGCTTGTATGCACATCGCTCTGGCGCTCCCGTCCTCCGCGTCCCGGGCTCCCGAGCAAGGCGGGTCGCAGCTGCTAATGAGATGCCGTGTTCCACAGGGAAGACATAGCTCTGAATCTCGAGATATCCGACGTCATTAGGTCCAAGACCGTTCCGCCAAAGGAGGCCATGCGCTCTCTGAAGAAGCGCATCGGCGACAAGAACCCAAACACCCAGTTGAGCGCCTTAAACGTATGTCGGCCCAGCTACGCCGTATTCTCCCGCATGCTGCCACATGGTCGGGCCGCTTGTGTTCTCTGCGATACTTGCGATGCTGACCTGCCCTGAAGCTCACAGATACTTGCGTCAAGAATGGCGGCCAACATTTCCTTGCCGAGATCGCCTCCAAAGAATTCATGGACAACCTCGTGTCGCTGCTCAAAGCCATCGGCCCAGCTTCTGTCAACCACGATGTTCGTACCAAGATTCTCGAGCTGATCCAACACTGGGCCGCTGCGACCGAGGGCCGATACGAGTTGAACTATATTGGCGAGGTGTACAGGACGTTGCAAAGAGAGGGCTTTCAGTTCCCACCAAGGGTGTCTGTGTCTAGCAGCATGATTGACAGTAGTGCGGTATGTTGACCAGTGGCTCGCCTCAACGCTCCTGCTTGCTAATCTGGTATGAATCAGCCACCTGAATGGGTCGACTCAGATGTGTGCATGCGATGTCGAACAGCCTTCACCTTCACCAACCGAAAGCATCACTGCCGGAACTGTGGAAACGTCTTCGACCAACAATGCTCAACCAAGACGCTCCCCCTGCCTCACCTCGGAATATTACAACCAGTCCGGGTCGATGACGGGTGTTATGCGAAGCTGATGGACAGGTCCGGAGGCCGGGGAGGTGGGGGAGGTGGGTTTGGTCCGGAGCAGTCACCGTCAAAGGCTTCCTTCAAGCGCCACTCAGTCTCCTCCATGCAGCCTCGGAATGCAAGGGTGGACGACGGCTTCGATGAAGACCTGAAAAAGGCACTGGCCATGAGTTTGGAGGAGGTCCAGAGCCACCAGAATGGCAGGGACTATGTTGCCCCGGTCAACAACACCCGCCACTCCCATGCGAAGGTGAACGGCGATGCTGCGACCAAGGCAGCCGAGGAGGAGGACGCTGATTTGAAAGCGGCCATTGCCGCTTCTTTGGCGGACATGGAAGAGCAAAAGAAGCAACATGCCGCTGCTTTGAAGGAGCAAACTTCGAGCTCGGACAATGCACCCTCCACTACGTTTGCGCTGCCCAAAAACGACTACGAATTGTCCCCAGTGGAAGCTGAGAACATCAACCTTTTCTCAACCCTGGTCGACCGACTGCAGACACAGCCTCCGGGGACGATCCTGCGAGAGCCGCAGATCCAGGAACTCTACGATAGTATCGGAACGCTTCGTCCGAAGCTGGCGCGGACCTATGGTGAGACGATGAGCAAGCATGGTAGGTTCAGATTTCCTTCTTGGCCGGTGTGGTATTGCTGCTGACATGTGGCCAGACACCCTGCTTGACTTGCACGCCAAGCTCCAGACGGCAGTGCGCTACTACGACAGAATGCTGGAGGAACGGCTTTCGAAGGCGTTTAACCACCAGAATCTGGGAGGCTACAACTTGCCACCGCATCGTCAATCATCCGGTCCTTACCCGACCCTCCAAGCGAACATTCCTACAAGCCACGGGGGTCCTGCAGAAAGTTTCTACACAGGCGAGCCTCAGCAAGATTATAGCAGACAAGCTGCCCAGCCGTCGTATCCTTATCCTACCCAACCTACTCCCCAACCGCAGTTCGCCAGCTACGATCAACGCGCCTCGATATCCGGACCTTCTCAGCATCAATACCCCCCTCAGCAGCAGCAGCAGCAGCAACAGCCCCCAAGACAGGACAGCTGGAGGGCATCTGCACTGCCAAACCAGTACCCACCACAATCAAACTATCCTCCCAGTGAGACTGCTACCCCTCAAATGAGCCACCTTTCTCTTCCCCAGCAGCAGCCCAATGCTCCCGAGTCGGTTGGCACGACCCCGACAAGTGACCCGAATGCTTCCTTTTACTTCCAACAACCAGGCCAAGCCCCGCTTGCGTCGCCCAGTGCTCCGCCTGACGCTGCGCCATCCCCGTACCCGAACCTTCAGCAGACACTGCAACAATATCCCCAACAGGCCCAGAATGGACCCGAGACTCCAACGCCAACTGCGCACGCGCAGCCAATTCACCAGCAACCTCCTCAGCAACAGGCACCTCCTGTTCAGCAACACCAGCAGCAGCCACAGGCGCCGTACTGGCAGCACCCGGCTGCCCAACACGTCCAGATGCCAGTACAGCCCTCGGCGCCCTGGCAACAAGCTCCTCCACAGCAGCAGCAACAACCGCAGTATGGCGGTTACCAACAGGAGGCCTTCCCGGCGGCTCCTCAACACGCGATTGCGCCGCCGAAGCCTGTTGTAGAGGAGGCTTTGATCGAGCTATGATGAGTCTTAGTCTGGGTGCAGTGGTATTTGCGATGCAGCATTGTCAGAGGCTTGTCTTTGGTGTCGGCTCAAGAATTTTTTCGCAGGCGGAAGCTCCGTGTTACCGGTGCTTGTCTGATTGCATCACGCAGAGGTAGTAAAGGGGCCAGGGAATGCTTCACGGCATATGGGGAGCTTATGAGAACAAGATAGCAAATGAGACTGGATGACGTCGTGAGACGAATCCCGAATCCTGCCTGATGTTTACGGGCCGTGACATTCTACTTCTGTCTGTAATCTGTGCAAATAGTAGTGGAAGTGCATGTTCTACAGGCTGTGTGAGACGATGTCGTATTGAGACACCTCAACCCGTCCCGGGTGGGTTCTGTAGATTCAGATGATTGCCACCCGAGAATCAGCAAAAGTCATGGGCCATTCTCCCGTGCCGCCATTTCAGCAAATGCATCAAATACTCATTGTACATCAACCTATCTGTGACGCCATCCCGCCCCCAAGTATGTCCCATCAATACTCAAAGCTCTCGTAAACCACCTCCTCACCCTCCAACCACCCCAGAAGCGACTTGATCAGCCCAGGTCCAGCACAACAATAAAATTTTCTCTCCCTCTCCCGCTCCTCATCCCCACGCCGGAGCACATGTTCCCGCGTCAGCCTGCCCACCGTGACCACAGCCCCGACACCCTCGAGCTTGGAGATATCCTTCGCGGCCGCCGACGCCTCGCCGCTGACGAACACGCGGCTCCGCGCGGCCAGGCCCTCACACCGCGCGAACGAGTCGAGCGCCAACGGCAGGTCGGCGGCGCGCAGGCTCCAAAGCAGCGAGAAGCCGGGTTCCCCTCCCGAGGAGGATGCGGCAGCGGCGGCGGCGAGCAGCCCGGGCGCCTGGGCCAGGATGGGCGTGATGCCGACGCCGCCCGCGACGAACACGACCGCCTTCTCGTCGCCGCCGCCGAGGGGCGCGCGGAACGCCTCCGACCCGCCGAAGCCCAGCACCGGCAGCTCCAAGGGCGCGCGGGGGTTCTGCCTCCACAGCAGGCCGGTCGCGGGGCCGTGCCTCCTCGCCGTGATCTGGAGCTCCGTGCCGTCTGTGATCTTGTCGTTGTCGCCGCCGCCGCCGGGCGGTGGTGCCGGTGCCGGGGCGTTGGAGACGGTGAAGGTGCGGACGAAGTCGTCGTTCAGGCTGGCCGGGTCGTCCTCGCGCATGTGCGACCAGCCCATGTCCAGCTCGGGCGCGAAGTCGAGCGTGACGTGCTGCCCGGGCTTCCACATGCCCACCGCGTCCTTCCCGTGTGTCGTCTCGAGCCGGAACGTGAACCGCGCCACCGTCGGCGTGATGATGTCCCTGCCGACGAGCGTGGCCGTCGCGGGCGGTTTCGTGTCCCCCGGCAGGGCGGTCTCGTTGCTCTCGGCGGCGAGGCGCCGCACGGGCGGGTTGTAGGGGCTGTAGTCGGGCGCGCCGCCGCGGAACGGGAGGCCCCTGGCGACGTACCTGGCCGCGGTGACGCGGACGCGAACCGCGAGCTTGGTGTGCGGCAGGACCCTGGCCGCGTCGGCGCCGGCGAGGATCGTCGTCTCGCCCGTGATGTAGAGCACGTCGCCCGAGGAAAAGTCCGGGACGCACACGCCGACCAGCGGGCGGGCGTGCATGTTCCCCAGGCTCTGGTAGAGCCGGTTGCCCGAGTACTCCGGGTAGACCAGGTCGACGCCGTCGCCGGGGCTGTTGCGCATGACGCGCACGAAGCCAGGGGGCCCGCCGCGGTGGTTCGTGTCCATAGTCCTACCGTCGGCGGCCGCCGTCGATAGGAAGAACAGGTCCGCGCGGCCCAGTAGGTCCAGGGCCTCGGCCGGGAGCGGGAGGGCGTCCGACACCAGCCGCGGCTCCGGCACGGCGGCGCGGATGTCCCGCTTGTTGAGGTACTTGGGGCAGTTGCCCAGGCCCTCCTCGACGAGCACCACCGCCTCGGCCCGCGCGACGCCGGCATCACCACCCCCGAGCGGGCCGGGCTCTATCGTCACGCCGCCCTCGACCAGCCGCCCGCCGAGCTTGACCCGGTCCCGCGTGGCGAGGTCGATGCTCAGCCCGGACACGACCTTGCCGCCGCCCGACGCGAACTCGGCCGCGTCCATCTGGTACTTGCTCGTTCCTCCGCCCCCGAACAGGGCCGAGACCACCGGGTCGTGCTCGGCGTCAACGAGGCTGCCCGCCATGAGCAGGTCGTGCCCGATAGGCCTCGCGAACCCAGGCATGCCGCCCCAGACGGTGGTCCACGGCCGGCCTTCGTCGTCCAGGGCGCCGAATGCCACGAGGGGCGACTGCTGCACACGGTAGCCGTAGCTGGCGGGGAAGCCCGCGGTTGTTGGGTTTTCGCGGGTCGGGACGTGGACGAGTTTGTGCACGGCCAGCTCGCCGGCGTGCCAGGACGGCCGTTGGAGGTGGAGTGTCATGGTGTTTCTGTGCCTCGCTGCCGTGACCTTTTCTGGCTCTGTAGGTGCCCCGTTGAAAGATATCTCGCAGTAGTTACCAAGTCAGAGCTGAAGGTATTGGATATTCCACGTCTCTTCTATTGAGTTTGTTGATCGATGTGTGTGCGGTGTGCTCTACTATTCAGGCGTCGCTGATTTCAATCCACGCATTCATTTGTCAACTGTCTCGAATCCCGTCTTCAAATCCCGGCTGTAGTCGACGAGCCCCGGGAACAGCTTCTTCGAGGCCATCGCGGTGAGGCGAGGTGAGGCGAGACGGCCGAGACTTTGAAAGGCGTCTCACCCGTGACAAATCACAAGGGCGTGAAATGGCAAGGCGGCCTGCCTGGGCCCAGCCGTTCCGGGCTGGGCGATTCTCCGCACGCCACCAAGCCCGTCAATGCTGTGACGGTGCGGGCTATCTAGTGACTGCAGCGTCCGACAATTATAGGTAGTCACCTCAGCTTACGGTACGGTACGTAGGCTTGCAATCGATTTGATAAGCAACGGCGTAGCAAAGGGGCTGTTGACATCACAGGTCCTCTCCTGGAGGCCTTTAGTTAGTGACAAATAGTTGGAATGTTTGACATTCTGAACAGAAGACAAAAGACAGAAAAGTCGAACCAATAACCACCTGTCGGTTTAGATCATGCGTTGCTGTCGAGGCATCAGAGGTCAGCCACTCAATCAAGCAAGCTCCGGTCCGGCCGATGCCGGCTCTCCGATCGGACCCACCACCGAGGCCGCTCCGGGCCCCGCGGGTGGATCGGATTCATCTTATGGACAGGTTCGGTTCCGCGGGCACGCATTCCGGATCGGACGAATTGAGGAAGCCGCATGGCTTGTCAAGGTGACGTACGTCTGTCTACTACTGGCCGAGAGTCGCTGCTTCCCAGCGGACGACAATTACGGCCCAGGTTGACTGTCAACCTCAGGCGGGCGTTCATTCCGGCCATTCAAGGGCGGGATCATGAGAATAGACCTCTTGGGCACCATGACTCATCTTGCTATGACGAGTTTAGAACCTCCATCCTCAGCCCATCTGCTCCCATAAGAACTCATCAGCTGTTCTCATTCCCATCAAGAGAATCAACACTGCCAAATCACATACAGCACAGACTGACGACTCCCTACGTGAGATCTCTCAACCACACTGCCAATAAAGACTGACAGCCAACAACACCAGCCCAAAATGACCATCACCGTCCACCTCGTCCGCCACGCCCAGGGCTTCCACAACCTCACAATAATAAACCAGCAGATCCCAGACCCCTACCTGACGCCCACGGGCAAAGAACAGTGCGCCGCCCTGCGCGCGGCCTTCCCGCGCCACGACAAGCTCACGCACCTGGTAGCATCACCGATGCGGCGCACCCTACAGACGTGCGAGCAGTCGTTCCGGCCGGCCGTCGACGCCGGGCTCAAGGTGGTCGCGCAGCCGCTCGTGCAGGAGGTGTCGACGCTGCCCTGCGACACGGGGTCCGAGCCCGAGGTGCTCGCCGCCGAGTTCGGCGCCTGGGCCGACCTGGCCGGCGTCCCGAAGGGGTGGAACGACAAGGCCAGCCCCGGGTCGCCGTGGGCGCCCAACGCCGAGGCGCTCGAGGAGCGGGCCCGCAAGGCGCGCGCGTGGCTGCGGGACCTGGGCCGCCGGTGGAAGGCTGAGGGCCATGACAGTGCTGATATCGTTGTCACGACCCACGGCGGGTTCTTGCACTTCCTGACGCAGGACTGGGAGGGTTTGGATATTTCGAAAGGTATGTGTGGGCAGTGGGTGATGACCCCGGTGAATGTGGCACTCAGGAGGGCATGTCTACCGAGGTTTAACTAACATTACCATCCAGGCACGGGGTGGGATAACACCGAGTACAGGAGCTACGAGTTCGACGACCCAGAGGGCGACGACCTCGAGGCCAGGCTCCACGAGACAAAGCCCAGCTGGCGGAGGAGGCGCGGTTCCGCCATCGGGCTGACCAGCACCGAGCAGCAGCAGATGCGGGCCGTCCTTCTTGAGGCCTTCAAGCGTGAGTACGAGGATAACAACGGGACGGCAGCCAAATAACCGAGACGGCGGTTGTCATCCCGTCCAGCAGCAGAGACAGGTACGGATCGTCCACCCGCGCGGGTGCTTGGGGCGGGCGCTTCACCAGACCGCACTGCCTGCGCAAGATAAGCGCTGATGCTATGTTTGCATTGTTTGGCGCGCGTAGACAATAGACAGAACTGCGGAAGAAATAGATAGACGCAGCTTACAAAATTGAACAACAGCAACTAAACTCGAACCGGGCATCCGGGCGCGACGAAGACGCAGGAGCCGCCTGGTGCTCTTCGCGGCTTGCATCTTGCGTCTCACGGCCGGCGCTTGTTTGCCGAGCCGGAGAGTTCTCAGGTCCAGCGGCTTTTTGCTCTGTTTCTCCAGCTGTCTTTATGCCTTGGCTGCGCCTTGGATTCATCAAGCTTCGTTTCTGCTGAAACGGGGTCTGGCAATACATTAACCTCCTCGGAATCTCACTCGCCGAAGCGCAGAATCGAGAAAGTATGCTCTGATGCGGCCAGATGCCGCGTCCGAAATAGTATGCTTCGACAGATGGAACAAAAGCCCCTCATGCGCATCAACACGCGACGATACGCCGATAGACGCAGGACCACGTAAATTGCAGCAGCCAGCAGCCAGCATGGCACGGTTCGTGCTGTCGGTAAATGACAAGCTTCTGGCGACCGACTCATGCGCAATCGGCAGTCCACTTCGACGGCTGCGTCAAGCTTCATTGTTCTCTGAGCTTTTGATTGCTCGATTTGCGTTCACAGTAGGTTAGCTCGTAGCAGTCAGCCTCTTCTAGTCAGTTAGGACGATTGAGTTGGTGTTGCGGCGTGTAAGTGAAGCTCGATTCCCACAGTGCGACCACGCCTGGCACGCCTGGAGCGCAGGGACTCGAATGGTGTCCCAGAACCCGCCCCATCCGTTCGCAGCTCGGGAAAATACCTAGCCTACCTGGGTAGCCTGCTCCACCGCGGGGCGCCAGGGTCTGGTCTTTTTTTTTCTCTGATATGGAGCCGCGCGACAAGCTTGGCCTTGACACATGACTAACATGACGGAATCGTCGTGTCCCGGCAACATCTGTGGCAATCGTGAACGTCGCACAGAGACACAGGGCAAGCTGGGCAGGAGCCCCTGCGTACGGAGTTGTTGTCTTGATCTGCAGTGCCTGCCAGGCTAACTCGGTACGTTCCGCTCGCAGCGTGGCCAGCGGCCAAGGCAGCCCAATGACAGAACGACTGGAGCAGCGCGAGTGAAACGAACCGCCGAACACGTGGACGGGGCGGGTGGATAGAGAGAGGGCCTCGTGAGCTGCGGCCTACCGACAGCGGACTGCGGTCTGCTGTGTTGTACTGGCTGGTTGGTTGGCTGGATGGCTGGGCAGTGCAACTAGTAAGCAAACATTTGGTCTTGATGGAGGCGGCCACCTGGCCAAACAGAATGACGAGGTAGACGCCCTTGTCGCTGATCGGTGGGCGTTTTGTTTCAATGATTCAACGGCTCTATGAGAACTGTCGTCCTCGTCGGCTCCTTTCTGCCAATGTTAGCGCTTGATGGGAGTGCGGAGTAATACCGAGCAGCTGGCAGCCCATGCGAGCCCATTTGTGTCTCATCCAGATGGCCAGCAGCCATGGGAGACGCTGTGAGGTGTCTTGAGAGGCTGTCGATCGGAAATAAGGGGGTCCGCCAGGGAGAAAGCCAACGACGACTGGCTTCACGGAAAGAAGCCAATCGAGAGTCCCAAGGTTCGAGGAGCCCAAGGGATGGTACCGATGAGTTTGACACTAACCACGCATACAGGCTAGCGCATCCTCGAACAGAGGGTTCCTGCATCAGGCAGGGGCCTTCTGACAGGCATTGGCCACCTAATGAATGGTGCCACCAGCGGGCCCAGTCCTCAGCCCAAAGGTTGGCGGGTGTATTGCAGATAGGGTGCCCGCCATCCTTGACCACCCTCTGATAGCACATCCGCTCATGAGTGACCCGTGCAGTAACAGACTGGGATCCAGGACTGGGATAGATGTATGTCAGTCTACATGACATGTGGGATGGGGGGACACCCCTGCTAGCCCTTGCGACTCTCGCTCTCTGAACTTTCCCTCAAACACACTCCCGCCGACGGCGTCTTCATGCCGGGCAGTGCGCCCCATTCGACCACCCATTCAACCTTGCTGTCGCCATTGATGTTGTACCTCCTCCCCCTTCGTCGTCCCTCCCTCCCCGCCTCTCTACTGCCACCACCATCACTTGGGATGAAAGAGGCGGCCTCCTCCAGTGGCCCGTCGACCTCCCATTAGACCCTCTGGTCGCCCACACTCATTCGTCACAATACTAGCAATCGTCGCTTATTTCTTGCGCGAGTAACATCATCGATCATCGCAATACGCATTGTCCACTAAATGCCCCATTTCCACTTACAACCTGCTCCGAACCTGATACCCAGCCTTGTCCTCTACCGGGCAAAGCGAAGACGATCAAACCTGTGGCAGTCTGTCACCACCCGATAAACCCAAAAGTCCAACACACCGGGACGTGCAGTGAGCCGCCATCCCGACAGAACCTCGCCCTCTTTTCTTGCCGACCGTCCCATCCCCCCGGCTTCTCACCACTTGCCACCCATCATCGGGCTGGTTCCTTTGTCTTGGATCCATGCGCTTGCCCTCGTCGTCTCCATTCTTTCCGCTTTCTCCCACACGGCTGGCCCCAGAAGAGTGACGACTCCGGCGACTGACTGACTCCTTGGGATTGCCGAACTTGATTACGTCGATCAGCCCCAGAATAGCAGCCTTGGCAGTGTCAGTATGAGAGGGCCTCCATAGCATCAATCACTTCCGCTGTCGTGTCGCATATTCGTCTGGTCTCCCGAGCCCACTCCCGGATTGGACTGCCTCCTGTCACCTCCCTCCAAGGGACCCAAGGGACCAATCCAACTCCACTCCTGCAACCCTTCTCTTCTGCCCTACCGGCGGCCGAATATCTCCCGAGCGTCCAACACACACGAGGACGCCAAGTATCACTCCTTTACCAACATTCCGTAGTCGACAACTTCGCAGGCGAGGGTACGACTTTGGTTCCATGACGGCGACGACGAGTTTTCGTTGAGTTTTTGGTCCGATCGATTCACCAGGGGACGCGGCGCTGGGAGCTGGGACCACTCTACGACTCTTCGTTTCCTTCAATTCTTTCCGACGGGGTCGACGATTCGCTTTTTCTTTTCGGGCAGGGTCCATTGAGTTATTCGTGACAGGAGTCACACACAACAGACAAGATGGGTTGCATGAGCCATCGCAGGCCGAACGTTGAGGTTCGGCCTGAGCAGAAGTGGGACTACATCGTGAGTACTCGCTGTGCGCTCCGCCGTGGATTGAACGGGAAAAGACGATTCGTTATGGCTGACATTTTCTCCTGCTGTAGCAATTGAACGACTTCAAGTCAGGGAATGCCTTTACATACATCGCATACGGCTATCTGTACTTCTCGCTCATCTTGTCGACAGCCGTGTACGCAGTCGACACATTTACTGCCGTCAACCTGCTCGCCTTCAACAAATGGGCCTCCGAAATCCAACCGGCCGTCTCGTTCGACGTGACGAAATGGATCTTTTCCATTTGCATTATTCTGTCTTTCATCAACATCGGGTACGAGCACATCAGAGCCCAGCGCGTCATGAGGCGGGGTGCCGTCGCTGAGTCGTTCCTGGACAACTTGGCTGTCCGTCTGGAAAGCATCAGAATGGGCAAGGGCAAAGGGTGGCGGAGATTCCTCGTTTTTGCTGAGCTCACAAAGAGTAAGAAGGGGGCCGAGTACATCGCCCTCTTCACTTACTTCAGTTTCCAATGTTTGTACCCGGCTCCCCACTACCACGATACGAAATAACTAACAAAATCCAAGCCTGGATTCGCGTCATCTTCTGCTCTGGTCCGCGGCAAGCCGTCAATGCTCTTACACTTTACTCGGTATACACTGCCAAGCTTGCGATAGAAGGTGACAACTTCGAACACAGCCTAGAGAGCTTTTTCGAGAAAATCCAGGCACTCGCCCAGCAGGACGCCCAGCAAGCCTTGATTCTCTCAGGCATGCTTTTCACCCTGGTCATCTGGGCCTTTTCCATGCTGTCGCTCATACTCGCGGCCCTGTTCTTCGTCTTCTTCCTCTGGGGTTGGATTCCAAGGGATGATGGGGGCCTCTCGGGATACTGTGAACGGAAAATTAACAAGCGGTTGATGAAGATCGTCTCGACGAAGGTTAATGCGGCCATTGAGGACCAGGAGCGGGCCCGGAAGAAGGCCGAGCTCAAGGCCGCCAAGAAGGCAGGCGAGCTGCCACCTGAGGAGCGCAAGGCCACTCTGCCGAACCTCATGTCGAATGGCAGCGGCGATGACAAGCTTCGGGGTATGCCGATGATTAGCAGGAACGACACCATGGCCACACTGCCTCTGTACACCTCTCGGCCGGGCACACCAAGTGGCGGACAGCCTGCCCTGCCTGGCTTCGAACTGAACCAGATCCGGCCCGGGCCCAGCAGGACGGGCACGACAACGACTGTGTCAAGCCGAGCGCCTCTGCTCACTGCGGGTGCAGAAATGGGGCTCGCATCTCCGGCTATGAGGTCTCCCGTTGGCGGCCCTCCACCTCTTACCAGAGTGCAGACAAACCAGTCGAACTTTGGTGGTTCTTACACGCAGACACCGTCATCATACTCGCCAGTAAACAACTATCCTCCCATGCCACAGCCCATTCGGTCACCCACATCCTCGTCTGTAGGATCTTACGGCATGCCTCCAAGATCGAACATGACACCAGCCCCACGTGGAACGTTCGACGACTACAATTATGGACGAGCTAGCCCAGCTCCGCTGAGGCAGATGCCTTCAAACTCGTCCTTCGATAACTACAACGGTCGATCAAGTCCAGCCCCATCAGCGATCCCGCCACGGATGGTGGGCCCTGGTTACGGGCAAGGAGGCTACCCTAGCCCAGGATCCCCTGGGGCTTACCCTGCGAGAAGTGCAACCGGTCCTGTGCCAAACCGTGGACCGCCAGTTCCACAACCACAGAGGAACATGACAGCTCCAGTGCAGCCGGGCATCCGGAGACAAGGGACCGGGCAGTCGGAAGCAGGAAGTGGATATTTCAACCCATCCGCTCCCGCGGCCGCCCGCGACTACCAACGACCGCCTTCGGACGAGTATCAATACCGGCCCGGCACTGCCCACAGCCAACGGTCCATGAACAGCCAGCCAAACAGACAACCACCATATGGCAACGGACCGCCGCAACTGCCGCAACACAACAGGCAGCCTACAAACGGCAGTGATTGGGGCATGGATCTAGAAAGCCAACGAGGGACGCCTGGACCACGATACTAGACCCTCACTAATCGACCCGCCTGCTACTTTACCACATAAATTCCTTCTTTTCCACGCCCCTTAACTTACTTGGCTCAATACTATCCGACTTCTTTGATACCTTGATACCTTTCTTGCCTTCGCTTCATTCTATACAAGACATTAGAAATGTTCAAAACCACTTATACCACACCACACTCGTCATGTCAGAGAGGTGGGAGCCGAGTTGCGCGAAAAGGAGGCCCGTCTTAGACGGCATGTGTATAGTACGAAATCTTTTCTATATGTTGCATTTTGGGATTGATGTCCGTGTGGCCGGAAGTAAGGCCCATATTAAAGCGAATTCTGCATCAGCATCCCCTGATATGAAGTCAGGATGGAATGAATATGAATATAATTCTCTATAACCAGAGACAAAGAGACAATGCATATGTGTGATTCACCGCCGTGAGAGCATTCTTCAAACCGTGCATAATGAGTAGTTGAAGCCGATCTTGGATTGGGGCCGGGAGTGTGAAATTTTGTTCACCTCCCTCCCATGTTCTATCTTTGTGTGTCTAACGAAATCCAAAATGGTTCCATTCCCGCGGCGTCTGCCGTGGGGATTCCAAAAGGCATCGCAATGCCCTCCTAAAAGGTATCCAGATGTGTTGTTTCCCACATGCGCCTGTAATAAATAGGAAAATAATTATCCAGACCCAAAAAATGATCCATCACGGCGCTTCCCATAGGTGTCCTCCCTTATCGTGGCTTTCCCGGTTCATATGCAGATGCCGTAAACACGTCGTCGTCGTTACATGAATTTTCTTCTTTTCTTTCCGCCATACATCGTCATTAGATGGCCATTATATCACCACTCTCTCTCTGTCTCCGCACCGATCGACGAGAGTGATGGGGGTATCCAAAACTTGTGCAGTGCTCGTAGCGTCGCCCTCGGCCTACGCAGACCCTCCCAAGGGGTCTCGAGCTCATCATATTTGGGCCTGGCACGTATACGCCGCCTTCTCATAAAGATCTCTTCGAGACCCAAGTCTGACCAGCCTCTGCTAGCCGCAGCACCCGGACTGCAGCAACAGCAGCCCGGCAGATGCAGGACATCCGCGACGAGCTGAAGGGAGGAGGAAAAACAACAACGCCTCTCCTTTTTTTTCTTTCGCCCACCCATGGTGTGGGCCGCCCCCGGATCAGTCGTTTAATATCTCGCTGCTGCTGCTCGTGGTCCCCGAGGAGGTGGACATTGAGCCGCGGGCGATGGAGACGAGCCTGTAGATGCCGAAGGAGATGAGGGCGAGGACGAAGAAGAGGACGATGATGATGATTGCGATTGTGTCGTTTTCTTTGACCATTTTGGCGGTTTCTGGATCCTATCCTCTTGGGGACAGGAGTTGGGTGTTGGAACGTGGTGGTTTGTTCTCGAAACGGGGCTCTCTGGAATGGAAAGCGGGGAGGGGCTTTCGATGCCGCTGACGAAGTTCTTCCCGTATTCTGAGCGAGCACTAATTGCACTGGAATGCTGGATCCAGAGCTGGCACACGGGAGGTGTCTTGAAGCGGTTTTGTTTGTTCGAGCTTGTTCGAGCGAGCAGCAAGACGGGTGGAGCCGATGACGAGTGTAAGTGTTGTACGCCCAAGTTCCACAGCACGGTACCGGCGGGGAGGATATGAGCTGCGGGCTGCAAATGCTAGAGGCAGAATTGGGATCGAAGGGATATGGAAGAGGAGAAAAGGTTACAAACAATACAGGACCAGAGTTTGGTTTTGTGGTGCGGCCAGACGCCGACCGGTGCAGCAGGCTAGGGGCTGCTAGGTGATGCCGGCGCTGGCGCTGAGAGGGTGGTTGCTGCTCGAGTGGTGGTGCTTGTTGCCCCGCCACCAAAATATGCCATGTCAATAAATCGGCGGGCTGGGGGTGGGTCCCGTCCTCTCCTGCGGGCGCCGACCCCAACCACCGCTAAGCCGCATCTGATGCTTCTCCTGCAAGGCACGACCAGCCCATGCTGTTGTTTGAAACCAGGGCATGATGATTCCTTGGAATTCCTGCCTTCCTGCTGCTGACGTCGTCGGTTTTTGGTTCCTGATGTTGGGGCTGGCTCAATTCAATCTGCAGTGCCGTGGCCTCGTCTTTGGAAAGTACCTGGACGTGCTAGCTCGGTGAGATCAGACTGGAGCTTTGATCCCTGCTTTCCCCAGGCCCATGGGTCGATCGACAGGGAGCTAGTGATGTAGGCCATAATGTAGGGCTGGCAAGCTCCACCTTGGATGTCTGGTATGAGGACACGGACATGACTTTTATCATTACAGACAATTATTCAGCCTCCTTAGCGACTGTACTTTTCTTGCTCCTAATATCGACCTTGAATAGCCAATTCGCAAGTGCACGAATTGCAAGTCTTGTAGGTTCGGTAGCTGCACATGCAGAAGACTCAATGTCAAGCTGGTTGAAGCTGATAAAGAACAAGTTTACTCGTCTCAAACGCCATTACTACTAATACAGAATAGACAGCATTTTGGAGTTCCCCATGGCAAACAAGAACCAGCTCAACATAGCGAGAATAGGCATCGAGCAGGGTCTTTTGCTTGTATGCCCTTGATACCTACTCTCTGGAGTCAACTGATGATGACACAAACCCTGCCTGCCTCCACGGCCGGCCCAGCGACATGGATCCGGTAATACTGTGACGTGAACTTGAAATCAATCAAGTGCATCTCGGTAGCCCTGCTCAACCACCACAGCCAGCACGTGGACCCAGCGATCCACGGCAGTCGTCCCAGAGTGCGACATACGGGTGCAACGGGTACACCTTCTAGCGCGCAGTCTGGTAGTGATCGATGACCGCAACTTGTGTCTCGACGTTTTAAATTCGGCGGAGAACGTACTTGCGGGGAGGGAGGAGGTGCTGCACCCTCCACCTTGGACAACGACACTCAAGAGTTACTCTGGAAGCTTGGGTGAGAAATGAATCAGCACACAGTCTTGGGATTCTCTTCCTTTACGGGTTGTGGGACATATGTCTTCGCCATCTATTCCTCACTCTCATGCACTAATATTCCCTTTGTTGCAGATCCAATCTGTCCACTTGCCTGCTGACAAGCGGACTTGTTCGGCCTATAGGCTAATAGGTATCTCCAAACTCAGAAAGCAGCAACGTTCCAGTTACTATGAAGTACTGTCACGAATAATACCACTGTATTATTTGTGTAAAAGCGATACCGCGATTTTGCTATATGCACATAGCGTTACATTGTGACAAGTACAAGACCATCAGAGCACTTAATTGCTTGCACGCAGACAACATTCTACAAGCGTATTTATATATTATGAAGTACATATTGTTCTATTTTATTGGAACCCCCATATTTCCCAACGGCCTGGGTCCTGGCGTATCCTCTTCCGCGGTGCTCCTCTGAACGATCAAGGTGGAGCAACAGATGATCTACAACGAGCACTTTAAGTTGTGGTGTCATGCCATCTCATGGTCGTGGCCTGCCCCCAGAACGATGGCAGTCTGACCCTGCCTGTCTCCTGGTTGAATTCTTCCATCGAGGTCGAAGAAACGGACCAATCCTGAGGAACATAGGCTTGACATGTGCCGTCGTGCCATGTTGTCTCTGTCCAGAACTGCTTACGATGTTTCCGAGCTCGAAGGTGTGCCATGCCACCCCGAACTCAAATCCTGGGGCAGTCCTCCCAAGCAACTCAGAACTAAGAGCGAGCGGCCCAAACAAAGAATCAGCCGGGAAACTGAGTATTGATTTGGTCCCCTGCAAGTGGGCTTCTCTTTTTCACATCAAATATTCAACCTGTCCTGCACGGATACTGGTCTCGCTCGGACCTTCAGCGGTGTTTTAATCCACAGTGCGAACGACTTCTGGGCGGCCCAGTTCCGGCTCTCATCGCAGAGCTCAAAATCAAACTTGAAGATGAGTGTGGCCAACATGAGTCTCATCTCATGCATGGCCATGTTCTGGCCAAGGCAATTTCGGGGTCCGAATCCGAAGGGCTGATGAGCGTCCAATGAGTCCTCCGCATACAAAGGATCGGACTTCAGCCAACGCTCGGGTGCAAATGTGGTGGCATTTTTGAAGTTGGCCTCGGACTGGTATGTTGACCAGTGGTGAACCGACACGCGAGTCTCTGGTGGAACAAGCTTGCCGAGAATGACTTGTCCGCCTTCCATTACCACTCTTGGGCTACCGATTGGGACAGGGGGGTATACGCGAAGTGCTTCCTTGAGGCCTATTGACAACGGTAAGTAATGGATCCGGAATGCTGCGGTATACTACACCCGAGTCGTGGTTTGGACTTACAAGCGTTCATGTATTTCAGCTCCGCAAGATTCTCAAAGGTCAGGTCGTCGAGTTTAGTGAAACCTCGGATCTCATCGACTAGAGTCTTCATCTTTTCGGGGTACGTAAGGAGGTTGTAGATACAGCCACTCAACAGGGTAGCTGTACAAAATTCAATTTGTTAGGAATTTCAACGCTTTCGACTCAGAAATTCCAGATTTCTTCACTCACCCGTTGTCTCTGAGCCAGCGAGCATGAATAGCTCTGAGTTGGAGTGCATCTCTTCAAGAGTCAATTCCTTTCCCTCCTTGGCTGACAATACAAGGTTCCAGACATCAGGCTGGTTGGAACCGTCTTGCAGACGTCGGTTGACACGCTCCTCCGAATGCCTACAATGTGTCACCCGTTGCTCGGTGACGGACTTCGGCTCGAAACGGGTGAATATTGCGTTGAGGATGGGATAGTAGTTGATCATAGATGCAATGGGAAGCATCTTGAGAGACTCGAAGATTGACTTGACCCATGGACTATACTCATTCTTAGCCAGCAGGCCAAGGGGCTGGCCGAAGCAGAGCTCTGCCATGACGTCGAACGTTGCGAAGTTAAGCAATTGGGTCATCTCCACGGGCTTGTTGCCATCTTCGCCAACTTCTGATATCTTGTACGTCAAGAGATCCACGTATTTCCGAAAAAGAGGCTCCTGCTGCTTCAAAGCACGTTCCGAGAAGGCCGGCGAGAACAGGCGGCGTACTCGCGAGTGGTTCTCAGTATTCGCGGTGAGCATGCTAGGGACGCCTACGTGGCCGAATCAATATGAGGTAGGATGGGGATATTCAACATCACGTGGACTCACCATTGATAGGCTGAACCGAGAATTCTTGCGCCTTCTCCGTCACCTTCGGTCCGTGAATATCTTGCCAGGCTTGTGCGGTCGCGTAGCTTAGGTCAGTGGGACCAAAACGAACGACCGGTCCATATTGGTCATGAAGCTTCTTCATCCATTGAACGTCGTCGCCCGAGAATGCTACGAGCCAGTATGGTATGCGAGTGACGGCACATATCTTTGGGCCGGGTACGTTGGCCAGTGGGTGAAATGTGACCGAGTAGATGGCACTGGCGAGTAGGTAGGCGCCTACCAAGCCGACCACGGCAACGACGATATTCAACATGTTGTCAAGGCACTGCACAAACGATACTACAGTGACAATGACGGTCTGTGTCTCAAAGAGAGATGCAGAGCCGTCCACATGGATAAAACAAAGCGCGTATTCGAGTGATCGACCAGAAGGGAAGGTATGTAGTGTGCGTGAAAAGGGGATGAAAAATTGCGGAACCCTGAGTGGTCAATCGGTAATTCAGCCGTTACAGCAAGCTAGGTACTACCTTACTAGTACAGTACAAACACTCGGGTTGTGGGTGGTCCAGCCCCGAAGAAGTGCAGACGAATGTGTTGGAAAATATGGAGTAGAAAGACCAAGACGCTATCCAGCCAGATTGCTACGTAGTACCAGGCCGCAGTAGAGGAATTTGTCTTGACAAACTTTGATTCCACTAGGGCATTCCTTCCTGACCCACAACGACCTGACCGGCCTTGTCTGTGGGACTGTCAAGCGGCCCCAGGTAGCGTGCCTCCATGGGGTTGAAACCAGATCTTCGCGTAGCCGTCATATCAATCTAGGCCTTTACTAGTAGACGTCACACCGGTAGAGCAGTCTGATATCTGCGCGGATCCAAGACAGCACCGTAGTTTTTATCTTTGGGCAAATGCATAAGCTTCAAGCAAGCCATGGAGACGTTCACCGATGTCGTATCCTCCTTAGGCTAATGGCTTTGCCACGAACTTTGCGGTGCAGACCCCTTGCCCGTGCTGTTCACCACAGAGCCCTGGAGGGCGAGCGAGTCATTGGGTACGGCGGCGGCACCCTCGCTTGTCGACGAGGTCGACCCAAATGGGCCTGATCAACCGGGGAACATTTTTGGGTTGACCAATGCTTGCACATGCGTGGCCAGTCACACCGGGATGTGGCTGACTCGGAGGTGACAATTATGAAATTGGGAGTGAAGGCGTCACCTATTGAAGGGCCCTGGATATTCTACACGAGTCTTGGGCTGTGGGGGTGTTCTCCATGAAACCCTTGTGTCCTTGTCGCAGAAGACTAGCTGGGACAAGGGGTCCGGGGAACAATTCAGGATCAAGTTAGTTAGGGGGAAACAGATCGAAGCGGCTGAGATTGATTGCCACAACCGCGGATTGGCACAAGGAGGGACAATAACTCGAATCTCGTCTTCGATTCCGGCATGTCTTTTCAAATTGTTTTCCTGGTAAATCGGCATATTCAGCACCCGACCCGAACGCTGAAATCCTCGGAGTTGTCTCTGGGCCGCGCCAGAAGTAGACATCTCCCGGATTGAACTCCAGCAGATTCACCGTCAACATGGCAGCTTCTATGTCTGGCGAGCAGATACAGGCTCTGGTCAACCAGCTTGAACCGATCAATCCCACTGGCCTCGGTCGGGCTGTTGAGATTGTTGCCATTTGCCTGGGTGTTATCTGTGCCATTGTCGTATCTCTCCGGGTCTATGTTCGAGCTGGCTTGTCGGGAGCATCGACGAGAATATGGGGTGTTGAAGACTATCTCGCCGTGGTCGGAACTGTGAGTTTTCCTGCGAGGCTTAGCGAGGCCTTAAGCTCCCGCTATGGATTGACGGCATACCTCGGTCAATCTTGCTGCTGTGACAATGATAGCTGATGTTGTGTGAAATAGCTTCCGTTCCTGCCATCCGTCGTCTTCGCTGTGTTTGGCGCTCGCTATGGTGTCGGTTCACACGATGCCGCCCTCCCATCTCAGCTGTACCTAATTCGCGCAACCGAGTACGTGATCTACTGGGAGATTCTATATTTCATTTCTTCCACTATCATCAAGTGTGCGATTGGCTTTACCTGCATCCGCCTGGACCGGCGAAAGCGGATAGTAATCCCAATATCTGTCAACATGTCCGTTATGGTTATCATCGCAATACTCGCCTTGGTGTTCGTGTTCGTCAATTGCACACCTCTTGCGGCGACTTGGAACCCATCATTGTAAGTTCACATCCTCCCAAGCGTCATGTGTCCGGCGAAGCGCTTACAACTAATACTACCTACCAACAGAGGAACGTGTCAAAAGACCATCAGCTTGCAGACAGTCAGCTACATCGTCTCCGCAATTCAAATGGTGACTGATTGGGTGTGCGCTGGCGTTCCATTCGTCATCGTGGCGGGCCTGCAAATGTCTCGTCGCAAGAAAGTATCCGTCACCTGCATCCTAGGACTCGGAATATTCGCAAGCGTCGCAACTTGCGTTCGCATGCCGTATCTGAAGTATTATGACACCACAAAGTACCCGACGGACATAGCATGTAAGTGTGACAGCCACATCCCAATCGGGACTTTAAGTGCTGACCAAGACGGCACAACGTAGATCACCTCGGCGTCATCAACATTACCTCGAACATTGAGTGCGGTCTTGGTATAATTGGATGTTCCCTTCCACCTCTGCGCAAGCTGTTCAAGTTCTACTACGGTTCTTCACACGATGGAAACTACAAGTACCCTGCAGAGGTCAGTCAACCAGCTTGTCTTTTCTCTTCACTCTCACCTCGATCATTGGTCATTGGTCACAAGGGGCCTGAATAAGTTGGAGTGGAATGCATCATACTGACTTCTCATGGCAGAGCGAGAATGTTCTCGGTGGCTCTGGTCGGGGCATCAAGTTGAGCTCGATAGGCGGGAACAACGGAGGGTACCACGCGTCGGCCAAGCGTGCTAACTCGGCTGTCCCAGACCTGGAGTTGGATGACGATGACTCCAGTCGTAGGGGTATCATGCGGAAGACCGAAGTCCACGTTAGCTCATCCTCATTCCGTGCCTAAGCCTTCCGCAGACGCCGCAAGCAATACTGGGACGGAAAAGCCTTCACGGCTTGCTATCACACATCAAGACTCCTCGCGCGCCGTGATTGAAAAGGGCGTTCAATTGACGACTACACCGAGACATCACACAGCCTCATCAACGATCTCCAGATTGCCCACCTTGAAGGTCTGGCCCTTGCGGTCCCCATAGTCGGTGCTGTTATGATAGTCCTTGACCCTCGTGCGCACATACTCGAGCCCCTTGACCGGCGCGGCGTCCTCGGGCCTCTCGCCAACCAGCCCCAGCCTCTTGAGCAGCGGCGACGGCGCCGGCTTGATGTCGACGTCGTTGCCCGGGCGGACAAAGTAAAACAGCCCCAGCCTCTTCTTGTCCAGGCCGACCTGGTCGGGCGGCGGCCGCGTGACCCTGTGCGTCGTGGACCGCAGGTACGACGCGGACCAGAAGTCGAGCGTGTCGCCGACGTTGCACACGATGCCGCCGTCCACGGGCGGCACGTACCGCCACTCCCCGTCCCTGGTCCGGATCTGCAGGCCCGCGACGTCCTGGCTCCACAGCAGCGTCAGCGACCCGAAGTCGGTGTGCGCGCGCGCCCACGTGTTGTCGACCCTGGCGTCGTCCTCCTGGGATCGCGGGTGGTAGCACATGTAGCGCAGGTGGTCGTCGGACGGGTCGTCGTAGCGGTGCGCGTCGGCGAAGAAACCTTCCGGCAGCTCCAGGATGATGGCGAAGAGGCGCAGGAGGCGGTCCGCGACGCCGAGCGCGGCGCGGCTGAAGGCCTCTATCTCCGGGGCGTAGGGCCCGAAGAAGGGGTGCCGCGGCTCCGAGGCGTTGGACGCCGTGAACTTGGCGTGGTTGTACGACTCGACGTTGTCGCGGACCTCGGTGCCGCGGACTGTGCGCTCGTGCAGCTCGCGGTACCCGAAGTAGTTGCCGTTCGCGAAGTCGCACTTGTACTGCGGCTGGGCCTTTTCTGCGTGTGGGAGCGCGAAGAAGGCCTGGCCGATGTCGTATTGCCGCTGGATCTCCTCTTCTGCGAGGCCGGTGCCCGTCACGCTGAAGAAGCCTGTGTTGTGGACCTGGTAGTTATTTAGCGGGTTGGTGGCTTGCGGTGGAGGTTGAAAGAATGCGTCATCGTGTATGAACATACAGCATCTCGCAGGTCCTCGGCAAGCTTCTCCTTGCCGCCTGGTTTGTCAAAGGTTGAGAGGTCTAGGACTTTTATATCGGCCCAGGGGAGATCATGCGATGTCTTAGCTGGCCGCTCCCACTTCGGCAGGGGCAAGGCCTCGGAGGGACTTAATGCGGAGGGCATTATGATGAGACGACTTCAGGAGGTGTTGTGAGAATGTGAAAAGACAGTATTGATGTTGGTGTGGGCGGAGTTTCTGATGACGTCTCAATATCTTACACAGCACTCCTGAAGTTGAAATATAGTTGGGCGTGTGCTAATAAAGGTTAGAGTCAAAGCATGCATATATTTCTCCAATTTTGATCGGAGCATCGGTTCTCGATGAGGAGTTCAGGGTTTGAGATGCGGTCCTGATGAGCACGCCATTTGAGCTAAGATGGTGAGGAGAACATATGGGGAAAACCATTAGTAGACCTCCTGCAGCTTGATGTTGATCTGTTGTATTCTACATCTTGTGTAGCGATGGCGACAGCCGGAAATAATATCGGCAAGCTTGCCGGCGACATCGGGTGTCTACTTGATGGGATGGGGCAGAATAGGTAGATTCTGGGTTGTATTGAAACTTTCCTTGCGTGCTCGATAAATAGCATCACAGCAAGTGACTCGCGTTGGCTGGTGTACCAATCAATTGCCCAGGATGTGCTTCCTCAAGATCAAATGAATAAAAGATCAGGCTGCTTTTCCCTCCTCCAGGTGTGGTACTCCTATGTTACTACATGTGTAGGAACGGTACCAATGCATAGTTCTCAAGCTGACGTCGCAGTGCGTGCCGCGAAACAGGTCCGGATATCGCAACCACGCTCAAAGCACGTCATTGTGGATTTGCGTGTGATGAGTGGTATTTATTGAATCTCATTATTGGGAGAGATATGATAATGTAGATGCAAGGTGAGATGCAGAAAATGTGAGATTTCTGCTCCTCGTATATAGGAATTGCTGTACACTCTCTTGTGTCCGTATACATGTGCGTTGTAGTGTACACAACTATCGAAAATTGTATACAAGCAAGCACTGCATCTAGACTGAAGCATTCAAGATGACACTCAAACCATTGTCACAAGATGTCAAATCGCCTGTCGTCCACTCACCATCCAGCTCAAGCACTACAGGCCCAGAGCAAGATGACCACGACCACCCCACGGCACACCTCAAGTCGGCGCACCGCAAGGTGGACCGCCGGCTGGTTCTATGGTACTCGTTCGTGTACCTGATCATGCGGATCCACGTGTCCAACATCAGCAACACGGCCATTATCAACCTGGAGGAGGGCGACGGCATCAAGGCGCAGCTCGGCGGGCTGACATCCCAGCAGTGGGCGTGGGTGCTCAGCATCTTCTACTACCCGTACATGCTGCTGGAGCCGCTCGCGACGCTGGCGCTCAAGCGGTTTACACCGCGGCTTTGGATGGCGCGCATCATGGTCACCTGGGGGGTTATCAGTATGTGCCAGGGGGCGACGGTTAACTATGCTGGGATCATGGCTTGTCGGTTCTTCCTTGGGGCTGCTGAGGCTGGGTTTTACCCTGGTGTGTTGTAAGTGGGATGGGCTCGATATTAAACGATTTTGAGATCTGTGAAGGTGCTAATATTGTGATTTAGGTATCACTTTAGCTTCTGGTTTCCAACTCAGAGGCTGTCATTCCGGATTGTGTGTATATCAACTTTCGTTTTATACAAGCAAGTACTGACTGTCTATATAGGCTTTCTTCTATGCTTGTGGCATGTTTTCGGGAACAATAAGCGGCCTGTTGGGTAAGTCAACCGAGAAAGGATTGAGAGATGGGAGCAAAATTGACACAGCAATCAGCCTATGCGATCTCTTTTATGAACGGTGCTGGTGGACTCGCCGGCTGGAGATGGGTACACAGACGCCCTTTTCCATTTGCCTTGGGCATCGAATTTGACATTGTATCAGGTATTCATACTGGAAGGATTGCCCGCAATATTCTGCGGAATATACACGTTCTTCTACTTGCCAGATTGTGAGTTACTTGCAACTTTTCCATCGCCAAGTGCATTCTATCCTGCGACTCCCTTGCGGTTCTTTGGCAACTGGGAACAAACTCCTTCGGGGCAAATGCATTCTAACAGTGGCTTTGAAGACCCCGAGACAGCTGCTTTCCTCTCAGAGCCGGAGAAGGAGGCCATTATTTCGGATCTACCCTCTCGAGCGCCATCGATGGAATCCAAGACATTTGACCTCGACCAGATCAAGGCGATGTTCAAGAACCCAACATTTGTTCCCTTTCTTCTAATCTGGATTACTCACGGAATCGGAGGCTTCGGCATCACCTTCGTGTTACCAACAGTGATATACGAGCTAGGCATCTCAGACACGGCGATATCACAGCTTATGACCATGGTAAGTAGGACAGGACACATAGGCTCAGTGTCACATCCGTCTACTGACTCTGCACACAGCCAGCGTATGCGGCCGTGTTCCTCATCCTTCTCACCCTGGGCTACCTCACGCACACGAAGCGACTGAGCCCATGGGTGGCCGGGATAGGGCTCGAGGTCGGGCAGATCATCTTCTACATCCTGCTCATCACGGTCAATAATGCAACAGCAAAATACATATTCGTCGTGATAGCCACGGCAGCCACCCAGAGCTTCTTTCCGATCATATGGCCTGGTGAGTTTTGTGTGACACGGACCCTGCCCCGAACCTTTCCCCAGGTCCAAGACCTCGATTGCATGAACTGGCTGACACCGTGCCCTCGCGCACAGAACGCATCAGAGCGACGAGTGGGACGACAAGCGCAGGGCTGGCGATTGGGATTACCAATGTGAGCACGCGGAGAGGACAGGATTGTGATGTCGAGGAAGCTTCAACTGACTCGATTGTTGCCTTGCAGGGTGTGACACAGCTGATGGGCATTGTGGTGAGTGCTACCACCCACCCGGCGTGCCACGGCCACAAAGTGTGTAGTCACAGCTGACCGTATATCGTGCCAGGGGCCACAAGTGTACCAACCCAAGTTCGGGCCGTCCTACAGGATCAGTTACAGTACGAGCGTCGGCCTGTTGACTGTGACAGTGACCACGATCTGCCTCACTTGGTTCCTCGTGCGCCGGCAGGACAAGAGGGCGGAAGCGGCGGCTGTTGTCGACGGTGAGAGCGTGGGCGCCATTCCGGGCGAGAAGGACTAAGCCAAGCGGCAGGGTTGTTGATCGCCATGTCGTCGATCCGCAATGGCTGTTCCATGTGTCCGTGCCGAGAGCTGCAGTGTGGAGCGGAGGTGGCATTGCTCGCCTGTCTTGACGGCTGTTTGGTCGCCATGTCTTTTGAAGGAGGCTGAGTGGTGTTGTGCCACGGTACTCGGCACCGGAGGTTAATGTTCTCCCATTCCCCCCCAATGGCGGTAAGCTGCAGCTCCAGCCCACCGCCGCGCACGCACGCGGCGAAGGAGTGTATGGTGTGGTACACGGTAATACTGGGGCCTCCAGGGCCTTAGGACCCTTGGTGTCACAGCTTCCAGAGGTCAGGGATGACAGCTCCATGCCTGTCACGGGAGCGCCAATCGGTTCCGGAGATCCTTTCTCCAGCTCTTAGCAATGCACATGTCGTAATGCAATGCAATGCAGTCGTCTATTAAGCTTTCTGGTCAAGCGTTTGTGTTTGGCGGCGTGCGAGTGGCAGCTGGGCGGCGTCGTCCCAAGGCAAACTCTGGCGTGGCCAGGCCTGAGCACGCACATTGCTCTGAACTGTAACGACGTCAGATCCAGTTAGCTGGGTCTGCCGTTGCCGACCAGGCAACCATTAGCGGTGGTCAAACCCAGCGCAGGGGAACCCAAGCACTTTGTCTTCTCTGTCCATGTTTCGATCTGCTGACAGGCAGGCAATGCAAGGCACCTTCCTGCGAGGTGGTCCAGATGTGGGGCCTGAGAGGGAGCGATTGAAACAAGTAGGAAGGTGAAATAACCCCGTGCTGCTGTGCTACATTGGATACAATTGGATTCCTTGTGGGGTCTGTTTTCCCTTCTCCGCTGTCTCAGTCAGCTGCATGTGCCAGAAAGAAAGCGAAGCGACGAACGTGGTTACTGCGTAAGGAAAGTCGGATAAAAAACGCACTTGCACAGGCGCCCTGGCGCCCAGGCGTGCCAGGCCCCCCTCCAGGTGCGGCCGGCCCCCGCAACAAGGTGGTCCAGACTCAGACTTCGGAGTGGCGCCGGCCCTGGTCAGGTCAGGTCAGGCCAGGCAAGGACGAGCCGAGCCCATACGGCCCAGGAACTTGCGACCGAAACGGCTTTGAAATCGCGTGCCGTGAACGTTCCCGCTTCTCTTCTTTTTGCACCGACCATCGGCGGAAACTGCCACCCATTCAAGCGCACAGCCCACCTCGTTTCTTGGCCGCTCTTCTTCCATCATCGACCATCTGACGAGAACATTTGTTTTCTCACCCTCTCAAGACACTTACCGGTTATCAATTCCTGCATCTTCATCACACAGGCTGGCTGTACATTAATTCGTCATCGCGCTACCACAGCCCTGTTGCCCGACCACAGAGGGGTACTTGTTGTACTGCAGTCTACCAGTAACAACTGCACGCTGACTCTTTTGCTGCGGCGCACGGCTTAATCGGAGCCCCGGGCCATCCTCAAGTGGGCATTTCCATTCCAGGCAACATCAGCTAGATCTGGATCGGATTTGATTTGATCTGCTCTCATACAAATCACCCGCCCGACAAGACAGACACACCTCGGTTGTTGCTTCGCTTCTGTCTCAACTGCGGCTTTCGGCATCGCAGTGTAACCAGCCCCCCCCGCGCACCCGCTGCCTACATAACCTTGTCTCCCCTGTCGCAATCGCAATCACAGGCAGTCACATCCACATCCCCGAGACTCGCCCTTGCAGCCCGCCCTTGGGACCCCTCCTCCCGTTCAACCGTTGCGACCGACCGAGAGTCATTACTCATACACCAAATCCGATTTCCAACATCCACAACTCCCACGAAGTCCTCTTCGAACTTCCACCAACCCCTCACCACAACCATGACGGCCGAATCTTCCCAACAACAACAGCAGCTGGCCGACCCTCCCATCGACAGGATGGATCACGATCTCGACCAGGACGCCCAAGAGGCTACCACTTCCCTGCCAAACATCATCCCAGACTCCCAATTGTCGCCAGACACCTACCGATTTCCCTCAGAACGACTACTGCGGAGGCAAAGGCATGAGGGCAAAACACCTCTGGTTCTGGTAGCTTGCGGCTCCTTCAGGTTCGTCATACCTCCGTTTCCTACCGTCGCTGCCGTCTGCGATGACGCAAGGCGAGAGCAACCTTACTGACAAATGCTGCGAACCCCACAGCCCCATCACCTATCTCCACCTGCGCATGTTCGAGATGGCCTCCGACTACGCTCGCTTCAACACCAAGTATGAAATCGTCGGTGGCTTCCTGTCTCCAGTCTCCGATGCCTATAAGAAGCCTGGACTGGCCCCCGCCAGACACCGAATTCAGATGTGCTCCTACGCCGCAGAGAAGACCTCTGAGTGGCTGACCTGCGACCCCTGGGAGGCCATCCAGCCCCAGTACTTCCCCACTGCCCAGGTTCTCGACCACTTCGACCACGAGATCAACCAGGTCATTGGCGGCTGCGAGGATGTCCACGGCAACAAGCAGCCCGTGCGCATTGCTTTGCTTGCCGGGGCGGACTTGATTCAGACAATGAGCACACCTGGTGTCTGGTCCTCGACGGATCTGGACCACATCCTGAGGAAATTTGGCGCCTTCATCATCGAGAGAACCGGTACCGACATCGATGAGGCCTTGGCGGGCCTGAAGGACTACCAAGACAACATTCATGTCATTCCTCAAGTGATTACCGTATGTCTCCAACCATTTCTCACCTCTTTTCTGATGCGGCATTACTGACCTGCTGGTCTCACAGAACGATGTTTCCAGCACAAAGGTTCGGCTGATGCGGAAAAGGGACCTGTCTCTCCGATACGTTGTGCCGGACTCGGTCATCGAGTACATAACCCACCATGGTCTCTACCGGGAGTAGTTCTCGTTCAACGAATCACGTGGACTTTCTCTCAAGCGATTTGTATGCATATCACTTCGATCACGAGCCTTAGAGCTCACCAGCGAACGGCATGAAGCAAAGAAGGAACAGGGGCCTTTGACCCTAAGCTTCAGTGCCACAGCACATAGCGGAATATCGGTATCCCTCGGCTTTTCATGAATTTTATGGGCCGCCCGATGCCGTGTAAATTACCGACGGTCGGTAGATGCGAATTGAAACACCCTTCTCTGGGCCGTGTTTTGTCTTCGCTCTCCCATGCGGACACCAGCAGCAAGATGTCCGAAATCGCGGATACCGCCTTTGAGCACCGACACCGTGCATCAAAGAGCCTACCTAACACGGAAGATATCTGGGAGGGAAAGCATTCGAAGAAAAGAAATTCTGATTTTTTGGATACCAACTCTGCGACTACGATCTGGGACGGCATTTCTGCCTTTTGTTTGTGGGGGCCTCGAGGCCCCAAGCCTATCTCTGACGAGAAGGCTGATAGGCTATGGCGTTCGTGGAGGCTCATTTGAGCTGCTAGAGACAGCATGTCTTGAATCTGGATCTTACTTTGGGAAGCTTCAATACAGTTGTGTTGAACTGCAAAGACGGCCTGTCTTGCAGTTCAACATGTCATGAGCCCCGCTCTGCTTTGTTTAGTCCTGAGCCCCTCTGTATGCGGTCTTCCGGTACTTGAGACACTCTACATTTCGATCCCAGGTTATGTCCCTGAGCGAAGATTTCACATAGAAGCCGGTAAAAGGCGAGGTCCCAGAGCAAGCTCAAGGGTCGCGGGTGTATTTTCCTGAGGTTTCTGTTCCGCTCTGCACCATAGCACTTAGAGTGGCGAGCAAGAGAAGTCTGGAAACCCAGGAAGGTACCCGTCATAGCGATTGAACGTATTAACAGATGCGTTTTGCAGTGCAACAAGTATTGGCACTTCTGCGACATGAAGACCACGGTCAATGAGTTCCTTCACTGTCAAGCTAAAGTCCTGGGAAATGATCACTTCGGTCCGTCTGCTGAAGTAAGTCACTGAGACCTTCCTGGTTATTTGAATGAAATGGCTGTGACAATGTAAGCCACTGGCTCCAGACACTGTTCAGTCCGATTTTGTTCCCGGAACCTGGCCGTCCAGACATGAAAGGAAACCAAGATTCCAACAAGGCAGATTGGAGAGGAGTCTCCAGCTTGGGCAAATGGAGTAGGCGGAAGTCCAAGACACGGCTCAGTCTGCCCAGGGGTGGCTGCAGGTGGCCTGGGAAAAGCAATCACTCCCAGCCGCTCTGAACAGATCCCCCAAACCCAAACCGAACCTCTCGATAGTTCGGAGAAACACAATGTCCAATGCTCTCATCAGTCGTCCGGAGCTTGCCGAGATTCGAATCTAGCAATGGGCATCCTGCAATCACCTCTCGTGAACCGGGAGACGTATTCTCTCTGGGCCAACCTCCACGCCGTGGGCCTCGGCTTGGCAATATCGTGCGCCAACGCAGGACTCCTCGACTGGGCAAGCAACCTGGCCCAACTGCGGCACCTCAAAGTCCAAGACGGAAAAAGGGCCAGGTCGGCGCGACGACGACCACCACGGGCACTACCATCACGCACACCAAAACACATCCGGAGGCTCTTCATCTGGGGCTTCATCGGCGCCAACGCCGCCGTCTCCATAGCATGGGCCCACGCTGCGGACCGGGCTGCCGCGGACGCCATCACCGCCGCAGAGGCAGGCGGGAAGATCATCTTTCCCACGCTCCCGCGCAGGCCGCCGGCGAGCTTGCTGGCGTACATGGCCGATAACGTGGCGCTCTCGGCCCCCAGCCTGTGTTGGGGCCGGTGGTGGACGCTGCTGACGTGTCACGTCAGCCACGCGAGGCCGGCGCACCTCCTCGCCAACATGTGTGGCTTCTACACGTGGGCGTCGCGGTGCTTCGACCTCGGCCTGGGCCCCACCGCCGTGGCCGGGTTGATGCTGGGGTCAGCGGTGTGCTCTGGTGTGGTTGGGTTCACGGGGGAGGATCCGCGGCAGCCTGGGCTTTATATGGGGGCTAGTGGTGTTGTTGCTGGGATTAGTGCGTGATATCTACCTATTATTCTTGTCCCAGTTGCCACCTGGTTCCTCGTTCTCTTTCTTTCGCAACAGTAGTGCTGTGCGTGATTTGCGTCAAGCACGTTTCCTCTCCCGTGGTGGCCAGACTGGTTGACTTTGAGAAAACATCGCAGGGATCGCGGCGATTCTACTGGAGCCTGTGATGGGCGTGCGGGTTCCGGGCGTCTGCGACCTTCGTTTGCACATCTACGCCCCAGTCTTGCTGGGCTACGCGGTCGACATCATCGGCCTGCTGGTCCAGCGACGGGAGCTGACTGTTCCTTTGATGACCAGAGGAGAAGGAGGGCCCCAGAGTCCACCGCAGAACAAGGTCTGTCATGCAGGTCACCTGGGCGGCGCGGCCTTTGGGGCGGCATATTGGCTTTTCTCGCTGAGGTCTCGCTTTGGCACGTGGTGATTCGAGAACATAGCATGGCATGGCAATGGGAATGGTACTTTTTTTATTTTGTACGACAGCGAGTGCCGCTATTTGATTTTCAATAATCGCATGGATACTATCAAAGACAAAGGGAAGTTTTCTCCTGCTGGGAGGAATAGGTGTGAGCTACCATCGCAACCGGATCTGTCTCCGATCATCGCCCCCGTTTTCCTCGAATTTTCCACAGCGCACGCAGCCCGAGACCGAGAGAACACAGTGAATACCTCAGCCGATGAATAGGCTGGATATGTCCTCGGCGAAGCTTTTCAGGTGAACCCGTCTGCCTACTCTGTCCATCCCAAGCCAGCACAGCCCCTGAGGTGGGAACATCTTCTTGCAAGCTGCCTCTCAGCTTCCACGCAGCCTGACTCCATGACCTCTCCCGATTAACACAGCGACACACTTCCAGAGACTCCTATTCCTTTCTGAGAAAAAGTCAGCACAAGCCACGGGACCCCAAATCCAATAGCTTCGACTTACAGGAGACACCAGTGTTAATTCCATCAAAAGCCCATCTCAACGCCGAGCGTTCCTCCTCTTGCTAGACCGCAGGCTAGGGTCTTCCCCGGAGCTGGCCCTCTTGGCATTCCGCCCCGCGACTATGTCCGCGACATCCTGGGGGACGGTGGTGCCAACCTGGATGCCGATGCGACTGCCGGGCGGGCGGGAGGGGATGCCGTTGGCCGGGGGGAACACGTTAGGGCACGCGCCGGGCTCGAGGGCGCCGTAGTCTATGGTGGAGTAGTCAAACTCAGGGGTTGGGGAAAGCGACGATTGATTGGCCAGGTCGGTATAGGAATCATCGTACGACATCGTGTTGTCGGCCGCGGGGCCAGCAGCAGCAGCAGGAGCAGGAGCATGAGGATGGCCCGGAGGCGGGGCAGCCTGAGAAGCGCCGCCGCCGCCGCCGACCGGTCTCGGGGCCCGGTCCCCGCCGCGGTACAGGTACCATTCCCACCCTTCCGGCAGCGGCTCGGGCGAGCCTAGGGGGCTGAAGTCTCTTGGGTTGTACCTTGGGTCATACCTGTCCGGCAGTTCGGGGAGGTCATCGAAGGCGTCGTCATAGCTGGTGTCTCCATCCCCGGGCGGCGAGGTCGGCTGGGTCGGGGACGGGCGAGCCTTCTTGCTGGGGCCCTGGCCGTCATCTGTCGCCCCGGACTGCCTCTTGGTCGGGCTCTTCTTGTCCGAGGTGGAATTCTTGGAGCCCTTGGTCGTCGTGTCTGTGCTCGATGTTTTCTCCTTTCGCTTGTCCGGGTCCACCTGTAGTTCTCCAACCTCCTTTTTGAGAAGTTCCTCCGCGTCTTCCCGTGTCATACCTATTGACATATACTCCTGGATGGTACGCTGTTGGTATAGAAATCGTTTCTTAGCAGCGTCCCTGTTGGCTAGAAATTTCTTTTTAGCTTCAGCTTGACCCCTTGCGTACTCTTGCTCGCGCTCTTGCCGTTCTTTCTCCCTTTGGTCCCTGATAATTTTCAACTCTCGCTCCGCATTTTCCTTTTGTTTTTTAATCATTATAGCTCGCTGTTCCACAATTATGGGTGAATCTGCCGTCAATTCCTCCCCGGTCTTCTGTTGTTCTTGTCTGTCCTTCTCTGCCTTTTTCTTTTTCTCAGCTTCCTTTCTTCTCTCCTCCTCTCGCTGTTTCTTCCTCTTCTCATCCTCCTTCTGTTTCTGCTGCTGCTGCTGCTGCTGCTGTTGTTGTTTCTGCTGCTCTCTGAGTTTATCTTCTGCCTCCTTCTGTTGCTGTTGCAGTTGCTGTAGTTGCTGTAGTCTCTGCTGCTCCCTTTGTTTAGCCTCTGCCTCCTGCCTCCTCCGCTCCTCTACCACCTTCTTCCGCTGCTCTTTCTCTTTCTCTGTTTTCTTGTCCTCATCCTTCTTCTGTTGCTGTTTCAGAGCTTCTGCCTCCTTCTGTTTCTGCTGCTGCTGCTGCTGCTGTTGTTGTTTCTGCTGCTCTCTTTTTCTATCTTCTGCCTGTTTCTGTTTCTGTTTCTGTTGCTGTAGTTGCTGTTGTTTCTGCTGCTCCCTTTGTTTATCTTCTGCCTCCTTCTGTTTCTGTTTTTGTAGTTGCTGTTGTCTCTGCTGCTGTTTTTGGTTAGCTTCTGCCTCCTGCCTCTTCCGCTCCTCTACCACCTTCTTCCGCTGCTCTTTCTCTTTCTCTTTCTTCTTGTCCTCATCCTTCTTCCGTTGCGCATCCGTATTTTGTTGCTCTGTCGACGTTTTCTGTGTATTGTTGAGAGCGTCAAGCTTGGCCTGCTCGTCCTTGTTATAAGCTTCAAGCTTGGCCAGCTGTGCCTGTTGTACCAGTTGTAGCCGTTGTAACCTCTCCTGTGCCGCAGCCCTTTCGCTTTCCCGATGCCTCTTGGCAATCTCTTGCTCTTCCTCTGGAGTTCTCTGATCAGTAGGCTGAGGTGGCTGCGGTGGTGGCCTCGTAGGACGCCGCGTGGTATCCCGGACATTCGCCGGAGTCAGTGGCGGAGTTGCTTGCTGAACTAGCCCTGGCCCCGTGCGGTTAGAATTAGAGGGCACCCATGGGCGTACGCGCCCCTCGATGCCAATCACCTGTGCTGTCACAGCTGGAGCATCCGGGGAATCATCATCATCACCGTCGTCGTCGGAGTCTGGTGGATCCTGTTGAGGCGGCGGCTGCTTGCCAAGTGCGAGCACACGCCTCGGGCGCAGCTGGCTGCGCGGCGGTGGCGGTCTCGCGGCCTGGAACGAGCCAGTACACCCTCTGCCATCCCCGCCCCGGAGGTTTCTCTGATACAGGATCTTCTTGGAAAAGTCCAGGTCGAGCGCCTTCGAGAGGGCGTCATCGACATCCGCGTCGTCGATGGTCGCGGTGTCGTTGAACTGGATGTACCGAGACAGCCGCATGCGCCTCTCGCGCCAGCGGCGGCCGTCCAGGTCCGGTAGATAGCCCATGACCACGGCGTCTGCCGGGTACTCATCGGCATCGTCCGGGTCCTGCTTGAGCGGGTTGTACGCTTTGCGGAGTCTCCTTTTGCGGGCTTCCTCGAGGCGTTGTCTCTCAGCAGCGGCGGCGGCGGCGGCGGCCTTTTTCTTAGCTTCTTGATCGTCCTCTGCAGCCCCATTCTGGCCTTGGCCATTTTGTCCGTGGTGGCCTGGCTGGGGCGGCTGACCTGGCTGGGGTGGATGGCCTTGCTGGCCTTGCTGGCCTGGCGTGACTGGCTGGTCATGCTGGAATGGATGGACTGGAAGGGCTGGAGGGGCTGGAGTGGCTGGCTGGCCTTGCTGCTGGCCCCCTGCCGGTGCTTGAGCAATCTTGCCAAGGCGACAATTTCTTAGAGGCCTTAGGGTCTTCAAGGTAGTGCCATCTATGTGCGATAAAGGTCCTCTATTGAACAACTTAGACACATCCGGATTTTCAAACAGCGACTCCTGGACTTCGCTAGCTTTGACCTCGCCTGGATTATTCAAAGTTTAGTCCGTGTACTCTATGTGGCACTTTTCTGAGAGTGCTCAAGGTTGACGATGATGCTACCGAGGACTTGAGTTTGGGAGGATGGGATGGTCTTACATGTCGCAAATGGAATTTGAGAGGCACGGTAAACACCTCCCTCTATGACTGCCCACAGGTCGAAAGGATTGCTCACGTTGTGTGCGTTGACCTGCTCGAGGGTGAATCTTCGTGACATTATGGCTATGTGGCGTCTGTACGCGGTCGCTCACGGAATTGTTCACTCTGCTATTGCTGTTGAGACGCAGGGCGGCCCTCGTACCCTCGTCAGAAGGCTAATGGCTGCTTGGAGGGTGCTGTTGCGAAGCCTTGAGATTCAAGGAAGCACACACGGTTGACATCGATTTGGGCCACGAGCGACTGACAGATGAAGGCTAAGTCCAGAAGACTTGGAAGCCTTTCAACAGGAGAGAAACCCCCGTCTAAAAGCAATGCAACATTATTCATCCTCGTGCCGTTTCTGGCTTTGCTCCGAATGCCCCATCTTTGCCGCCGTTTCCGGCCAGTAAAGTTCGTAGCCCTCTTTGTCACGATGCCATTTGAAATGAGTCCCCAAAAGCGACCACATCGAATCCAGAGAGTCTCGTCGACATATGTGTGCGTCAAATCAGGATCCCGAGCTAGTCTTTCCGCAATGCTTCCCCCGGCTTGTGGTTCCATTGTCGGTGAGGATTCAATTACCGGATTTGGTGCAACTGCCGCGGGAAGGGAGCGCCACAAGTTCCGCCTCCGGCTTTATTTGAGTACTCATTAAGATGGAAAGACGTTTCCTTGTTTGCATGAATTTGGATGCCCAAAACACATTTCGATGGTGCGGTGTAAAGGCGCTGCATCTGCACCGTCTGTCACATTGACGTCTTGCTTGAGCACAATATAATGAATGTAACCGGCTGGGTTATTTGCATCAAGATCATTTGCAATAGGCCGGAGGGAGGCTGTAAGCTGGAATGTAGCACATTGATGGCATGGTATATACAGTGTTAGCGAGAAATGTGAGGAAATACGTAGTAATGGCAACAAGAGAATAAATCGCTTACCTGGAAATATTTGGGCCCAAGAAAGGTTGAGACAACAAATAAGAGTCTGATCACCAAATCGCTTTAAGAGCAGGTGACCGTCGAGTGTGTCAAGGGGGGGCAATGCTCCCTGGACAGGTCATTGAAGACTACCTATCAAATCGGAGCACATTACCTTTGAGCTAGCTTCTGTCTAATTTCACAACTCCAAGTCCTTGCATTATTCCAAGTGCTTGCATTATTGAGCGTGCGGTCTCATCGGATGGCGAGTTCATGAAACTTGAAGACAGCAACATATAGCTAGCTATAAGAATGAGATGATTCTCATTCCTTATATCTGAGAATTGGACCAGTTGCATTCTATGCGCACATCAATATTTACTGTCTCTATCTTCTTGAGCAGAAGAAGATCAGCTAGAGATTTGAGTCTTCGAAGCTGGAGCAGGCATCCTGATCTCATCAGCACACAATGTTATACATAGACATTGAAAATTGTAATTGGAAGTGATAGTCTTCATGATTGGTGTTACCACATGTATTATACTCTCACAAATGACCGCCCACAGCCTCTTTGCGGGGTAGGGGTGTCCCGAGAGCTTTATAGATCTCTTCAACGTATACTTTCACCGCAGCATTTCCCGAGTTTACCATATCCATCTTGTTCATTGCATATGCAATGGTCATATGATGGTCCATGTCATTGATGAGCATAGATCCGCCCCAACCACCCCAGAAGCAGAGTTTGCCTTCAGGAATCCACGAGTCGATGATGGTATCCCCATTGCCCCTGATGCCCAAGCCAATTCCAAACCGAACGGGAGTGCCAAGGCACAAGTCCGGCCCATACGACTGTTCCTTGAAGATGAGGTCGATTGTGTCCTTGGACAGCAGTCTCTTGCTCTCGTCACCAATCGTGAGGGCCTTCGACCAGATTCGAGCAAGGGCTTGAGAGTTGGTATGTCCATTTGCGGCACCAATCTCAGCTTTCCTCCACTGAGGGCTGTGAGCAAACGAGGGATCAAAGACGGGATTCAACATCCTGGCCATCATGGAATCCGGGTCGATTTTTGCCATCTCGTGCATGGCAGACGCGGGAGGCGGGATCAGCTCCGCAATGCGAGGCCAATCCTTCTCGGCGGCGCCGATCTGGAAATCGGCATCCAGAGGACCGGCGATCTTCTGCGAGACGAACTCGGTCAGGCTCAGGCCGGTCCTTCGGCGGACAAGCTCTCCCAGGAGGAAGCCGTAGGTTACGCTGTGGTATCCCGAGGCCGTGCCTGGCTCCCACAGGGGTGCCTGTTTCTCGAGCCTCGATGTGATCAGCGCGGCGTCGCATAGCTCATCCGGCGTCGTAGGGCCCTCAAGGACTGCGAGGCCCGAGGTGTGCGACAGCAAGTGCCGAACTTCTATGTTCTCTTTTCCATTCACGGCAAATTCGGGCCAGTACTTGGAAACTTTGTCGTAGGGGGACAGCTGGCCTTCGTTGATGAGGATTAGGACGGCAAGTGCGGAGATGGTCTTGGTGGTTGAAAAGACATTGACGATGGTGTCCTCGTTCCACGGGCGAGTGCCTTCACCCGTGGCGAACCCTCCCCACAAGTTGACAACATCCTTGCCATCAATATTAACGGTCAACGAAGCCCCTGTTTCCTGTCCGGACTCTATGAATTGCCTGAATTTCGCGAAGACGCCTTCGAATTCGGGTTCGTATGTGCCGTGAGTCTGCGTCATGTTGCCCGTTTTAGCTTGCCTTTTTTTGTGAAGCCGACGGGTTTCACCACCTCGGCTCCCCCGCAAAGGCAGGCAGAGCTTTTAATACTCACCGACAATCAGGGCCGCGTACACACGATCACGATGACTCATCTAGTGCTGCGGGACCCTTGGATGAAATCCAAAGGATTGACAAGCGGGGCTTTTGAGACTCCATTCCAAAATCCCATATCGGATCGTGATGCACTAAGTTACATCCACTCTCAGGTCTAGCGCTGATTGTTTAGAGAAGGAGATAGAGAAGTGCAAGGCAGCCTCGGCAGCCACGTTATGTCCACTTTGTTCTCATTAGTCCTGCCCAAGTCTGACTCGGTTGTTCCGTGCGAGTGACAGCGCCAGCATCTGGTTGAATCTTCACAGCGAGGCTAAGAAATCCGCCAGAAGAAGCTCCTTCTTGAACCACAACCTATGGGAATGCATTGTGATGATAACTTTGAGTGGATAGCCACAACACCAGCTCTTGTGAGGTGTCTTGTTACGTGACGGCTTGTTGTGCCATGCTTGGCTGTGTTCTTGGCCCAGAGCCAATCCAAGTCAATTCAATTCAAAGCTATACTACGAGCATCAATTCAGAGTCTATTCAAGAACTGTGCCACATTCAACCCAACAAGTCAGCCATAGCCTAGTCCGGAGCTCTCCAGTCTTCGGAGCTTGACCACAGCCCTCCCAAAATCTAGCCAACAGCCACTTAAGCCCTCTCCAAAGCTCGTGCCTTTCGGTTTTCATGGCCCTAAAGCCAACACTTCCGATCCAGTGAAGCTCCTACCCGTCGGAGGCATTTCAGTCTCCTCAAAGATTCATCGAATTCCAACGACAATTCTCGAATCAACGCAGCCAAATAGAGTCAAGCCTTTCCACATGCCTTGCATCATATGAGGTCCTCTCTGCATCTGGCTGCTATGCTGCTTTCCCCATCTTCCCAACAGGGCTTGCGCAAGATATATTGGGACAATCTCTATCCCAACTTGAAACCCTGCTTGTTCGATATCCCAGAGGCGCATCTATGCAAGGACGTATTTACCACGAGCCAAGAATTCATCGCTAAGAGACCGTCAACAATTGTAAAAGCCGAGGCCAGTGCTGAATTTCCCATATCTCATTTTTGGTATTTTGGAGATGACGACCAGTCGACACACAACTTGTCAAGGAGTCCACCATGAGCAATCGAGGAAATTTTGAGCACCTTTGTGGTGGAGACAACATTGCGGAATAGCAAGAAAACCATCATTCGTTCATTCCAATTTCCGGAACGCCAGAAAGCAATACTGACTGAGACTGGCGGACCGACACGTATGTAAATGGGCTTGACCACCTCAACCTCTCGAGCCCCACTCGTGAGTGGTGAAGAGGCCGGCCTGCCATAGTTTCACAGCAACCCAGCCCAAGAGCACTCGGGTGCCAACGCGGATGCATTTCCCCCTGTAATATACACGTGCATTTGTGCTTCTTCCCTTGCGTCGATCCGAGACCACATACGCGCACGCAAAAAAGAGTATCCTTGTGAAAAAAATTGCAGGCCAAGTAGCAAATCAGTATGTCTCTGCGACCATATCTGTCCCTTCCCGTCCGATCGAACCCGGGGTGTGTCGTCAATCATTGGTTCACGCTGACAATGGCGACCGGCGAACCGCCGTCGCGGGAGATACGAATGTGGCGCTCGAAGAAGCGGAGCATCTGCCAAACAAAGGTCAGCCGTGCGCTCTCTCTCTCTCGACTCCCGAGTTCCCGGCATCCCGCCTGCGGCTACCCCCCCCCCCCCTGGTGGGACCTACCTTCTGCGGGCACCTCCGGTAGACGACTTCCTTGGGGTGCTGCGTCTTCTTGCCGTTCTTCCAGGTCAGGTAGACGATGAAGGTGCCGTTCTCCTCGTCCTGGCACATGTCCACCGTGTCGACCTCCTCGTCCCAGCTGCCGCTCGGCGGCTTCCACTCGGCCGCCTTGGCGGTCACGGGCGGCGTCGAGTCCGCCGGGTGGCCGTTCTTGCGGGACCGCTTCTCGGCCGGCGTGGCCGAGTCGGGCTGCCGGCCGCGCTTCCTGCCCTTGAGAGCGCTGCTGGTCTGCTCGAAGATCTTCTCCCGGCCACCGATGCCCTTAAAATATTCCTGTAGAATTTCGGTGGCGTTTTCTCTAGAGGCGAGGAGGAACGAGATTAGCGGGGCTGTCTGTCACCCGGTATTTGTCGGGATGGTACCCACTGGAGGTTGTCTTCTGTTTCCCAGGTCCGGTCGGACTTCTTGTCCCAGCCTTCCCATTTCACCTCGTAACGAGGCTCGCCCTGTGTGGAATATCAGCGGGAAATATCCACCAGGAAAATGATTCGTAGGACACGTACGTCTTCGGCAATGTAGTGTGAAAAGATCTTTTCGACCACGTACCTACACACTCGTCAGTGGCACGCGTCGGTCGATCTCAAAGGTCCGGACTGCCTCACTCATCCTCGTCCATGTCCTCCTCCTCGTCCTCGTCCTCTTCGTCATCATCCTCGTCAGCACCTCCGTTTGTGACTTTGGCGTCGGCAGCATCATCGTCCTCCTCGACCTCCTCCTCCTTCTTGATCGGCTTGCGCCCACGAGGCTTTGGCAGGATATCGCTTGTCACGGCAAAATCGCCGCTATCGGAGTTCTCGTCATCGCTGATAGCTGTACGCACAGGTTGTTTAGCCATTATGGACCGAGAAACGTCTGCCAATGGCAGCCTTCTCGCGCAAGTGACGCGCTTTCAAGAGGCACAGGCCGAATTGGTCGTCAGGTTGCGCTGCGCTTACCTGGCGGCATGGTCGCAATTTGATCAGGGCGATGGGCGCTTGGGATGGTAGAGAGAGGGATCCCAGTCGGAATGGGCCGCGACCAAGGTCGGTGTGCTGTCGGGGAGTGTTGCGACCGGAGAGGCGGTGCGGAGTGAGGTTCAAGCCCGTGGACGGGCGTGGGAGCTGGAAAGCTGCCCGCCGACGCGCCAAGCTCACAGCACTGCCGCGCCAGGCCGGGAGGTTTCTGATTAGCTAAGCATCGCGCGATAAGATAAGCTTGCAGGGTTCCCGCCAGTATTGACGATGGATGGTTGCTGCTTTGCTTGACGGCGCCTGCATATTGGGATGGAGACGTTGCAGCAAAATCTTGAATTGAATTCCGCATAAAGCATTGTTTTCCTGCCATTTTTGGCTTTGCAACCGGTGTTGTGTGGATTGGTCCGCACGCAGTTGATTGACAGTACCTGGCATACAAAAACCGCCCACTCCATCGTTGCAACTTCAAGCGTGCCATAAAGGTGATGTTCTGCAATCAGGAGCATTGCTGTCACGCGGCATCTATCTACCGGCTCATGTGTCTTGGTTATGGAGTATTGGCTGGTCGATCACGGCAGGCCCGGCAGACCTGGCTCGAGTGCAAATCCACAACGTTCTAGGTTGCGAGCACGACCTCATGTTCATCACCGTCCGGTCCCTTCGTTCGTCCCAACCTCCGGAGCCGAAGGAGTGTGTGGAGCTCGGCGGGTTCGCTCTGGAGCTGGGCAGAGGCTAGCACTAGACGAAGTGGATGTGTGCATTCGGCAAAGCGAACGGAGCTCGTTCTCGGCTGGTCGGTCCCTTCGGCGCGGTGGCGGGATGGCTAAACGCCCATCACCGAAAAAGACTCATCGCGACACCTCTGACGAACAAGATGGTTGTTCTATCACATGCTAATAAAAGACACAGCGCGGAAAAGCCAAAAAGAAGCCGTAGAAAATACCCAATCTCGTTGCCTCACCGTTATTCTTGACCCGTGCTTTCTGGGGGATCCACCCGCTGCAAATTAGCAGGTTTCCGAGCTCGAGTCTCATTTCACGATCTCCTCACGGGAGCCTCTCTTTGCCTTCTGGGCGTTGGGCCGCCTCCGTCTCCCAGTAGCCAGGCCCCTCTGGAATGCAAGCCGGCCTGTGCTCCACGGGCAGCAGGGGTAGAATCTCTCAAAGATCGTCCCGCGGCGGACGGCCGACGCGATTTGGGCAATCGGCCGAAATTTGGATTGCTAGAGGGCACTGGCAAGATATCACAGATTTCATCGCTACCGCTGTTGGAGGAGGAGGAAGGGTAAGTCGCGGCTTTCGCACAGCCTTTCGAACGGCCTGGGCCATGTCAAAAGCAAAGAAAGGTGTACAGAAAGGCAACGGCAAGGTCGCGTCCTATGTCTGGTGTGGCAGTTAAACTTTTCACTGCCACCTGGTCATCGTAAAGTTTCCAAGGCCTTGAGGTGAGATGTGACCACAGGCGGTTTGTGGCATCACATCCCGAGTCAGTAGGTATTGTGCTCGACATGAGGTTTAGGATCCGCGGCCAACAGGCGCTGTGGTGCCCTGTCCCTCCCACCGTTCAGGGGAGGATGTGCAGCTGCAGTCCCCATCCGCCAGGTTTCAACACGGGGGAGTGGTGTAAGTGACAGCTGTCAGCGAGTCCCGTACCGGACAGGGGGCCCCCAGTGGAATCCACCGGGGCCGCATCTTTCAAGCTTACTTCGGATGTGTTCATCAAGGGCGATCATTGGGGTCGCCGTCGTGCGATACAGACATGTTTGGAAAGCGCTTGCCGTTCTAGAATGATGGGAGATGGGCTTCTTCGCCTATTCGGGGATGATCTGCCAGTCGCCACGAGGCAGGCCAGCTATTTCGAGCGATCTGAGCAGAACGTCATCTCTGGCTGATTTCTGCCCGAGACTGATATCTGGGTTCGGAACCATCAACCAAGGAGTGGCACCCTCGTGGTGGAAGGGTGGAGCTTCCTGGTACTCTGCTGCGACGGGGTGCAGTACTTAGCGATCGACATGTGTCTGGCGGCTGACAACCGCCGGACATGCTGAATTCGGACCTGTCTACCTCGCTGATCCCGGCTGGACGTTCCTTCAGGCCTCCGTGCCCCATATCGCTCGTCCAAGGCATTGGGAGCTCAGTTCAAACAGGGGCTCCGGCAGGCAGCGACTTGAGTCTCTATAGGCCTCGCAGGATTTTTCCCCCGGTTGTGGTGGATATCTGAGGGAGGAAGCAATCCAGGACAGAAGGGTGGGTGACCAGAAGCCAACCTTGGAACCGGGTTGAGGTAGCCACATTGTGGGTTGCGGGAGGATCCGCTTGGTGGCCTGAGTCGCCAACCGGAACGCATTCTAGCTGCCGGCCTTTTTGACAGTGTACATGCAGCGTAGGACGTCCCATAAACCGGGCAGGCGGATGTCTTGCCATCAATTTATGGCTGTGGCCGCCGTTGATGCTCCCTGGTCAAGTCATCAAACCCTGGGCCTGTTAACAGTACCGCTGTCACTACTGGATATCTTGAAGATGATGGGCCTCCAGGACCGCTACACCCTTGCAAATCCGTGGGCGGGACTACAGAGTGCAGGGTTGAAGACAAACAGGGCCCGTCGTGGACAGACCCGCCCAGCACCAACCAGAAAAATGAGAGTAGAGGGTCTATCGTTGGCCTCTGTGGCCAATGGAGAGTTCAGACTGTGAGCGAGTATTGCTTGCTGGACCCCGCGGACTGCGGCGACGTGAACTGGTCCCAAAGGCAGACGGGAAAATACTGTGCATCTTATAGTGCACGTGTACTGTGCAGGTCGTCTGGCTTCGACGTCTTGCTTGCGTACAACAGTATTACTCCGTAGACGCCCAAGATGCTGCGTCGATTCCGAAAGCAAAACGTGAGCTGTCAACTGCTGGTCCATATCGTCTGCATGTGAGTAACAAGGAACAATTTTGGCTAAGTCCTGGATCATGCTACCTATCATATTGCCAATGGCACTATTCTCATCACAGGCAAGCGATGGGGAAGGAGCGAGGGCCAGTGAGACGACCATGCCAGTGCTGGAAAGTCACTGTGACTGCGCATTTTGCATGTCTATTTTGGGTAAAATTTCGCGAGATGAAGAACAGAAAAACCCACTGTCTGCCTGTGTAAACGTCAAGCTGTCGTTGGTTGAGGTGGCTGGCTTCCTTGTGCACGGCATAGCATGGCATAGGTATCATGGAATGGACGCCATGCCCTTGGATTGAGCTTCGTGAAGAACGCCGTTGCATTCCCTCTTCCAAGACCGCAGGACCGTGTATCCCTGCCCCTGTCTTTGAGTGGACCTGTGCTTAACCCCTGCCTTGACCGTTGGCTGCCCCACTTTGCCTGACGTTTCGAACCACTCAAAGCTCGAAGTTTCCTCCCACCGGCAGGCTGCCTAACTGAACCACCCAGGTGAACCTGCCCAAGCCAAGCTCCCTCCCAGGCGACTTGAGCAGCAGAGATGCACCCACCAAACCCGACCTGGAGGTTTCAGCGCTGGTTGGCGAGAACGGTGCAGGCCAACCCTCGAGTGTCACCGTCACGTCGGCATCACAATAATGGTGACGGCACAGCCAGCCCGTTTCATGCTCGTCCTGATTTTGCCGTGATGCTGCTCTGGAGGACCTGGCGTTGCCACCTGCCGAGGCCCCAATCTGGACCTCACGAGAATCTCTTATTCGGGTAGTTGTTCTGGATTTAATTAGGACGCTAATGATAATCAAACCGGGATGAGCTCTCACAATTTGCTGCTTCTTTTTTCGGCCGGCTCGTCGCCGGTCGGTCGGTCACAATGCCAATCATTGCATTTTCTCTCCCCCACCGTCAACCTCACCTCTCGTTGACTGAGCGGTTTGACTGACTGCCTCACCGGGCAACCACAACTCACCACCGCGACACAACACACTGCATACTGGCATTACTTCAGGTCCCATGTCGACATGACCAACACTCTTCCATGTGCATACACAGTCAACTCGCATCTCGTCATTCCCGTGTTGCGTCTATTTCCTCGACCATGTCCGCAAATTTAGAGACTCGGCCACTGGTCTCGCCCTGACGACTCCACACACCCCTCCTCGCCTTCTGTCTCCTTCCTATGGGAGGAACACTTGGGGCCAGACCAAGCACCAAAACCCTCTTGCTGCATATCATATCCATCCACCCTGTGCAGCCCGCCACAGTTCTGTCTGTTCTGGACGGCGCCAAGTTGGGTGTGCCCTCGCTGCTGCTCTTCTCCACGTTCTGGCACGGACTGTCAATTGGGCTCCGCTCCGGCTCCACGGTCTTCCTCTCGAAGCTCATCGGGACTTGGCCCCCTGCCTGGTCCCCCCAGCCCCAATGAAGAGTAGGGGTTCGGAGAAGCGAGACGAGCAGCATTTCCCAGGGTCGACGCCAATCGATATCGCCTCCCTCTCTGCCTTGGTCGCGGGGCTTTTATCAAGTAACCAGCTATCCCGACCTGCCTCTCTTGCCCGACCGCATCTCTAGACCCTCATCTCAACATCAGCCGTAACATATTCGCCCCGGGCCAACGAGCTTCTCTCCCAGCCTGCATTTAATTCATCCTGCTTCTTCGTCCGAACTTCTCGGCGAGATCGAGTCTGCTGCCCTTCCTCCCCACTCCAGGCCGTCCACTTATTGTTTACTCTGTGCCCTGTGGCTGTGGCCTGACAAGTCGTGAAACTCGCATCACGCGGAACTCACTGCCTCCCGACGACCTGTCATATCGTTTTCGTCTCCTCGATCTTGCGGGCGGAAACTCAAGGCCCACCGCTCTGAAGCCCCAAATTCTCCGAGTCGGGCCAGCCAGGGTGCCTCAGCAAGGATGGCTGAAGCGAACCTGGGTGCCGAGACAGCCACCAAGGCTCCCAAGGACAAGAACTGTCCTTACTGCGGACAGGCATTCACCTCATCCTCGCTGGGGAGACACCTTGACCTATACATCAAGGAGAGGAACCCCAAGGCACCCGATGGCATCCACAATGTCGACGAGATCCGGAAGATCCGGGGCGGCATCACCAGACGACACCACAAGGGCAGCAGGAGAGCCAGTTCAGACCCCGCCGCCAGTCATGCCGGATCCAGACGCAGTCCAGAGGTTTCTGATGCTGAGTCGGCAGCGGCAAAATCACCAGGTATGCCCACGGATAAGCAGTCCGCAGCGGACTTGACCAAGGGTTTAGCACCCTTCGCCGCCCGTTGGGAGACAACCGGGGTTATTAACAACATCCCTCAACCAGAAGCCGGAGGCGGAAGTGCGGACGCCGCCCGGAGGGCAAATACACAAAGGGCCCACAACAGGCAGATGATGAAGTCGTCCTTCGAGGTTAAGCAAAAAGTCCAGGATGCCCTCGACCGAGCCAGAGCTGCAGAGCTGGCGCTGCGGGAAATTCTCAGCTCGTGGAGGGCGGCAAAGTAGGCTTGCCCCAACATGTCCGCCATCGTCAAGTAGGTTCTGGTGCTGACTTGAACTCTAGGCAGCAGGTGAATGTGCACTCGATGCCGTTCGACTTCGATCCGCTCTCGCTAGATTTCCCAGCGCTGTGTCTTCAATGCTTGGAACCACCGCCAACGTTGTTCTCGTCTACACAACATCCAACTCCAACCTCGTGGTCCATAACCCCTCCTGGGGAGAAACAGGATCAAGCACTATTAGCCTACTTTCGAGAAGAGTTTCGGAAGTGGAAGATAACTTGCTCTTCGGCAACGACGGCAATTATGGAAGAACTAACCTACCCCCCTTCACAAGCAGCGACGTTCCCAGAAAACACCCGCGACTCGGTACAAAAAGCAGAGCGAGCTGCTGAAAGTCTCGAGAGGCAAGTAACAGAGCACCTTGTCTCGGCCTTCTCGGTGTGGCAGCAGCTTCCCCCACAGCGCCGGCAGGAGCTGTGGGTGTTGGAGCTGGCACGTAGCGTTGGGAGGAAACAGAAGGAGGTGGACAAGCTGAAGGAGACACAGCACTCCTTGGAGCAGGAAAATACCAACCTCAAGTCGCAAATCGACCATCTGAACCGACTGCAGCAGCCGCGAGAGTTCAAAGTCGCCAACCCAATGACGTGGAGCATGAGCCAGAAGATGATACAGCTTGCGGCAGAAGCAGGCGTCAGTGGTCGCCGAGTGGTCGGGCTGAACATAGAGGATCGTCATTCGGACCTGAACACCGTGGTCTCGAGCGCCATTGACAGGTGGAAAAACGTGATTGTGTCTACAAGGGCAACAGGCGGCCTGGCCGCTCAGAGACCCCTCGAGCCATCATCAGCACAGATACCTACCACCACAACGCAGCCTCCCACACCAATTGGCCAACAATTATCGCCAAGTGTCTCTACCTTTTCCCAACCGCCATTCCCACGACATGCGTCACGAAGCTCAGCTGTTCCTACAATCATAGCCACCAGCGAGGCCAAGACATCGACTGCCGGAACACCCTCAGAACAAACCGCCGACGAGTCAGATGGAGAATCGGAGCCGGACGCAGAGGCAGGGGAGGATGTCGACGCTGACGCCGACGCCGACGCTGATGCCGAAGCTGATGTCGAGATGGAAGGGGGAGAGGGATATCTCTCAACAGCACACACGCCTGTGCCCCAAACTATACCTCAGATGCCTCATACACCGATGCCTCACAGCCCGATGCCCCACAGCCCGATGACTCACAACCAAATCCCACATGATCAACAACCTTATGCCACCCAGCAAATGGCAGCAGAGGCGCGGCAGAACCCGTATCCGCAGAACCCAGCAGGAGCCGGCAACTACGCAGCACAAGCTGGGATATTGCCCAGCCAACAGTTACAGCTGGGCCAGCAGGCCTTTGGCCACCAGTACCGCCCCAGCCAAGGCCACGGCGGGGGGATGAATATGTCGTGGGACAATCAATGACGGCGCGATGACCAACCGGCGACTGACCCATTAGTAGTTGACTTACTCGGACTTGGGATAGTCTCAGGTTGGCCAAAGCAAGCAGCCGAATGGTTTGCTGGATTTGCTGATCACGGGCTCCGGGTCGACTCATGATTCGCGCATTGAATATCAACGCGAATTCACACTGCGCTCGGAGCACCGCACATGTATATATATATATCACCGGGCACTGTCTTTGGATCAAGCGTCTGCATTAGCCTGCATCTGGGGACACCCCTCGGTCTCCACCACTTAGACTCGTATTTACTGGTATGGCCTTGATAGATAGAGTCTGGAAGGAGTCACCACATTGCGCAGTATCTCAAGATACACCCAACATCTGTCATGCGCAGTCATCTAGAGTCTCAAAGACGGACCAAACATATGATTGAAGAGATCTTCAGGTGTATGGCCGTTATAGAACCATAAATCTAATAATATTAATAATAATACCGTTCAATCCATATCCAAGCTCAAAGTCACATGAAATACATTCTGTAATTCTCGTTAGGAACGCCCTTGCCCTCACGACACACGTGTAGAAATCGACCACGGTCGGCCTGGTCCCAAGAGGTCGGGTCCGCCAAATGGGGGGGCCCGTCGGCGGCCCCGGCGGGCCCCGTCCCGACCCCCCCTCCCCCGCCGGCTCGGTGCGTGCAGGTGGTGCAGCTGCAATAATATGCGAGACCCCTGCCAATAAAACCCGCGCTCGAGGGCTCCTGCACGACATCCCTGAACATATGCGCGGCTTTTTCTTCCCACTAGATAATACATCACATACGGTCTCCCCCTCCGTCCTCGGCAACCTCTTCGTTGATACCTAAGCTGCCTCTGCAGAGTGAAGTAACACTTTTCCGACTCCCGTTTTCATGGCGTACTAAATGTTCTTTCAGTAAGGCCAACTGACTGGGTCACAGAGATGTGGCGTGATACGCTACAGGGGACGCTGAGGTTGGCGGCATCGTTGTCTTTCAGCTACGTAATTGTTCGACTACAGGTTAATCATGCTTAGACGAAGGATGACCTGGAATTTGTTAGCCCTTTCATCACCCCCAGTTGACGAAAGTCGTCGACAACGATGAGGAGCTTACCTTTTCTATGTATCTTGCCCCGACAACGATACCGTCCGCGTCCTCGAATTCGGCCTCGTCCCCAAAGTCATTATTATCCTCGTCCAGGCAAGTCAGGCACGTCTCCACGACCCTCAAATATTCGGTCCCCATGACACGCGCGAGCTCCATGCGTGCGAGGGCGAGCAGCCGGTCCTTGCCCGAGACTAGCACATATCTGAGCAGACGCCGTCCGGCGTTTGCATTGGCTGGGGCACCGAGGAGCGTTGACGGGCGCGCGGCCATCGCCCCTTTCTCCATGGCGTCATCGTCAGAATGCTGGCAGTCGTACTCGATAAGGCTGCGCCACAGCCCGATTTCTAGGAGGCAGACGCCCAGGCTATAAATATCATGTTGCATGATATATACTGTCTCGGGGCTCGGGCCTTGGCGGTCCGGGTGCCGGTACAGGTTGGCGTCGAAGGTCTCGTCGCCAAGCCGCCGGGTGCGGCCGTCCTCCGTGCGGAAGTGCTCGAACCCGACCAGGAACGCCGACAGCGGCGAGAGAAAATATGATCCATCCGGCTTTCTGTGTCCATCGCCGGCGTTGTCAACGGCTCTGGCGAAGAGAAGGACCGACTCGGGCCGGATATTCTTGTGCACGAAGCCGAAGGCGTGAACGAAGCCCACCGCCTTGGCCAGCTCCCTTGCTAGTATCATGCGGGAGGTCAGTGAGTCCGGGCTCGGGTGGGCGATCAGGAGGTCGCGAAGACTTCGGGGGTGGGATCGCCCAGATGGGACGTCGAATAGAAGGGTCGACTCGACACTGGATCTGAGAGATGGTGACTGGTGGAGCGTCCTAGTTACAAAGCCAGCGCAGTTGAGAAGGCCAAACGCGTCTGGGTCTTTGTGCTGGAGTCTCTGGGCTAGGCCTCTAGTCTCTTTCGCAATTGCGTTATACTGAACCAAGGGCGGACAGTTGATCCTGTTGAGGATGAGGGTGGCGTGGACGCCCTCAGACTGGGATACTGTTGCTAACAGTGCGTTGCTCAGGGGAATCTTTCTGAGGCACATTTGCTCCAAGTACTCGGAAGATCGACTGAGAACCTGACCGGCCATCTCCTCTGGGATGGTGCCGTGTAAGTTTGCCCTGATGGGTAGGATTGAAGGCGTCGTGTCTGTGATTATCCGGCCGTGCTGGGCCAAGGCCATATCAACCTGAGAATCCATCATTCTAAGCTGGAGGAACCAGGTCAGGTCCGCACTATCGATCCATGTCTTTAGATCCTGAACTGCACGATCAAGCTCGCCTTTCTTGAAAGCATGTTTGAGCCGCTTGGGTCTCCAAACATCGATGTGCTCATCCCCGACTGCACTGGATACAGGCTCTGTGACTCTCCTGAGGATGGCAGACACGACCTGTAATTTGTCCTTCAGAGTTGATAGAGTGCTCAGATATACCCTCCGGTGGTATTCATTCATGAGCGGCTCCCAATCGTCCACGTGGGTGAGCAGGGTCTCCAGGCGGACCCATGCGTTCGCGACATGCAAGAGAGACTCTGAGATTTCCTCATGTGCGTTGCTGAAAGATGAACAGAGGGTTGCGAAATCTCTGCCACATCTGGGTAGTCACACTGTGGATCAGAAATTGCGTCTTGTATTCGTGTGTGATCAAGTGCTGGTGCAAGTAATGAAGGGGGGCGGGGGGCGAGATACCGAATACACAGTTCCACGATGCCAGGGATAGCCAGCACAAGTCCTGCAACTTCCATGATAAACTCTCGTGAATAACGGTACTAAGATCCCACCAATCACAATATCAGAGTTTCGGGGGACCGGATATTTTTAAGATGCCGAGGCTCATGCGTTTCCCTGTAGTATCGAAAGAAATGCACCGAGGGGGAACACGTTCTCCTGGACATCCGTCGACTGAAAGATCATTGGGCCCGGGTCAGCCAGAACCGTACAGTAACTAGCTATTGTAGGCAACGTATCCTATGAGAATATATGGCGCGATACGCGGGTAACCCGCCAATGTGCCTAGATGTCCCAAGCTGTCGTCGTGATGTCGGGGGAGTCATTGGTCAATGGCTACCCAAGTCGACTCATGCAATGCTTCTCCAGTACCACAGGACCCTTTTTCTCGCCTCGGGGCGCCAGCTGAGACAGACCGAGTGGATGGGATCCAGTCAGACAGCATGGCCATGCATGCAAACGCGCTGAAGTTGCCACATTTCGCCCTCGCTAAAGACGCCATGGCGGGGCGGTAGCTGCAAAGCCACGTGCCCTGGCAATGCGGATGGCTCCAGTCTCAACCTAAATCTTTCTGCAGAAACACCACGTAGACCTTTGTTTGCATTTAGCAAACAAGCGTTGGTCTTGAAACCGCGGCGTGATCGGCTCCACGAGCACTTGAGGCTTCGCCATGAATGGTAGCGAACCCACGTTGGATAACCTCGCTGGGCTGCCCGAGGCGACCCGCGAGGCCATCCTCGACTATAAACTCGAGGCGGAGTTACAAAAGAACCAGGGCCAGAACACGCAGACTCTTCATCGTACCGACTTTTATTGGGGCCAAGAGTACCAATTATGGCAAGAAGAGAAAGAGCTGGGGCACGGCATGCATAATTCTCTCGTTGTTTTGCAGAGGAGGATCGACCCGCCACGCCCATATGAGAGGAGGGCCTTAGAACTCCGCGCCGTGAAGATAATCCGGGTGAACGAAAAAAAGTCCAAGCACTATCTGCGAGAGCTGGAGTCTATGATTAAGTTCCCCCGGGCGGTACGTACGACCATGCTTGTGCACGTCGGAGAAGCGCGTTGACGGCTAATGGAAACATGACGTTCAGTACCCCAACCTCTTTGTCCAATTTCTAGGTTGGTACAAGATTGACCGTGACTTTCATCTCATCTCCGAATACTGTGAGCTCGGCGATCTCAAGAAGTACATGGAGGAACGGGGTGGTCGTCTCCCCGAAGACCAGGTCAGCTCCGGGCTTCTTATTCATCGACAAACTATGAGATGATTCCGAGGGTTACTTCCGCTCCGAGGACTCTTGCTGAACAATAATTTCAACAGGTGAAGGAGGTATCATGGCAAGTCTTGCAGGGCGTGGTAGCAATGCACATCGAGGGCTGCGTGCATGGAGACATCAAACCAAACGTGAGCAGTTTGACCCTACAAAGTTGCCTTCACCGTGCGTATAGGAAGAATTGGTTAACCCTGTCCATTTTACAGAATGTTCTCGTGATTCAGCACCCGCCAGACAAGTGGTGGGTCAAGATATGTGACCTAGGCCTCAGCAAAGAGGTGCAACAGATTAGAGGGACCACAACCACGTACTTTTCGAAAGGGTTCTGTCCGCCGGAAAAGTTGGAGCAGTTTTACAGCCAGGACAACGATAATGTGGCGATCGACCATTTCAAGGCAGACATGTGGTGCTTCGGAGAACTTGTATACCAGGCCCTCGCCGGCGAACCAACCTTTAAGAGCACTGGGATGCTGTCCGATTGGTGCAGGAAGGGCACAAGACTCCCGGATGACCGACTCCGAGAGATAGGCGCTTCGGAGGACGCTATGGACTTTTTGCACTCGGTCATGATCGCTGAACCATCGAAGAGGCTGACTGCGCCGGAGGCATGTGAGCACCGCTGGATGGAAAGAGAGCTCTACGAGACGGCTGAACGCATTCCTCGGGGGCTTAGCATAGCAGAGCCCAGGAGAGTAAGGAGGGATATCTCCCAGGAGAGCCTTGACTGGTCCGAAAGTGTTAAGGAGAGGGTTCGCGACGCAATTGATGGCTCGGCTGCCGCGACAAGAGACAAAGGACACGGGGGCCTGAAAAAGTTACGCAGTTGGAGAAGCACGAGACCCATCAGAAGCCGTACTTTGCGTAGCATGGAGGCACTTGAATCAGAGGAAGAGGATAGCGATGACTAGAAATTTCTCTATTACGAAATAATCTAATGAAATAGATCTATGCAGTAATTTAGAGTAAATCTTCAAAGTTAATATGGGATCAAATACCTTAAACCAAGTATAGTAGTTACCTATATTTGTTAGTAAGCCTATGTAATGGCGGGACGTATGGAGAGCAGCGATCTCCCTGGAGAGGCCTTGGCTAAAAGCAGCCTGGTAGAATTACCACAGCCAATCCGATGACATATGCGAAGCTTGTTGCTCAAAAGCTTCGCCCCCACGGCTCCCCAGTGTTGACTCGAGTGACGTGCCCGTCATGGTCGCTGTGGGAGATATAGAGCCGAGGATCAAGTCCATGGGGTACGGGGACAGGGTTTGCGAGGAACGAGATCATTTCATGGGTCATAACGCTGCAGTCAGAAGTAAACCTGATCATGCCGATGCCGAAGCAGGAGCTTCCGTGAATGCCGAAGCCGACGCATGAGCGTGAAGGAAGTCAGAGGCGAACATAGGCTGCTAGCCATCACGGTCGTCCCATATTGATGCTGGATAGGGATTTAAACCATACACCGCGAGAAACAAGCTCATTGTATCAAGAATCGAGGTCTCACATGTGTCGCGTGTATGGCTTCGGATGTATACGGAATCAGAACGAAAACAGTTATGTATCGACCAGGCCCGGAGAGTGACCCCTCTGTTTAAACAAGTTCCACGTAACCGAAACGGGCCCCCGCTCGGCGAGACTTGCAACGTGAGGTATTGCGGGACTAGCAGCAGGGCCCTGATGGCCCGACTGAAAATGATGCTGGGATTTGGCACGTACTCACTCGGTCATGCAGTTCGAATAGCGTAACGATGTTTGTGAGGGTGAGTATTGCCATGCTACAGCCTGGATTAGCAGAGAGAAGTGAACTTCGAGAAGTTGATTTCAAAATCCCCAAGGCATACTATGAGTTGGTAAGCGGCGGACGCCATGCTGCAGTTGGAAGCCTATATGAGGATTTCGGGAGCTTTTTGCGCCCTTCCATCAACCCACGGATTCATGAACTTTGTGGGAAAGCATCGAGCTGAGAGATTTACTCGGCATTTTTGCTCCGAGTTTGTCAATCTATCTCGACGTCGGTGGACAGGTACATGAACAATTTGGACCATTGATGGACCTGAGCTCGTCATCCCACATTCATAGAGCTTAATGAAGTGAGGTCAACAAGCTTCGAACCATATCAGGGAGTTGCCGTCGTGAAATATGCTTGTCTCTCAATGTGCTAGTCAAGCTTTGTGGGTGAAAGTTCGCCCTCTGACTCGGCACGGCGGGAGTCTGCACGTTATGCTCATTTAATATTTAGCTCAACGCATGCATCTGCATCCGAACGCTTCAACTCTCTTGCTGTTGACTCACTGGTTCAGTGATGAGTCGTCTAGATCCTGTGCGTCCAATACCCAGTTCAACTGTTGTTGTGGCTTGATCAGATGGATTGAAAATGGAAATACACGCAAACTAGGTCTCTGAGACGACCATTTTCAGCCCGAATGAGCTGATAATTAAGCAGTCCAAATTTGGCCGTTTTTATAAATTGCTTTGACTTCTCCCGTAGACTTCAGACACTTCAAGCCCAACAAACCGCCTTAGACTCATGCCAACCACTGATAATACTCATCAGATGGCTCTTTTCAGGAGGTAGTGTACAATTTTGAATGTATTCTGCCCAGAAGCTCCATGAGCAGTATCGCTCACAAGCTGTTGGCCTTGCCACTTAACATGTGATTTATGAAATGGAAGGGTCGTTCACCCGCGAATCATCACAATGGGTATCAACATATACCAGCGGTAAACAAGGTTTCAATGTTGAGAACTACAACAAGTCATGTCAAATACAGCTGCAGCCTTAGTAAGCTTGCCGACGTGCCTGGGTCCCGAGATGCCAGGGTGGAAGGAGCCTTCCGATGCTGATTTTGCTATGATGCCCAATGACTAGCTGGAAGCTGGAGCACATATTGACTACATGCATGCGGCCGTGGTGGTCATGTAGCAAGAAGCTGTCCCGAAGACGGCAAGTTGACCAGTAATGTACGGATCAACGAATGACAGACAATCATTGGCTCTCTGCATCCCCCAAAGGCTATCTTGATCCTACTATATTACTCTGACTAGTACAGGCTAATCTTATGTGTTCCCCTTGACTAGTATCACACCTGGAGATGTGAGCATCCCAAACTCTGTCCACGGCAAGCACTCATAGCGGTCAATATACTGCAGGGGAGCCAGACCTTCAGATGCAGCAACACACTTGCAGGAGACATGAACATGTTCGTCAACAGAATATAAGAGGGCTCACCAGTAGCTGCATTCCTGTCCTTGAACTTGCAACACAGTTCACACCTCAAGGCTGCTCTTGAATCGACTCCAGGTTTGACCCCCTCCGTTCCAACTGCCAGTACGATGTCTTCTCTCAAGCAGACCCTCGTCAAAACAAGCGGCCTCTTGGCTGCCTTGGCTTCCTCTGACAACTCCAACGTCAGCATTGTGACGACGGACACACTTGTCATTGGCGGGGGTGCTGGTGGAGCGCATGCGGCAGTTCGTCTGACGGATTACGGCCAAGACGTGATTCTCGTTGAGAGACAGTCGATTCTGGTAGGTCCCGGTTTCTTGGCAGCAAGATCTGCTTATTTGCAATGTACTGATATCATGTTCAAGGGCGGTGCTGTCGACAGCTTCACAGATCCCACAACGGGAAGGACGTCCGATATTGGTGTTGGAGACTTCACAGATTATGGAAACGTCACGGGTTTCTTTAGTCGCTTTAACGTGCCCAGTGAGTGACCATAACGCGAGGTCGTTTGACTTCTAGACCTTTCTTCCTTAATTTGAGACCAAATGGACCCAATCACGCCGAGGTATTGGATCTGCAAGTCTTCAAGAGACTGCTTGATCGGATTGTATCATCACGTGTGACAGTGACAGTATTTACTGACGATTTGAAGTCACTACTCCATCAGAACGCGCCGCCTCAGCTCCCCCCACGCGTGTCGACTTCAGCACTGGACAAATTGTCTCCAATTACACCGGGCCATCACAAGCCGACGTTCACGCCGCGCTTGAGCAGTATGCCGCAGTTGCGGAACAGTATGAGGACATACTAGTACCAGGGTACTGGAACTTTCCCAACGCCAGCGACATACCTGAGGATTTGCTGCTTAACTTTGGGGCATTTGTCGAAAAGTACAATATCTCCGCCGCTCTGCCCACCATTTTCCAAATTGCCGGAGCTATGGGCCGTATCGTAGACAAGGACGTCCTGCCGGTGATGCGGGCTTTCCCAGCACAGACGGCGCGAACCGTGCTGGGCACTCAGAAATCTTATGTTACCGTTTCGGGGCGCAACCAGGACCTCTATGACGCAGTAGGTGATTTCCTGGGCGACAAGGTCTACTACAACACCCAGGCAATCAGCTCGGTACGCTCCGACGCCGGTGTCGCCGTGACCGTCCAAGACGTCAACACCGGAGCGAAGACCATCATTCAGGCCAGAAACCTCGTCCTCGGCATCGCCCCTGACCCATCCAAGTTCTCCATCTTCGACCTAGACGACCAGGAGCTCGGCGTCTTCAGCAAGCTACAGTACACCCGCGAGCACGTCTTCATCGTGTCCAGCCCGTCGCTGCAGACCAACACAACCCTGGCCAACCTCCCCTACTCGGCCGACGACAACACCGCCATGCACTACCCAGACTACAACTTCACGGGCACCATCTCGAGGCTGGCGCAGGGCTCCAGCCTCACCCACACCTCCGTGGTCGGGGACAGCTTCCTCGACCCCGAGAGCGCCAAGGCCAAGCTCAACAGTGATATCCAGACCTTGATCGGATCGAACATTCTGCCCGCCAGCAGCCAGGAGGAGGTCGACTTCCAGTTCGTCTCCGATCACGGCTTCATGCACGCTCGTGTTACGGCGGATGATTACAAGGCTGGTTTTATTCAGGATCTCCAGGCTATGCAGGGTCGCCGATCTACATGGTACACTGGCTCTGCGTTCGCGGCCAACTGGCAGACCATCCTGTGGGAGTACAACGAGGTCCTTATTCCGAAGATCCTCGGCGCGTAGTCGCCTGGTTGGAAATAATGGTCCATAAATCAATTGTAAGGACAAAGCAAAATTGGGAGGACTTCTAGGAAGGTGGTAATGTTGAATAATTCAAACGAGTTGTTTGTAGTATGGAGTAACAATTGTCTGGGGCAAATAGAGCCACTAGATAAGTGCTTACTACGATTATTTTCAAGTCATTGGAGACTGAGTGCTCAGACTAAGTGATCAAGGTTCCTAGAGACGACGCAGCTCTTGGTTGGAGGACAGATATTCCCATACAGGATCAAGTCAGAGACAGGTATCAACCAACCATTGTCCACGTCTTGACTCGCGATGAGCATGGACTGTATTAGTGTTACCTAGCCATTAGACGATGGGAAAGGAATTACAAGTTCTTAAAAATTGGCTCCCTGTGCCCCACGACGTCACGGTTGGGTAAGCGAAGGAAAAGGTAGATTTCCAAGAAGAAGACTGATTATGCAAATGAACTATGAAAATTTAGTGCATGAAGCGGTGATGGCCGCGTCGATGTAATTAAGGTTATGTGTGTATAGGAGTATTATAGGCAAGCCCCAGATGTCAACTTCTCACGCTTTCTCCTCCGTTACTGGACTCTTCTATTGATGAGGCCCATTTAGGCTGAATGAACAGAGCATCAGCTGTTACGAAAACCTGCTCATTATCCACGTTCTCGATTGTTGCCTTGACCCACACTTTCCGTCCCTCGACCTTCGTTGTTTCAGCTCGAAGGAGTATAGTACTCTCCGCTAGGATCGGGCTTTTGTAATTGATGTCCAGATTTGCCGTTACTGCCATGTTCCCGGGCAACCGCGGAAGACAAGCCCTGTACATGCACTCGTCCAACAAAGTAGCCGAGAGACCGCCATGAATGATGCCATTGTGTCCAGACAACTTGCGCCCCAGTTGGTAAAACGCAACAACAGAACCGGCCACATCATCGGTGAAGACATATGGCGTGGGGTGAATCATGTCTTCCCCGGAAAGGGTCGTACTTGTGAGGTTGTATTGATGTGGTTCCAATGCCGAGTGAGTGAGAATAACCGACTGTCGTTTTTGGAATTCCAATGTCGCCGGATGGTTATCAACCAATGACTTGAAGTTCGAAGCGGTAGCCAGGGGCCGGCTTGGCGTGTTACGCGCTCTGCACTGTACTGACATCGCTGGGGCGAGATTCCTCCAAACCATATATTGTTGGGTGAGGATCGCGGCTGGAGTCGATTGTATCCGCCGGGGAATAACCGCTCGAAGTGCAAGTATCGACATCGCGATTGATGTCGAAAAGTAGGAGTTTTTGTTGCGAGATATACTTGGGTCCTGATAGCGCTGGAGTGACTTTGTCGAGATTGGACCTCGGATGATTCCGGCAACTCCTACGCCCTCCGGTTCGGCGATGAGGAGAATCAGAATGTGGCCGTCAAGAGGCTGAAGCGTGGCTGAAGCATTTTAAGATGCGAAAAGAAATTTGATATCGGACCCAGAAGGGTTTGCTTACTTAAGCGGTGGGTGGAACTCGCATTTAGTAGACAATGAGGTAGATTTGGACTCATTTCCGGCGCGAAGATATATTATGTGGTCCCCACAGAGATAAGATAGTTATGAAGAATTTTTACTCTTCACCAAACTTTGAATGGGAGGGGAGTTTTGGCCGTGCCAAAGGAGCGTCAGAAGTCCCACTAGGAATTATAAGGTGTTCACAATTGAATTGCTCTATATAGTATATGCCCTCAAACGACCTTCATTTGTCTTTAATTCTCCATGAGCAGCTTTCCGACACATTCTCAAGATCTACTCACGTGCTGCTGATTTCCTTTCCAAGGCAGGCGCTGACAGCGGTTGAGCATTCGAGCAACCAAACGGATGTGGTGTCATCCTGGAGTCCAAAGCCTCGAGACAAGTCAATTTCATCCCGTGAGCTTGTCACCACGAAGTCTCGCGGATGGAAAACCACAGGAAGTAGAACAAGACCAGGTCAACAGAAAAATTAGAATCAAGGTCAAGAGAGCCAGAATTGGACCGGCTCATATGTCACGCAAGATTTGAAACAATCAAACTAACCATCCCACCGCCTGCCAGAGTCTTCCATGGCAGAAGCAAATACCTCTATTTCCAGAAGACAGAAATGAGCAGCCAGCTCTCGATTTTCTTGAGATCCTGGATTCCGATGGTTCGTTTCCTGAAGCGGGATACCTTACACAACCTCACGTTCTAGTGATAAGCACAGCCTTTGAGTATCCAACTCATGCCTTGTTTAGTCAGGCCCCTTTCGACTGATATGACTTAGAAAGATATGGAACTCCTCGAAGGATGAATTCACCATTCCAGACACGACGCTCCGGGAGGTCTTGATACAAACTTACCCTGAAGCACGCAATTACACCCCACTCTTCCTGTAATCAATATCGACGTTGAATCCATCATTGAAGACAACGATTTCAACCTCAACATCACTTTCGTTCCTGCAGGCCGCAATGTCTGCTGCGTACGGTACGTAGACTGGTAGATTGGGGCTTGCTTACAGATGCTGGACTCAGAACGGAGTGAAAAGGAGGCAACTTTTTATCAACGGATTCGAGTTCACATAGTAAGCGTGATAAATGAAACTCGATTATATAAATGTGGCCGAAGTTTCAAAAGATCTGGTGCCAGTTTGATTGCGAAAAGCACGAACTGGTAATTTCAGTCACTCCTTCTAACGACACTATGGCACAAAGAGGAGGACCAACGAGTGGATACCTAGGTACAATGCGCTTGATGGATCTAGCGATATCCCACGCGTTCGCTCAATCCCTCAACATCGATTCACCATTCAGAAGATCTGCAATGTCTCTTACGGCTCAAGGGTTGCGACGCAGGATGTGGTGAGTTTGCTTCATCAGAGACAGACAGATTTCTTTTGTCATGAAGAGGTCACCTCGCATACGAGACAAGGGTGATAGTATTATAATGCTCGAGCTGGCCGACTTCAATCAGAAATATGCATGTCAATGTAGGAGTAGAACTGGCTACCATATGTTCCTGCTTTGTCGACAAGAACCGGCGGACAACGCTCGCAAGGCTATATATCACACAGGCAAAACTTTACCGATCTCTGACGCATACGCCTGCTTTAGTGTTCAACCAATCGATTGAAACGCCAAGTAACATCTCCTTCGCAAAAGGCGTTTCGCCAGCCTCTGAGCATTCGTTCGCCGCCTGTCACCGACACCTTTTGAAACGGTAAGAAACCCCGTATCATAGTGACCTGTACCAGCATACCCTAGCCCATGACATTCACCCTAGCGGGAGTGCAAATCTCAAGTTGAATCGTGCGGTTCTGCAAATGGTCTACCATGTTGGAGTGCTTGATTTACACTGCTTAAGAATTTCTGACACTGATACTTCTCCACGCTACGAAAAATTGTCGGAGATATCCATAAGACACCCGGCCAAGATTGCTGCAATTCATTATCGGATATTTCTGATTTGAATCTATTTTGAGAAGATTTTGATGTATCTAGCTATTCTCATCGCGCGTGCGGTTGCCGCATCGTCGATAGACTCTTATTCCATCGTCCCAGAATGGAAGGATGAGACACTCCCGGCCTAATCGTCATCAGCAGGGGGCTCACCGGTCGAAACGCTTCTTCGGAATCCGGAAATAACTTTGTGTTCCCGGGATAATCTCCTTATTCGCTGTGTACACTTGCAGCTAAAAACAACCAGAAGGAAAGGTCTCAGTAATTGTGGCATCATATGCCCTGCGGTTCCTCCCCCGTAGTTTAGTGGAGCACGAAACGTCGATACGCGTATTGCATGTGTTCCCTAGTTGTAAGATAAGGTGTAAAGAATGGAATCATTTGATCAGTCTGACCGGTCAGTGCTTCGGATATGATCTAAACATTGGTAACATCCCGTCCAGTCAATTGCCACTAGTATGACTAGTTGTATGATAAAAACCTACAATAGGTACCGGCTGTAAGGGGCCATTGCAAAGACATGTTTTGAATGTTAACCATATGGGGACGCTGCGTTGCTTGTAGTCTACTTAGTAATCCGCCGTGGATTCGGCCTGCTATGTCTAATTCACAAGCGGGTTTCGATCATTTCATCCAACGCATTGTACTTTCTTGCAGCTTTCGCGAAGCACTTCCTGAACTGTGGTTTCGCAGCTGTGACAACGATGGGGTGGCGCCGATAGCGCTTAGGATTTCAACCTGCTCCATTATTTGCCTAGGCACGGCGTTCGCCAGTCCCTGCTAAGCTGATATATTGAACTGACAGAAATAGTCGCCCTCGCCCTCTTCCTCTTCAGCGACTTATGATCTTCGAAGTTGATCTTTACGGAATCGGATGTTGTACAGAATCGGGTCTTCAGCGACGGAATACAGCTGTCGACGACAGCCGGAAGGCGGCCGATAATTGGCTCTGTTTCGCCAACTTGGTCCTAGAAGAGCCGACGGTAAATTCTTTAGGCCGAGGACGTGGGGCCGCATTGTTGGGAAACGGTGCTATTGTACCAAGCCGGCTCCGACACTCAAGTTGGTACACCGACCCGTAGATCTGCCGAGGTTAAGGTTTCTTCCGGCGATTATCCCCTTCCACGGCCAGTGGTCTTCGCCCAAGAGCCGCAGCATACATATGCACCTAAGAACTCTGTTCGGGTGGCGAGCGCCTGGCGATGGAGTGTAGGGAGCCACGGAGAGTCAGATATTTCGTGGGAGCGCGAAATCCCTGTCCTGTGGGCTTTCCGCGCATATCCACACTTTTACAGTCCGACATCAGGGCCCACCTGTTGGCGGCCAATGTGGTTGTTCATTGTTCTGGACGTATCCATCAGGAAGAGTGGGAAGATGGGCAGATGTAGCATTCTCCACGGGGGAGTATCAGCTGTTACGAAGACTGATCCATCGTGGTATCCTTCATCAAAACTCGAGAAAATCTGCTTGGCATGCCAGGTCTTGGAGAGCTCCTGACCTTGTGCTGTTGACTTTTGTCTAGAACCTTGGTCCCAGTTTTTCCCCATGGGAGAAAAATGGAGAAATTGCGGACGAGTGTCAAGGATATTTGGCCGAGGCACTCACGCACCCCTGCTTCTCCATGATTCCTTTCACACGAGTCTCCAACGGCACCTCGCCATTCTTGCGCAACCGGCGGCCGGGAGAAGCATCAGGTACTTTACTGCAGTAACTTTCTGCTACTAGATGTCTTTCATATCTGATCACATTCCTGATGGATCGGAGCCGTAGACGCATTCTTAAATGACGAGAAAACGCCGTCTTCTCGGTGCCGAGTCTATGGGGATGGGAGATTCCGATCAAGCGCGTGGTCGTGGGTAGCCGTAGCCGGAAGGGGGCAAAGAGCCGTGAGACCAAGGGTCTGCCCGCGTTTTTGCCAAGTCGCGCCGCGGTGACCCCGGCCAGAAGTGGGAGGCTTCACCCAAAAGGGGCCAGGCACCTGACAACAAAAGTCGGACATGCTTCCCTACAATGTACAATGTCTTTATCCTGACAGAAGTCTATGCACTGGGACGCTTTAAATTTCAAGTGCACCCATTTCTTGGGCCGACTTATGTTCTTTCGCATCACAGGCTCTGCCCTTAGCCATACCAAATCGTCTCAGTAAAAGGTTTAGCACGCCTGAAGAGGCCCGCCGACAACATGGCCACCTTCCATGATGGAGAGAAAGAAGTCCACGAGGCCACGGGCTACGATGGAGAGAAATCAACCGGCAATGTCAAAAGTGTCAACACCAAATCAGTCGCACTTGCGGCGGCTGTCGCGGCTCAGAAACCGAATTTATTGAGCCCTAACATGATCAAGCTATACATGATCATGTCTATTGGATATCTCGTTTCGACCATGAACGGATTTGGTATGACCGTAACGCCAGAATGGCAACGAGCAGCCACTGACAAACATAACAGATTCATCGCTAATGGGGGCTATAAACGCCATGGACCCCTATCAGGCGGATATGGGCCTCAGCGGAGCCGGCTCCAGTTCTGGCATCGTCTTCATCGTCTACAACCTGGGGCAAATCGCCGCCTTCCCCTTCTGCGGCCTCCTGGCTGACGGCTGGGGACGACGAATCTGCATATTTGTTGGCTGCTTTCTCGTTATCGTCGGCACCGCCATCCAGGGCTCAGCCCACGGCCTCCAACAATTCATCGGCGGCCGCTTCGTCCTTGGCTTCGGCGCGAGCATTGCATCGGCTGCTGGCCCCGCATATACTGTCGAGGTAACTACTTCCTTGTCTTGTCATCACATCCTCGACGACGAACTAGAGCATTGGATTGTGAATTTCTAGTCCTCAAAGCCTCTCTAAAGCTCGATTTGCTGACGACATCCAAAGCTTGCCCACCCTGCGTACCGTGGAGTCATGGCCGGGATGTACAACAACTTCTGGTGGCTCGGCAACATTCTCGCCGGGTGGACCACTTTTGGGACAAACTACCACCTCAACTCGTCTTGGGCGTGGCGCATCCCAACCATTGTTCAGGCAGGAATGCCCACAATCGTAATGTGTGCGATCATGTTCTTCCCGGAATCACCCCGCTGGCTCATCGCCCACGACCGTTGCGAGGAGGCCCTCGAGATCCTGGCCAAGTACCACGGCGACGGCGACCCGAACTCAGCGATCCCGCAGCTGCAGTACCACGAAATCATCGAGGACAACAAGCTCACGCGCGATGAGAATCCGTGGTGGGACTTCCGCGAGCTGGTCCACACGCGTGCTGCGCGATATCGACTAGCCATGGTTATCGGTATGGCATTCATCGGACAGTGTAAGTTCTTTCCCTATACGGTCGCCGGAATTTACATGTATTGCCTCTTCTCGTCTCCACGATGCCGAATAGATCTTCGCCAAAGTCAAATTTGGACGACGAGCACGTACATCGACATCAATGAGCAATAGATCGCATGCCTTGCACTCTTTAACACTTGCTAATGTGGTAATTCTCTAGGGTCTGGAAACAATGTTGTCAGCTACTTTATGCCGGAAATGTTCGAATCAGCCGGAATCACAGACACGAACACGCAGCTCCTGCTGAACGCTATAAACCCCATCTTCTCCATGATTGGGGCTGTCTACGGCGCGACTCTTTTAGACAAGCTCGGCCGGCGGAAAATGATGCTGTGGGGCCTTGCGGGCAGTCTGTTCTTCTACATTCTCCTGACTGCGTTCGCAGCAAATGCCAACGCTAACGCAAACCTCGGATACGGTGTTATTGTGTCTATTTGTATGCAACACCCTTCAAGCTTATGTGCCCGCGAACAGAGAGGCCTTGGCAAAACATATGTTCAAAAGTGACTAACATTGGTAACAGACTGCTTCGGTATATTCTTCGCCTGGGGCTTCACTCCTCTGCAGACGCTGTACAGCGTGGAATGCTTGGAAAACCGGACGAGGGCGAAGGGGTCCGGACTGAACTTCCTGTTCCTGAACGTCGCTATGTAAGCAACTCCCGATCGTGTCCATGGCTTTCCCTAAAATACGTTGTTCATCTGGACTGTGCCACTACTCGTCCTATCGCCCTCATCAGGTCGCAACTTTTGAAACATTCCATGGGTGCATGGCGATCAAATCCTCCGAGTTTCTTTATATCTTTCGGAAGTTCGAGAGCTAACCATTGAATACCGGACAGGGTGGTCAACACTTACGGGATAGCCGTCGGCATCGAGGCCATAGCTTGGAGGCTTTATATCGTCTATTGCGCCTGGATTGCGATCGAGATGGTCATCATTTACTTCTTCTTTGTCGAGACTGCTGGCAAGACATTGGAGGAGTTGAGTGAGATCTTTGAAGCCCCTAACCCGAGGAAAGCAAGCACAAAGAAGGTCAGGGTTGGACTGGACGAAGACGGCAGGGTGGTCGGCGTTGAGTCTTGAGGGTTCTCGGCAGCACTTCCGATGGTGACGGCGGATACAAGGATGTAGAAGGTGTGAAAGGCTAGACCTTACCTAGTTACTTAGCCCTTGCATTGTAATAAGCATCCAGCACGCCATCTGGGTGATGCGGTAACACGCTCTTTCCACTCAGCATTTCAGATCCCATGATGCCCCAAGGCTTGGGACGGCCCTCGTCCCGTTAGATCCAACTGCGTTCGGCACAAGCCTCCAAAATAAAGTGTGGGACGTGCCAGTAGTCTTCTTTAAATATCCATACCCAAGCACTCGGGAATTCAGTGGTCAGGCGTTAGCTTATAATCGTCTTTCTTCCGATCAGGCGAGTGGCTGATCATGCGCGGCCCGAACCCCACAGACGAAGATCGATTTAACGCGACAGCCTTCAAATACGTTGCGCTTGGCCAGGGGCTCTGTATGGAATGCATGAGACAGTCGCGAAGTCGTTGGCTGTTCCAATTTGCAAGCGAAGAATAAGAGACATTGCTGCCCACTGAGCTGGTTCAGGGACCTGACGATCATCTGACGTTTAGATGTCATGCACGGGAGATCCCTGAACCCCAAGAGATGAACCACCCTCTACTCCTACCCCCCACTTTCCCAAAAGCCCTTTGCGGAAGCACATCTTCCACATAAATTGCGGGACGACGGGAAGCACAACGACCCTCGACCTTCGCAACGAGCACATTTTCCCAAACAGGGAAAAAAGGGCAACGATCATTTGTGGGAAATCCTCACGTTGCCAGCAAAGAAGGTTCCGCTTCCTGTGCCCGCCTTGTCTTTGCCCTGCCAATGCCACCACGGTCTCCTTTAGGATGGCCGGATGTGGTAACATGATGCTATGGCCCTGCCATTTCGGCAAGTCGGGAACCATTCGTTTCTTGGTAACGTGAAGCTTGGCTTCTGGACACATATTGAACTGATATTGGCCCTATAAACATGCCCATCCTTCCCGTCCCAAGTGACAAGACTTTATACGACGCGAACTACGCAACCTTTCTATTCTCTTGTCACACGTCCACGTGGCGTCAACACTCCCGAAGATGAGGTATCTTCAAGCCCTGCAGCTGCTTGCTGCGGTAGCAGTGCCTGTCCGAGCAGCCTTCTCCTGGAGCACTGTTAAAATCGGAGGCGGAGGAGGTTTCGTGCCGGGAATCTCTTTCCACCCCAAGACGAAAGGCCTGGCATATGCGAGGACAGATATCGGTGGCCTTTACAGGCTCAACGCCGATGAATCCTGGACAGCCATTACAGATAGCATAACGACGGATGCAAACTGGTAAGATCTGTCCTCGGATCTGAGAAGCAAGAAATCTCCAGCTCATCTTTGCATGACAGGAATCGATGGGGAGTCGACGCCTTGGCCCTGGATCCACAGGATGACACCAAAGTCTACGTCGCATTGGGGATGTACACGAACAGGTTGGTCCTGTCCCTGTTCTCTCAACGGATATTAATATGTTTGTTGACCTCCCATCAGCTGGGATCCAAACAACGGTGCCATCGCGCGCAGCTCGGACAAAGGTGCCACATGGAGCTTCGCGAACTTGCCCTTCAAGGTCGGCGGAAACATGCCCGGAAGAGGCATGGGGGAGCGTCTAGCAGTTGATCCAGCCAACCCAAAGATCATCTACTTCGGCGCGCGCAGCGGTAACGGCCTCTGGAAGTCCACCGACGGAGGTGCGACCTTCACCAAGGTCTCTTCCTTCACCGCCACGGGCACTTATATCGCCGACAAAAGCGATACCAATGGATACAACAGCGACATCCAGGGACTTGCATTTGTTACATTCGACTCTACATCTACAGTTACTAACGGGGCAACATCAAGGATTTTCGTTGGCACTACAAGCAATGGCACTCAGCAAGCTGTGTGGCAGTCTACTGATGCCGGCGCAACATGGAGCGCAGTCGCTGGCCAGCCTGGCGCCTTCTTCCCGCACAAGGCCAGGCTGTCGCCAGCTGAGAAAGCGTTGTACCTCACCTACTCTGACGGAGCCGGACCATACGATGGAACCAACGGTGGTGTGTATCGGTTCAGCTTGACAGACAACACATGGAAGAACATCACACCCGTCTCAGGTTCCAACCTGTACTTTGGTTTTGGCGGTCTGGGCTTGGACCTGCTTAAGCCGGGAACTCTTGTGGTGGCAGCCTTGAACTCGTGGTATCCTGAGGCTCAGCTGTTCCGTTCCACCGACTCTGGCGCCACTTGGTCGGTTCTGTGGGAGTGGACAAACTACCCGGCTATGAATCGCTACTACAGCATTTCCACGCCGCTTGCCCCATGGATCTACAAGAGCTTCATTTCTAGGCCCGATGCTGAGCAGCTCGGATGGATGATTGAGTCGCTGGAGATCGACCCCTTTGACAGCAACCACTGGCTGTATGGCACTGGCTTGACGGTGTATGGTGGCCATGATTTGACAAAGTGGGACACAACGCACAACATAAGCATCCAGTCTCTCGCGGACGGCATTGAAGAATTCTCCGTGCAGAGTGTTGTGTCTGCACCGGGCGGAAGCGAGCTCCTGGTGGCTGTGGGAGACGACAACGGATATACTTACAAGAGCGCTTCGGACCTGAAGACCAGTCCCGCCTCCGCATGGGACACCCCTTTCTGGTCGACCTCCCCTGACGTTGGTAAGTGATTTCAACTCAGCAATTTGTGTGCTTCTCCAACTGATGTCGTGCTGCAGACTACGCCGGTAACAAGCCCGCCAACGTCGTTCGCATCGGAAACTCAGCAGGATCGCAACAGGTTGCCATCAGCAGCGACGGCGGTGCAAGCTGGAATATCAACTACGGCAGCAGCACGACAGACTACGGCGGACTCGTATCATATAGTGCCGATGCTGACACCATTTTGTGGTCAAGCTCGACTTCAGGTGTGCTGCGATCCCAAAACCAGGGCAACTTCGCGGCCGTGACGGGCCTCGCCTCAGGAGCAGTCATTGCGAGCGACAAGCGCAACAACACCGTCTTTTACGGGGGTGCCTCGGGTGCACTCTACGTATCTACCAACAATGGGGCAGCATTCAGCAAGGCTGGAGCTTTAGGCAGCGCAACCTCGGTGGTCGACATCGCGCCGCACCCGACGGTTGCAGGAACGGTGTACGTCTCTACTGACATTGGAATCTTCAAGTCCACCAACTACGGTGCTGCCTTTACTCAGATATCGACCGCCCTCACATCAACCCAGAAGATCGCACTCGGCCTCGGCTCAGGGACAACCTGGAACCTCTACGCCTTCGGCAACGGCCCGGCAGGGAACAAGCTGTACGCGTCGGCCGACGACGGGAAGACGTGGACCGACATCCAGGGAACCCAGGGCTTCGGCGCCATCAGCAGCTGCAGGCTCGCAGGCAGCGCGAACAAGGCCGGGCAGGTCTACGTGGGCACCAACGGACGCGGCGTCTTCTACGCCTCAGGGACGGTAAGTGGCGGCGGCGGCGGCTCCTCCAGCTCGTCCACAGCCGGCAGCACCAGCACGGCGACATCCAGGCCCTCGACGAGCTCCTCCTCCACCAGTGTCAGGCCAACGTCCTCCTCAACAAGTTCCACTAGTGCTAAAACAACAAGCAGCTCGACTAAGGTGACCGCCACCTCGACGACGACGTCCAGCCCGCCCGTGGCCACGTGTACCGCGACCAAGTATGCGCAGTGTGGTGGGAGTGGGTTCACTGGCTGCACAGTCTGTGCGAGCGGGTCTACTTGCCAGGCGCAGAACGCGTACTACTCGCAGTGCTTGTAACCGAAGAGGGGAAGACTGCTCTTCCTTGAGGGATAAAGAGTCTCTGCTTCAGACGGAATGTTGTCGTCTGAAGTGATCATCCGGGGTGTGGGATGAAGGTCTGGTGGGACGATGGGACGATTTCTTGCACATATTTGTTTCATGCACATATATTTTAAGCCAGGAGGGAATCAAAAATCACATATGAACCCAAACTCTGTAAAAAGACATGTCATGAGCCAAAAGGGTCTCTCAAAGTGCATGGCGTATTGACCTGTCGCCCGCAGCGTGTCAGTCAGTCTATTCCCATGGAGTTTGCATATCAGTCAACTCACCCGTGAGAATTATCAGATGTTTATTATACGCCCGCGTGCTTGACCCATAGAATTCTTAACCGCATAGTCCTCTTTGGACTCGCAGATTCACATGAGAGCTTCGAGCCGAGATCCTCATAATCTCCCTGTCCGCCTCGCGTGTGGGGTGGTCGTTTGTGGTTCATTTCCCAAAGAAATATGTTTCCGCTGACTAGGAAATCCCGGAAGGACTTGTAAAAGTTGACCTAAAATGTTCGCAAAGACACCTGCACAAAACCTGCGAAGAGCCTTCTGCCTTATTGAGTATTAAAGACAATGAAATCGTCGATGAAGAAGAGCCAGACAGCGTGATAGAGAACCAGAGCGTAAAAGCGAAACTCAAGCCTTCTTGGGTCTCCTTCGCTCAGTCTTGGAAGCGACCCAATTCTGTCGCACCTCGTCCGGAGTGAACTCTTCCCGCACAGCTCTGATGCCAAACAGGAGTGAGACGGCAGAGGCGAGAAGTAGGAGTATACGAGAAATGACCACGTCCACGGCACGCAGGGCAGTATGCCCCAACGTCTTCTCCGTAAAGACGAATCCACGTTTCGAAAAGGCCTGCAGAATGTTGACGAAGACAGGCACGTTGTCAAGTACGCGGAATATAGCGAAGAGGCTGAGCGTGACCCAAGCATCCAGTAAGAGACCATGCAGTAGCTTCGGCATGTACGGCGGGCAAGCCAGGCCCTGCGCCTTGAGGATGACCCCGTTCAGGTTCCAAAAGAAGACTGCCTTCTCGCCGTCCTCCGGGTCGGTCCGCTCCACAACCACCACATCTTCGTCGCCCTCGATATTGGCCCGCCTCCACTCGTGCCAAACGTTCCGGTCGACCCGCACCTCCGTCTCAGAATCTGATGCTGATATCGTGCGGACTTGGCTGTCGAGGGTCACTTGGACGCTGCCTTTGACGACGCGCAGGTATTCGACGTGGTGCTCGTGCCAGTGCAGGCCGCTGCTCCATGTTGAAGTGGCAGGCAAGGTGATGGTGACCTGGTGCGGCTCGGAAAGGTCGTAGACCACAGCGTCGGGTGCCTCTCGTTTGATTATGGGGTTGTTTGCGAAATCGGTCATGATGTCTGGTGTTCTGGGATGAATTTGGGTGAAAACAACGGCAGAACATGCCTTGTTTCACAAAGTCGGGGCTGGGGCAGATAGTATATCGAGAAGACGGGCCTGCCGGGTACCACTTGGTGTCACAAGTTGTCTTGTTTGGAGGTTGTCACCTTGGCTCCCTACTAGGCTCCACGTGTTCACACCCTGTCCCAATCCAGCATCGCTTGTCACCTCATCGGATTGGGGGATGGTGGGACAGGGGTGTTGTCTCACCAAAACTCGGGGCCAGCAATTGGGCAGCTGACATGAAGCAACTTGACCTCGTGGATCGTGTTTTCCTCCCGAATCAATGTGATTTACACTGGTCTGTATTGTAGTGTCACATGGAAATACACAAGTTCATGCTTTCCTGGTGTTTGTTGTTGGTGCTAGAGAGCTCCAAGATTAGTTAGAGAAACACTTTCGCGTCACTTGGTAGTGCAACTGAGACTGACTTTCTGTCGGCAATATTTTGTTTACTTTGAGATAGTGTATACTCAAATTTCCAATTGATTTCTCATTGCTCCAGCCTCTTATAGCATGCTTGGGGTTTCTTTGATTACAGTTGACAACCATCTGGTGTTGTGACGGCCATGAAGCTGAATAGGGTGGGGAGAGCGGTAGACAGGCAGCAGAGCCGTTTGCCAATACTGGATGTACCTTTATCATAGATTTCGTTTGCTCAGGTCCCGGTAGTCACTCGCTGCCGGCCGGAGCCGCCTGTGATTCAATCGTCCCTCGTCCCATCGCGTGGTACGTGAGCTTTGATTCCCACTTTGCGCTAAGCAGTGACAGCCATCAAAACATTGCTGCGTTCTCTTCCCTCTTCCCTTCTCCCTTTCTTCTACATACCATCGTCCGGGAACAGGCAACAGCGACAGAGACAGTTACCAGTACTTCAACAATCATGTCTACTATCCAAGGACACAAGCGCGATGGCTCAGGAAGCGAGTGTGTACTTCACGGAGAACAATTTCACCAGAGGCTATACTGACAAACAGCAGTAGTGCACCCGACGCGAAGCGCCAGCGTCTCGACGAGTAAGCAACACATGATTATATCTCCTAGAGACGCAAATATGCCACGAAACGTATTCTGACTCTCTTTCAGCCAAGAGAACCCTCCAGACCCAACGAAGATCGAGATCAAGATCGAAGGTTACGAGGAGTCCGTCATCCTTGATAGACACACAGCGATGAACAACTCCCTCTTTTTCCGTGCTGCCATGAATGGCCCCTGGCAGAATGCCCGCACTGGAATCATTGTGCTCGAACAGAGCGACTATGCCACGCCCGCCACTGTTGACTTCTTGCGGCGATACCTCGAATGGCATGAGTATGTTCTCATCCACGCAGGCACCGGCGTCGACCTCCCCGACGACCCTCTCGAAGAACTGGAGGATTTTGGCGGCCTCGCAAACTTTTGGATCTTTGCGGACTATCTCCAGAGCAAGACAATCACCGACGCAATCATGGACGAGTTCGCGGAGAGGGTGGACGAGATGGAGTCCCTGGACGAAGAGATGTTCAAGAGCTGGTGGAAGAAACTCGAGCACCAACCAACCTGGGATGTGCTCCGCCGCGTCATGATCGCGATCTTTGTGGCATCTGATGCATTCAATGACGAGGACAGCCGCCATGACATAATGCCCAGGTTGCCGATTGCTGCCCAAGAGGCGATCGTTGACGAGCTGGTTCGTCAACATAATGATGTCCACGACGAGCTCAGCAGCGGTGCCGACCGCCTGGAGGAGTATGTCGATGATGCCGGCCTCGAGGAGCTCCACAACATTCGTGCATTGGCCAGCAAGAAGGTTGCCGCAAAAGACTACTACAAGTCGTACTAGGAGTAGGTTCTCACCGTCTCTCATGATCCGATTTCGTCAGCTGACAGTTTTCAATCATCCACAACAGCAATAGTGGGATGGGCATGGTCTGAGACACGCGTTGAGAAAAGTAAATACTGTACTATATGAATGATTCGTGATCACACCTGGCGATAATATCTGACTGACTCTATGAGCCTGGGCCTACAAGTCGAATGCTTTGATCTTCCGGAGATTAATAAATGTAAGGAGCAGTCTGGGGAGATGACAAGTTGTATATTAAACAAGCTGCTCTGCTGAAGCTGGTAAATGAGTTCGAGAAGACCTGCGGATAATAGGGACTTTAATTCGGGTCCCTACACCCGAATTTACGAATGTCCTCCATATTAGGGGCGGGGAAAGCAGTCACTGTCTCCTTCCAGACCTAACTGGAGCTCAGATGGCAGATTGGGGACAACACGGAAGATTCAGTCGACACTGGTATCGCTAACAATACACTCCTGATGGTCAGCCTGTATTTTAATTCTCTGAAATTATGCATGTCGGCTTTTCATGCATGAGCTCCCAGGCCATCCACAACATCACTCTTCCGCGATTTTCTCATCTACGCCAGACCAAGCTGGCTTTGGAAGTTATTCTTCGCGCTATTATGGACTATCTTCGAGCATGCTCGTAGTCATTTCTCCCGTCTGATGTTCGCACTCAAGCCGTCCCATACTTTATCTTTGCACTTTCCCAACTTCGTGATTACAATACTGTCCCAGCTTCTCCTTCCTTGGCTTGCATCTGGATCCAGCTATCCCAAATGCGGAAGGTAACAGTCTGATTGTCCCAGGTCCTTCGTTCAGTTACCATGCCTTCTCAAGTTCTGCTTCCGTTACTTTTCCTGATTAAGACGTTAAGTATAGACTATTTGTATTCTTTGAGTTCCTCTACTAAGCCGGAACAGCAATGAGTATCCTGAAAGGACAAGAGACAATGTATATTGTGGACAATTGCAGTGAGATTCTCTATGCAAGGCTTTGGACAATGACTATTCAAGACGTTAAGTATACATGACTGATACTTTGGACCGCGCTGAGTTATCCCCCTCGGATGTGTTAAGCTTCTACACAAAAGAGGCAAGGTCCATTGGATGGCTTGTGATATTTTTAAATCTCATTATGCCCGAATCTAATCCTTTGGGTCTACGGTCCAGCGAAGCCTTCTGCCTCCCATACTTCTGCCTCTCTGTTTCTTCATTACCTTGCATTTGAGGTTTCCTTCCTCCGTCGTCGATCGACCTCCAATATTCTGGTTGCAGGCAAGACCTGGGAAAATGGCAATCCCATATATATATATATATATATACAAGATCTCATGGGATTGAATAAGTCGCAGCAAATACCAGGCACACAGTGATCGACCTATGCAATGTACCCATTGCAGCTATGCGAGTAGCTCAACCTGCTTTCTACGACGATTAATGAAGGCATGGCAACTTAGTAACTTAAAGTTGCCCGGAAATCTGAACTGCTGGGCCTCATGTCCCATAGAATCACGTTGAAAAGAATTGACTGGGCCGCAGGATCAGGACGGACCTGAAGAACAAATATTCAGTCGAAATTCCTGGGCACCTCAATGTCAAAATTTAGGAGCTTTTGTGGTGTTTAGACGCGCTGTAATTGGTCTTATGATTTGCGAACTGTTTTCCAGCTGCTTACTCGGTATGATTCAATCAACTATTGATACATTCCTCATCCAGCAGTCTAACATGGGCATTGGTGTCACTGTATACTTGATAAAGAAGCTATCGATATTGACACATGAACACCCGCTCCATGGAATTGCCACCTTGGAACTCAACAAGCATGGTATCCATTACCCTAGTAATGGCCATCGAGGTAGAGCAGAACTATGACAGCTGGTGCAGTACGAGGTCACGGCATGGCACAGGCTAATCATCCGTCAGGTCTTACCGACTCACCGCACTGAAAATTCTCCCAGTACATTCGCCAAAGCCGACCCGCTTGCCATCCTCGCCGCATGAGGCCCTGAGAGTGACCGTGTCCCCGTCCTTCAGGAACTTGCGCGCATCCATGCCAGCAAGCAGGATGTCCTTCTTCCCACCCTCGCTCATCTCCAGCAGACTGCCGTGCTCGGATGGCTTCGTGCCGCTGATGGTCCCTGAGGCGAGCAGGTCACCACTCCTCATGGGACAACCGCCAAGGGTGTGATGGGCCAGCATCTGAGGGAAGGACCACAGAAGGTTCTTTGTGGAAACTCTGGAAATGGTGGAGGTGTCACCCTCAGGTGCTGCAGGGTATTGTCAGTCATGAGATCTCGGCGGTGGATTACGATAGGGCAAAGAACTTACTTGTCAGATCAATCTCGCACTGCACGTCAAAGACGTTCTCCGGTCTCGCCTCCTTAAGGTATCCCTGCAGCTCTGGCCGACTTTCGAGCTCGATACCCTTGCTCCTGAACGGTTCCAAGGCGTCTGGCGTGATGACCCAGGGGCTTATCGTCGAGGCAAAGTTCTTGCCGTTGAACGGCCCCAGCGGCACGTACTCCCAGTTCTGGATATCCCTCGCGCTCCAGTCATTCAACAGGACGTAGCCAAAGATGTGGTCATCGGCCTTGTTGACATCTATGGGCGTCCCCATCTCGTTACCCCTGGCGATGAAGCAGCCCAGCTCGAGCTCAATGTCCAGCTTCTGGCTCGGCCTGACCATGGGCTGCTTCGGCTCAGCGGCCGGGTCGATGATGATCTGGCCGACTGGGCGCTTGATGGGATGCCCCGAGACGACGATGCTGGATGCTCGTCCGTGGTATCCGACGGGCAGGTGCGTGTAGTTGGGCTGCAGGGCATTGGCCGGGCCGCGCCACATTGATCCCACACCGAAGGCATGGTGATATCCGGCGTAGAAGTCGGTGTAGTCACCGACGTGCATTGGCAAGTGCATCTTGACCTTCGTTCTCGGTACAAGTGCCTGTTCACGCAGTGCTGCATTGTCTTTGAGGAACTCGGGGTGCTTGGTGTCCACAGACAGCAGGTCTTGGATGGTGGTGCGCACCTGCCGATGGATGTCTCTTCCTAATTCTGCGAATCTGTTGAGCGTGGGCGAGTCGAAGACATTGCCGTGCTCCTTGAGGTAGGGGAAGATGTTGCCAGCATTTTCTTGGTTCAGGAGTCTCTTCAGATCAAGGACATGGTTGCCAATGGCGGTGACAGCGCGAGGGGCTTCGCCGTCCGATGTGGTGGCAATGCCGAAAGGGATATTGGCAAGAGAGAAATTGCTGTTTGGACCGACGTCAGGGACCCAAGTTGAGGAGGCCATGATGAATTCTGGCAAGAGGCAGCATATGAGGCACGCAGTCGAAAGATTGATTCTGCCCTCGACGTCGGAAACCTTGTATATTGGGTTCTGAGAGACCTGTGACGGCAGTGATGGGGCCGAGTTCGGCTACTCCCGGAGGGGCAGAGAAGCCCGACGGAAGCCGGCGCGGGCGGGATGTCGCCGCCCTACGCCAGCCCCACGCGCTGCTCCCGGGCGGTGACATTCTATGTCATGTTTAATCGCTAAAGTCCCATCTTTCAATCCCAGAAGTTTTATGAGATATTTTTCTACCTGCATAGGTGATCAGGACTCTCTCTTCTAGCGAACTTAGGTTTAATCATATCTCGAAATTGCAGTCTTGTCTAGATGATTTTAAATATTGTTTCGGGTCCTTGACAAGCCTTGTTACTTCCACCCTGTCCTATGATCGCAGTCTGCGCTGAAAAATTGTCGTCGGTTGCTCTTTTAATCTTGTCCTACAAACCAATCCAATGCATTTGTCACAACAGCAAGAACGTGTCATCTCGTTCCGCCTTAGCGACGCCATTTCGCAATAAAGTGCTTCCTTGAACGATTGCGTTTTCTTTCCATTAAATACACCGTCCCTGAACCGGCCACTGCAGACATGACGGCGATGGCGCCGAGAGTCTGGGTGGTGAGAGTGGGATCGGGTACAGCAAGCATTGAAAAAGACGCTCCAAAAGACCCAATAAAGCCTGCTTGAAAGGAATACCCGGCTTCGAGCATTTTGTTAAACGTGTCAAACTTGTCAATCGCAGTTTCGTCTCCAATACACTCGGTGAGGACCCGGGCGAAGTATTGGCAGTCTTGCCCTTCCCAGAGCGTGTAGTTGCGCTTGAGTAGCTGTTCCCATATGGCAGTGGCTGACAACACGAGGTCAGCCAAGATTCACGTACTACGGGTTTACTAGTACTGGGAAGGAAGACCGTTAACCGAAGACTTACCGCAGCTCTCAATCTCCTCCTCTGACCAAAGTGTGCGGCCTAGCAGCCCTTTCTCATACTTCCGATCATCTGCGTCCCTCACGTCTTTCCAAGCTTTCTCAGGAAGAAACGAAGTGTGATAGCTCCTCTTTATACTCTGGCTCTGGTGATCTCTCGCTAATTCGTAGCATCTGCCATCAACACATATTGCCCAGTGGGCAATAGCACGGAAGGGTTTGTGAAGTTTGAAATCATTTTGCTTCTTGATGGGTGCGATGTATAAGTAGAGATCGTGATATCGAGATTGTACTTCGGAGTTCTGAGATTGTGTCATCGTATAATTGTTGAAGTGTTCGATTGATCGGTGTTTTACTGCATTTTTTTGGCTGGGCTTTAGGATTGTCTTTGGATATTGCCAAGGGCTTTTCAAGGCTGACTTTTAAATAGCTGAGGTTTTCAAAGGGCGCGATAGACATCAAGCCTCAGTGACCACAGAGAGTGGCGAAAGTATGGGCTTATGTCAAACTCCATTTTGTGCAACCACACACCTCCGGCTGGGCATCGGAAGGATTGCAAACCGTGGTCTGCTACACAGATCTGCGAATCGCTACCCAGTGGCTGGCCACATGGCACTTATTTTTGGAGGAGACGGCTGAGGCTGTCAGAACATGCGCGTAAGCTGATGACGGTCATTCCGTATCCGGTTCCAGCGCGGCCGTTGGAAAGTCTACTTGCCGGCTCCGATGGCGACATTTTTCAGGCCATGTATCGGGGATAAGCAATATTTCCAGGCCTTTTAACCCCTGAGACTATCATGATAGCAGAAGCAAAGACTTCACAGCCCTTAAACTCTGAATTTTCCAGCCTCATCATCCACATGCTGGCGACTTTTGCGTTCGTAACAAACGCTTGCTTGATGACTTCACGAGACTCTCTACCTGCTCAAGAGTCCAGAATAGGTCGAGATGCCTCAAACTTCTTTCGAACAAACATTTACATCTTTTAGTCACTTGATCACCCGAATTTTCAGAAAATCAGGATCATTACTTCTTCGTGTAACCTCAATATGTTACCAGGGTTCATTGAATTATTACACCACGAATCCGATCGACAAGATCAGCCGCAGGCATGACAACAATTCCGACCAAAAGAAGCTACGCCAAGCCTTGGTAGATTTCAGACACCGCAAGGAGGAGGAGTTGGTGTTCGTTAGAAGGGCTGTTAGTCTATTAACCTCTACCAAAATGCTTACCAAGCAATTTGACGCGTTTCTGACCTTGCGTTTGAAATCAGGCCGGGTTGTCAGCAGCAGCTGTCATTGCTGCTTTCACATGGCCAATTCTTGAGCGTACTTACTGGGCCACGAGCATGCTCTGGCATTGGAGCCTGACGTCTTCCATCTTTTCGCTCATCAGCTCTGCGCAGGATCGACTGCTTGCAGAGTTCCCTGGTGATGCGCAAGACTGTAGTACAGAGCGTGCCGAGAGTAGAGAGGACCTACAAGCTATCTTGCCTCTAGTCCTCGGCCACATGATGTTCTGGGTGTGGCAGACCCCGATCATGCTCATGAGCTATGCATGGGCTCTCTTTCTTATGGGTTATTTTGTTCTCATCCTTGCGCCGTTATTCGACGGCAAGGATGTGAGCCTGACTCCACTAGTTAGTGTTCTCCAAGAAAATCTACTTGCTAGCAGCGCGCATTTGGCTGATCTCAATATGTGAAGACAGCTGGAATCACGGCTGGTGGTTGCTTTCTCTTTTTCCTCCACTTCGTCATGTGTGCCTGGGTCACTATGAGAAGAGTTGGGAAACTGCACAGATATAAAAGGATTAATTCTTTCGCATGTAACGAAAATGCATGATTCCCGACTGGAGGGGCAAGAACTGCAAGACGGGATTGGTTGTGTTTGGTGATAAGTGTATGGTTTAGAGTGCTCAACTCTCTTGGGAAATGGTAGATCTTACTAAATGACTTAGCATCGCCTCTTATTGCATAAACGAATCTTTTGTGGTATTGAGGTAAATGCATATCTTTGACACCACTGACTCTCAAGCGTACCGCCATTTCATCGCTTGGTCCTGCCCAGTTGTTCACATGACAGCCACCACGATGTCATTGAAGATGGCGAAGAACCACGACCTTGGAACAGCCAAGGTGCAGGCCGCTGCAGCTGCTCCAGAAACATGCATGGGTTCCACCCATGTCGGACTACTTTTCCCCGGTTTGAGCTTAAGCTTCGAGCAAGGGAGCCCGGCTCAATCTCCCGCATGACCATGGTCTCCCTCGAGTCGATTGCCGGAAGGTCCCAAAACGACGAGAGCTTCGAGAACGACCTGGCATCCACAGCAGTTCCGCGATGCCTCGCTATCGGGTTGCTAAGAACAGGAAGCCTCCGGCCGTCGGCCGGCCCATCAAGCAACAGACCGCCGAGTCCGACTCCGAGCCCGAGCAGCGCCCCTCGCTCGGGCAGCGTGCCCAATCGGACCGTGGCGTGAGGCTGCTTCCCCGAACCTCTGCCGACCAAGCTCCCCGACGCCTTACGCGAAGCCTACAGATCCAGCCCGCTGGCATCTTCCGACCTCAAGACCACTTCCTAGCTCCCGAGCAGCACTTCCCGCTGCAGACTATACACACACGGACGCAGTGGCCTCGATATGTCAACCGCTTCAACTCGAAAGAGATCATGCTCGTCGTCGACGGCAGTTGCGTAAACAATGGTGCTGGTGCAGGAAGTAATCCACCCGCCGAGCAAGAGAGCGCGCCCAAGGGTGGCCTGAGCTTCATATACAACGGCGGCAATGCCGGCCGTGGTGGAACCACCATGCCATATCTTACGGCGGACAACATGCACACCGGCTCCGCCCGGCCGGGGGACCGAACCATTCCGATGCCCGAAATCACAGGCAAGATCGCAATGCCCCTCGAGCAAAAGGGCCCATGCGGGGACACACACAGGCACACGTCCAACAGGGCCAAGCTGCGGGCCGTGATCGCCGCGCTGGACTTCCGGCCGTGGTACGGGGAGGGCTGGCAGACGGTCGTGATCGTCACGGACCTCGAGTACGTCGTCCTGGGGGCCACGCGGTGGCTGCCGGCCTGGGTGCAGCGGAGGTGGCGGCTGGCGCCGCGCAGGGACGGCAGGGGCAGGCTCAGGGTCGGCAGGAAGCTCGCGAACCGCGACCTGTGGGAGGAGCTGCAGTCCCGCGTCGAGGACCTCCGGGCGCACGGCACCGAGGTGGCGTTCTGGCTGGTCCCGCCCAGGAGCCTGATCAGGGAGGACAGCAGCCTCCTCAGGGAGGCCAAGGCCGCTGCCCGGGAGGCCGCCAGGAGCTCTGGGGCTGTGGTGGATGACTACACGAGGCTTTGTGGCTTGTTCGTGTGACAGAAGGGCCGATTTGGCGTAGTCGAATCCATCACGCTCTCTGCAGTGTCTCTGTGTACTGCCACAAAAAGGTTCATTTAGAAGCCATGGCCATGATCTGCGCATCCGTTGTTCAGTTCGAACTTGATGATAAATGCCGGGCACTGATAGAGTGTCTTCGCTGCCTCGTTCTAATCATGTCAGACGCAGGAGAAGCCCTGCAGTCACTGGTTCTTCAATTATATTTATCCAGCAGTGGCCCTCTTGGTCTGCAACAGCGAATACTCGTCAATGGGAGTTGCAAACTGACTGACCTGGAAATCTAAGTTGCCCTCTTGTGCTCATCAAAGAAGTCAGATTCGTATTGGCATTGTCTAGGTGCAATTCAGGGCTGGGCTCTTTCCACCCCGAGTATCGCGTGCCCCTGGTAACTTCATTGTCATAGTTATCTTGATGACATCCAAGTCCGGGAATTCAAGAAAAATACCGTCTTTTCCAGTTGTCCTTGCATGCCCCGAAGGGAATGAAGAATTCATAGCCATCTCCAAACAGGCTACAACCCACTCCAGATGTTTTCGGGCTGAGGAGATGGCACACGCAGTTGTTGCTAACTACAACATGAGCATGATCGTTTGACGCACTGCAACAACTGCAGGGCGAAGTACGGCAACAGAGAAGGCTTGCTTGTCTAGTTCACAAACGTTTAGACATATAGACTACACCCTTTCCCGCTCTTGCTGCTTAGCCACTGAAGGTTTGTAAGGCTCCGATTATGATTTGATCTCGTCGAGGGTAGAACATGCCGACAACGTTCACATGACTCGATGCGTTATCTACGAAATAACATTGTGCTCTACTGGACATCAGTGGATAGTGAAGCCGTGTGCATGACAAGTAAGCGTAGCTGCTGCTCCCGCGTATGCAGTTTGGACACTTAGGCATGATCCGTTGCTTTTGTCTAAATAGACTAAGAATGAGTTGAGATACGCATGCATGAGATTCTTATCGTTGGTATCTTGTTATCTTGATATCTAAATACGGAACCATGTTGGTGATCATACTGAGATGACGGTATCAATGCAGCTTGGTACATGAACAAAGCATGCCTTCGAGCTACTTGAACACAGCTGACAAGGGTAACTTGCAACGATGAATTAGGTCTCCCAAGACAGCATGTGCACAATACGGAGGACATGCTTTGTTGTCCAAAGTGTCACCATACTGACATGGCTGCATGCAGTGGTTGGTTGTGTTGTACATTCATTGTGGGTTTCACCTTATGCGTGGAGCCGTGGGGTCATCGAACCAGCCAAACCCATTGCCGGTGCCGTATTCCGATCACTCGAAATCGTGGTTTTCGTCAGGTATTGGACCACGTTGTGCTGCAAGCCCACCTTGACGAGGGTAAGGGTCTTGTGTGTTTTAGAATCAGGGATGAACTGGAAGCATTGGGCACGAGCCTATGACTCTGGAGAACCTGGTACCCGGTCTGCATTAAGCTTCACCTGTTCTCCCTGCCACCAGGGCCCAGCTCAAGCTCCCAACTCTTGTGCGTTGCGGCCGAGCCGAGCATATCATCCTCACCTCTACACGTGTACTCCGTCAACATACAAGTACGGGCCCAGCTGAAGACGATCAACCCCTGGTCTACCAGTCGACCGGATCTCGCTTGGGAGAGATCAGCGGATACCTGCCCTGTGCGCCGAACAAAATTGGCAGCACCGCCTTGAGTGGGGACGACAAGCCGCAGTCCAACAGGCCAGCATCACCTTTCAAATTTGCCCCTGACCCGTTGAACGTTTGACCGCCCATCAACCAGCCGGTCATACAAACACCAACACAGGCCGACATCTGACGCATATACGCACATCACACTCACACTCACGCCCAACACCAGTCACTCACTCATTTCACCGCACTCAACACCGACACCCTCGACCACCACCTCCACAATCCACTGGCACCTCACCAAATCCGTTCACCATGGCGAACCTAGACGGCATCGACGAGCAGAGCCTCGACTGGCTGCGATGCTTCGACACCATGTTTATCATCGATGACTCGGCCGCCATGGCGCCGTACTGGAAAGACGTGCAGCAGCTCATCGAGAAGGTTGCTCCTATCTGCGCCAAGCACGATCCCGATGGAATCGACCTGTACTTCGTCAACCGTGAGTATCTCGTTGCATCGCCCGGAGTCTTGAGAGTATAATCATACTAATGAATCACCTGCATAGACAAGCCGGGCGGACTTCTGGGCCAGTTCAAGTCTATCCGGAAGACGGGCTACACCCGCATTGGCGGCTTCGTCGGAGGCATGCTGCTCACAGAGAAGGGGAAGGAGGTCAGCTCTATCTTCACCGAGAAGGTCAAGCCCGCGGGCAAGTGCAACATCGGCGCCCGACTGTAAGTAGCCTTCCCAAGCCCCTCATTCACGGGCCCCATGAGAGGAGGGCAGAGCCACGGCCTCGGCCTCAGGCTCGCACGGGTCCGTGAGAGTCGAACATGACAGCCGCTGACCCTATACGATGCAGTGGAAAGCTGCTGGAGTGGTACATTGAGAAGTTCAAGGCGGGCGAGGAGAGCGCGGCGCTGAACCTGATCGTGCTGACGGCGGGCGCCTTCGACGACGACATCAAGACGCCCATCGTCAACATCGCGCGCGAGCTGGACGCCGCCAACGCGCCGCAGCACCAGGTGGGCATCCAGCTGTTCCGCCTCGGCGGCGCCAACATGGAGCGCCAGAAGACCTTCGACTACCTCGACGACGAGCTGTACAAGGAGGCCAAGGTCCGCGACATCGTCGACACCGTCACCTACCGCGGCTCCGGCGAGGGCGAGCTGTCCGGCGACGAGCTGCTCAAGGTCGTCCTGGGCGCCGTCGTCAAGAAGCTCGACACGAGGAGCTCGGAGCTGCGCCTGCAGGGCGGCGCCCAGGTGCTGAGGGCCGAGAGGGACTAGGTTGATGTCTGGCATGGAGCGGGAGTCTACGAGGCACGGTTGTGCTTCCTTGCTGGGTTGAAGCGGTATTTGGTAAAATTAGTGCCATACTATGCGGACTCTAGATCAAGCTATCACGGTCATTTTGCAAGCTCCGGTGAAAGTCATACACGACTGATGTGGGTCAGAGCGGCCAGTTGGTAAAGTTGAATTGCAACGCGGCCGAACTTTCAGGGGCGCACTATTCGTCATCTCTTGTGAAAGCCGTCCTCTAATGGTTGTTTTCGGCCATGCTCTGCTCGTACTTTGGGCGGCATCTTGTGGCGAGGACCAGCGACCGCTCAACTGCATATCGTGTACTAATTGGACCCAAAGTGCGACAGATGGATAGGATGGTCAGCTGGAGGTATGTTGAATATCTGCTGCTCTTCTGTGCAGTACGAATAGACCATGCCAATCCCAGCAACACAGGGTTGAGATTGAAATTGAAGAATTAATTATCGCGGATTTGTGGAAGTAGAAGACACGCGTGTGACGTACAGCGAGTAGGCAAGCCCGGTGCAAGGCTGTATCCTCGAACTACGGGATCAATCGGCACATTTCTCTTTCTCAGAGGGTACATCTGAATGTGTTCAAGTTTAGAACCCAAGCCAAGATCTGTTCCCTGTCTGAAGGGGTGTAAGAAGAGCTACTCTCGGCTTTAGTTTTGTTAGCATATTCCATGCCGCCGGATATGTGTGAAACGCTTTCGGTAACCTCTGTCATACCTCACTATGACGTTACGAGTTTTCCGAAGCGTGCTGAAGGGGCCCTGGGTGACATCAAAACCCACACTCGAGGTCAATGTACACCTAATTGCAAAGTCTACTATTATCCGAGTCAACTGGTTGATTGCTGTGTTGCCACACTATCTGAGATAATCCTGTCTTTCAGCAAGCGTTGTGAGATTTTTACTGGTTCATCACATTAGGAAAGTATTCATCCTGTGTCATATCTGGAACTCAACACAACATACCCATCCTCTTGCTTGTGAATTGATTCCTCAACATGAAGCTCTGGTAGACACGGCCTAGTCTTCCTGGAAGAACCACCCTCAATCAATGAGTCTGTCCCTCCTCAAAGTGCTTCCGCCCTTCTGTCCACCGCATTTGTGCGATCCTAGATAGGCGTAGGCTGCAAGAGTTGCATGTGCGGTATGATGTTATCGTTACAATCGGATACTTGTATCAGACGAGAAACAATGCAATGGCAGTCATTTGTGCTTACAAACATATAGTGTCCATCTCCTCAATCGCTGAGACTTATGAAAGAAGTATTCAGCAGCAGGAGCCTGCATCATTCGTATATTATATTTGATTCTGCTCCCCTACCAGCAAGCCTTCAAGTGAGAAAGCTGCATATGAGATAAATCAGTGGCTGCACAGATTGAAGCGATATACATCTAGATGCCCACAGCTGTTGTTAGTCCGAGAACACCACGTGAGTGGGCGAAATGTGTCAAAGGATCACTCTAAGGGATCGAGAAGCTTAATTTGGGGATTGCATAAATACCTCGGCACATACTGCCGGGGTCATCTCGCATAGGAGAGCTGATTGCTGGATTCGTTATTAGCCTGTGCAGCAGGCAGACCTCGACCTGGCCAGACTATGGCTTTCACGGGGTATGGAGCACTCTACCAAACATGATGTTGAGATGTGTAATATGGCTTTCTGATATCGACCGATCATTTCACCATGTTACTACTTCGGCAAGGCCGGTCCAGACTTCATGCCACCCATGAGTAATAGGGCCGAGACTGGCCCATAACTGCTTCAATTGTCGTGGAGGGCACATTTGGGTATGCATAGGTACATGATCAGGATGAAGGTCTACAACCTGCCTGATGGATGATACAATGCCATGAAAACAACGGTGGTACTGGCATTGTTATAGAATGCTTGAGGCAAGCAGACTCGAGATCGAGACGACGATCCGTATTCCCAGTGCAGAGCCAGCCATCGAAAAGCCTGGAAAGAGAGAGAACGGAAGCGGTCAATTGGACAAGGCCGAGAAAACGGGGCACCAAGACAGCCTACTGTAAGCACCCGCAAACTTAACCTTATTGTGTGGGAACAATTGGCCCCCCAGGCGGCCGCCTTGGTGATGGAGACTTGTGTCCTACGATGCGAGGATTTGTTACATTCACATGATGAGGGCCGGGAGTCGGTCCTAATTTTCTGGCGGTGGGTCGGAAATGACCATGGGACGACGGACATCTCATTTCCCCAAAAACCCAATGGGATGTTTGCGGCCATGCCAAGACATCGATCTTCGTAGTAGCGCAAGCGCCGGGGCGGGATCAGACACAAGTGACGGCTGTCATAGCCGATTGTGGATTGTTGTCCTGACGCCACAACGCACTTTGGAACGGAGGTTATAGGATGGTGGAGCTAAGGTTACGCAGGCATCGAAGACAATTAACTTGGAAATGATGACCTCTGTATGAAAGGGGGTTAATAAGTGACAGGAACACCTTGCCGTCTCGATATGCTTCGCGACACGTGCAGCCGGGCAATTTCCAGCCCATGGCCGTTTTGGCAATTAACTTTTCACGCCATGTCAACTGACTCGGGGCTTCTTTCTGGTCACCCGCTGTCAACCCCATCGTGCCTTTCCCAGCTTGGTCTATCCCGTCCTTCCGGAATCCTTTTCAGCTCGATGGCCTGTCGTCCAGTCGCTGGCTCAGTCAACACGATCTTCTTCCCTGGCCACAACAAAACCGGACCTGGAGAAACGAGACTATTGGTAACGGTTTCGTCACATGTGATGGCAAAGCTAGCATAAACCCAGCATAGCGGCAGTAGGGGATGCTACGTTCCAGGGAAGCGATACACCCTCACGGCCCCTTTACCCCAGATGTTGGGCCCCTGGTTCTCCTGGGGTTTTCCTTGGCGCGCTGCTTTAGCCAGAGCTCATCCTTGGAGCTGCGAGGCAACATTGGAGCTCGCCAAGTCCGTGCAGGCGACCAGCACCACGGTTGACCAAACCCTTCCAGGCCCAGCTTGCTGATGGAGACAGTTGAATGGAGAACGACGGAGCTCCTAGGCTGGACAGACGTCGCAGTGGCGCCCGCGGCGCCCTGATGCTAGATCTGAATACGATGGCTGGGCCGAGGGTGGGAAGCTTGTCGGTTCGACTCAGGAGCTATATAAGACGCGAGGTATTCCTGATCCGGCCACCCGTGCCTGTCTCTTTGTTCTTTTTCCACAATATCTAGGCCTGCCAAAACAAGTCAATTGCTTCTTTCACATCTCCGTCCGAACCGTCAAAGTCACCGAGTTCCGAAGAACCACCCCAACCCTCGCCAAAATGAAGGTCACTCTCCTCGCCGCCGGCCTCGTCGCCACCGTCTTCGCCCAGGACCTGTCCTCCATCCCCGAGTGTGCCCGTACCTGCCTCACGGATGCCATCAGCCAGGACGGCCAGTGCCAGGCCACCGACGCGTCTTGTGTCTGCGGCCGCATTGATGCCCTGACCTCCCTCGCCACCGGCTGTGTTCTCACTGCCTGCGGCCAGGACGTTGCCATCAGTATGTGGAACCTACCGCCCGTCCACAATGTCTTTGTGTGCGATCCTCAATGACTAACATGACTGCCCCTCTCAAGACCAAGTCCTGCCCGCCGTCCAGACCTTCTGCGCCAACGTCGGCTCGGGCTCCTCGGCGGCCTCTTCCGCCCCTGCCACCACGTCCGCGGCCCCCACCTCGGCATCCGAGTCATCCGCGGCCTCCAGCTCCGGCTCGGCCTCTGCCTCGGGCTCCGAGACCTCTGCCTCCGCCTCCTCCACTGGGTCCTCCTCGGGCTCCGCCACCGCCTCTGCGTCCCACTCCGGCATGACGCACAGCACCAGCGCCACCGGCGGCTCCAGCGCGAGCGCTACCGATGCCTCGGCGAGCCCCTCCTCCAGCGTCGTCACCGCCGGTGCCGCTCAGTACGGCTCCGTCAGTGGCCTGGCTGCTTTCGTCCTCGGTGCTATCGCCATCTTCTAAATGTGGCTGGACCCTTGGTATCACCGACAGAATAGTGTTGTGCTGAAGGCATTTTGGGTTTTGTGCCCGAATCAGTCCTTGAGTGTCTTTACGTTTGGTGGCAAAAAGGAGTGAACGTGATGAGTAGTCTGCATACTAGAGACCTCAGCATAGCCTCGAGTAATGATAATAACAACTGTATAACGCCTTATGCATGCCGTGGAACCTTGCCGAATGTACTATTTGCCCGCCCCCTTGAAAGTCCTAAGCACTTGATCATTAACTACATTCATCATGAGAGTGACATTTTGAGAGAAACTCCACCCCGGACGATACATCAGTCTCAAAAACGCATGCAACAATTCGAGTGAAGCCTAAGAAAGCCATACTTTTATGTTTTGGAGGCTGAACGCCCATATGAGTGTCAATGAGCTCTAGCTGACGAGGTTCAAGTAAGCCAAGAATCTGTTGGATCAGGTGAATTCAAGCAATGGGAGGTTACCAGTTCAACAACGTAGTGTAGTACACGCATTTAAACTCGGAGCAGAACTTCCAAGGCCCCCCTCCCCCAGATATCAAAAAGGAGCCTAATAATACTAAGCTATACAGTCAACTTCATTGTTAGAATTATAACCGCTATCAGAATTTATCCTCTCTTAAGTTAAACATAATTTCCCTACTAACAGGGTCAGGAGAGAGAGTTGACCACTATAATAAAGACATATTCATCTTGCCGAGCGCATTTAAACAGAGCAAGGCAACACAAAGCAAATACTTGATCATCGAGGGCGTAGTGGATTCGAGGGACAGCGACAAGGGCTGCGTGGACAAGAACAGGATTGAGGGAGAGAGGCATCTATCGTTGAGATCCTAAAGTGAGAAATTGAGATTTGGCTGTAAATCACTTATTTATTCAGTGAGATCAGATCTTGGAACGGTACATCTCCACCTGAAGATTCTCAAGCGCAAGCCTTCCAAGGTTGCTCAGACTTGCATGCCTTGCCATCCCACAAAGTTGAGGAATACAATACGTTATGTTGGTCGTACAGGCGGGATCTGGAAGAATGTATTGGTTCGCAATCATATAGGATTGTGGGTTCCACTGTTGGGGCTATAGATGAGCTTTCTCGCAACCAGAATCCTATATGTTCTAGTAGTCGTATGACACAAATTGCAACATTAAAACAAGGCCTTCTCGGTCAGGCTTCCGGCGGTTGCCCGGCTCCTGAGAAAAAGCACTTGTGAATCTACTCACTCAAAGACGTAAATTGATTGCTCCATTCCTATGCCAGCCAAATTGAAAAACGCTAACTGAGAACATGGCTTTAGTCTGCTGACCGTTCCTGGATGGGATGCAAACAAGGCATATATTATATGCCTTGTTGAATGCGACTCTGATCACCCGTCTGTATATCTGATTCGTCTGCTGCCGCTGATCCCTCTATTGAATCAAATACAAAGCTAATACCAATGCCAACCCAAGAGTAATTGACCCCATTTGATGGGCGTAATGGTGACGGCGACAAAGCTCGTCAACTGCGGGCAGTGCCGGGCCACCAAGCACACGATGCGGGCTGCATCGTCGGCTGTCTCCTCAGCTGTGTTCCGAAAATTCTGCGCTCCATCAGTTGCCGCGATTGGTTCAAATAACTCGCAGGACACCACTGCCTGGCAGATGGCATTGGAGACTTCCTCTTTGTTGTTCCATTTCAGGCCGTCAGTGTGCATGAACTCCACTTCCTTTTCATAGACTGCGAAGTTCTCAGAGGACATTATGAAGGACAGTGATTCAAGCCAGCCATGATCAATCTCGACGTCAACAGTCAGGCGAGAGAGGAACATCAGGCTGCTGACCCATAAAGCGCTTTGCGGCTTCGGAGTGAAGGCATTTAGCATCTTTGAGGCCGAGTGGAAAGGAACTACGGCTTCAGCGTTGATGTTGGGAAAGCCGAAAGGGGAAAAGGAAGTTTGGAGCCGGAAGTCTTGTTTGGAATAGAATAGCCCCAAGGTTTCGTCGCGTAGCTGCCTGTTGACACGGGTGATTGGGGGCTGTCGTAGGCTCCGGAACGGCCGCGACGGATGCCAAGTTGTGAACCGCATACCAGGGGCCCTCCAGATGCAGGGATATTCGTAAACGAGGTTGCGAAGCTCTCCCGGCAGCAGGAGGAAAGGAGATATGTTCTAGACATGAATTAATTATGTGACTTTATGTACAGCTACGTGTCTTGGCAAGGAGACACGCGGAGAATGAAATCGTCAGACGTACCTTGCTCGTAGGTTCGGCAGAGATGTCGGAAACCGTGGAGTCATGATCAAACTGAGCCTATGGTGGCAGATTTTTCAGAAACAATATCTCGAAGTATAAGGAACTTGCTACTTACCTGGACGACAGCAGAAAACCTCACATACTGTCGGCCAGACCGTGTCTGCAGAACATTGTTGGAATCGACTTCCTCCTCGCCGGCGTGATTGCGGACTGTGTTGGCGTTCATGATGTAGGATTGGTGACGTGTGTGCTGATAAAGTGTGTCGCTCGCTGAGAGGGAAACAAACTTTTAAGTTCATATCGAATTTTTTGAGATGAGGAATGTAATGGAAAGAGACAAACTCGCACCAGTTCTTGAAAGTGATGAGGCTAGCGAAGCTATCGTCGCGCCAGTCATGTTTGGCCGGCGCCGGCTGATTTACAGACATCTATCAAGAACACGCCATCAGAAAGCGGCCTGTCACATATGCCACAAGACATTTGGAAACACATCGGTTAAAAATAAATCAGAAGAAGTGCCCTTCATTTTATCCGCAGCAACGTTTAGAGAGGCTCGGCAAAGATCAAAGGTCCTACGGGAAAAAGCACAATCCGTTGACTTCTCTTCATGGTGCTCGTGGCAAGTCTCCCATTTCTTCAAAAATTCGACCCACAACTGTAGAAGAGTTACGATGGCGTTGCAAACTTATAGTATGACCTCCCACATCCTCACTGAACCCAATCACATGACCCTTCCAGGATACCAGAACCAACGAGGCGAACACAGGTCAGCCGTCAAACCACACCAAACATGCCGGCCCTAGCTCGGCGTGCTTTTTCCTGAAATACTTTTACTCTGATCCCTCCTCATCCTCCTAACAGCGCCGATCCAAAAGGAAACAAAGCTCCTCGATGGCGCCAGGACACTCGGTCGCGACCAAGACAACGGTACTGATGAAGCGCTGCACGCATGTCTCATCCACGACCGTCTCGGCGCCCAGGGCCCTTCCGACGTACTTGTAGACGGAATCCCGGTCTTCCAAGAGATAGGTTCTCTTCGGCGTGTCGACCCGCCGCTTGTCCCAGACCCGCAGCCCCGACGTTTGCGGGTGCCCGGTCCGGCAGGCTGCATCAATGCCACCTTGAGGGCCCAGAAGCTCTCTCTCGTCCTGGTGCAGGTCTATGTACAGGGGATATTCCTCAGAAACTGCGCACATGTTCGTAAGGTATCGGCGGAGTCACTTTAATAAGCAGCCAGCGGGAGAGAACGGCCTACCAGCCTGCGGCGCCGGGACCAGATATGAGCCAGTCGTCGCCGCCGCCCCAGCATTGAGTGCGAGTAAAGCCTAGGCAAGGCACACTTGTGCGTTTTGGAGGCCTAACGCTCACACGAGCGCTGATTACTTCTAGATGACGAGGTTCAAGTAAGCCATGGACAGCTGGCTGAGGAAGAATCTGGTTGAATTAGGTGCATTGAGCCAATGGGCAATTGCCAGTACAACAACAATTTATAACAACAATGTAAAACTTGACTAGATTGCAGTGCATACTTTTAAACTTGGAGCAAAATCTCCAAGTGTTGTCTACCAAACTGTTCCGGACAGCAATGACCGTCTTCGCAGTACTTCGCGTGGCGCTGCACAATGACTTCGTATCCTAGTAAGCAGCACATGGTGTGCGCATTCACCAAGCTTGATCCATCAGCCAAGCCTAGACAGTTTCCGTTTCTCTCAGGCTGACCTGCCGCTTCCTGTCAGCAGCGGAATGTTGTGCTCTTTGCACGACTCCAATGTAGCGAAGAGATAGGAAGACTGTCATTCTTGCGAACCCATGATAGGGACAGGGTATGTATATTTAGGAGAATAGTGGGACGGCTACGGCTTTCCTCATCCTCTGAACATGTGGCTACCAATGATTTCTCACCCGGCTTCATTTTCTGGCCAGAAGATTCACCAACTGCATTGAAGTGGGAATTTTGATGGGGCTGAACTGGCGAGTCTTCTCCACATAGAGGATCCTGGAACTGCATAACAACGGTTCAAGTGGATATTAATGGTGGTCGTTGGCGACTGTGCCACTGCTGTGCATACAGACCAGCAATTAACAATGTAACAATAGAGCTTTCTCTGCCTTTGAACGTGTCTGATTTCCTGTTTTCTCCTCAAAAACACCGTTGCTTTCCCCCTGCGCGCATGTTCTGATAATTAATTCCTAGTGACGACGACACACACTTCCATAGCCAATTGACAACATGACCGAGATCAACCCGCTAATCTCGAACGGCACCTGTTACTTCGCAATAAGTAGGAAGGCTGCTTCAAATATCATACCGTGCGGCAACGCTGCGAGCGGCACTCAGCAATGTTGCCAGGAAGGCGATTTCTGCCTGGAATACAATGTCTGCTTTAACGCGAAATGTGAGTAAGCCCCTCTTTTTTATACTTCTCCCGAGTGTGCATCACAGTACTGACGGGTAGAATGTACAGATACAACAACTTAGTAAGCATATTCACAGCCTGTTAGACCACTCGAGCGTATCGGTGTTGTTCAAGATTGGGATATTATCTTAAGGGCGAGCACCCTGATTCAAACACCCTTTGATGCAAACTACCACCCACAACACCCAAAAATCTAATTTCAGACAATCACAGTCTAGCCGGCTGCACCGACGAAGACTTCACCTCGCCAAACTGCCCAGGGAAAAGCACATCGGAGCAGCAACTTCTCAACCTCGTACAATGCGCAGATTCCGAGAGCGACAGCTCAGTCGTCTGGAGCACCTGTTCAATGCCTCCGACACGGACAGAAATCGGACCACCAGCGGCATGTACCTGCAAGGACCCGGATGGTGGGATCCTGACAGGGCCCAAGAGGTTCGCCCAGATCGCATCTCTACCGACAGCCATTGGGGGCACGATCAGGTTCCAGCCCGGCCACACGCCAAAGACCGAAGGGAGCGCCACAGTCACATCGACCGCGAGTGACGGGCAGCTCACGACAATGACGACGACGGGACCATCCGCTACCTCTGTGTCGACCGTGCCGAGCAGAGCCGCCAAATACTCGGACTTGTCCAAGGGCACCAAGGCGGGGATCGGCGTCGGCGTCGCAGCACTGTGTGCAACAATCCTCGCGCTCCTTGCGTTCATCTTTATAAAATATCGGCGGAGTCACACCAAGAAGCAGCCAGCAGGAGAGACAGACTACCAGCCTGCGGCGCCCGGCCCAGACATGAGCCAGTCGCCGCCGCCGCCCCAGTACGGAAGCAGCCCGGGCAGCCCGTACGACCCATCGTCGCCGCCGCTCAATGTCTTGGCTTCAGGATATCCGGGTTACACAGGCTTCAAGACCGAGCTTCCAGCAGTGCCGGTCGAGAGCAACAAGTATTCACGCGCGTCTGAGCTCCCAGCGGGCGCCGACGGTACCTTCTCGACCGGGCATCGTCTCGATCGGAATGCCACACCGTCTTTGTTGTCCATGCCCGGGTCGTCTGGGCACCTCAGTATGGTGTCGGAACTCTCGAGGGCCCCCTCGGTCGCGCCATCGGTCGCCCCTTCAATGCAGTCCCACCAAGGGGACCTTTACATGCAACAGGCGAGGGGCCCTTCTACCGGAAATATGGCTCCCATAGCTGAGCTATATGGGTGAGATGCAGAAGCCGAGGCAGGGCGCTAGTTTTCAGGAGAGCATGGAGTATGGTCCGGGAGAAGCTCTTCGGGAAAGTCTTTGGTTAGATATACGCGATCGGGGACTGTCGTCACAAAATCAAATTAAATGACTACCCAGCTCTGTGAAATCTTATCGTGCTGCACAGATATGTTCGCGTGGGCAACACAAGGCTATCCTTGCCATGGGCTATAAGAGATGAGGACTACGAGTCTGACCAATATTCCGAGGAAAACTATCTCTCAATCTTTATATACTTTCAGAATTCTATTTATACACATGTGATCGGAAAGCTATCATGGCAGCTCTATCATCACCGAATTGAACTGTGGTCATCGTTCATCTCCCCTTGTGCTCGTTGGAGAGCCATTTAGAACTTTGAGACGTCGCGGGCGTGGCGACGCTTCTTGCAGGACTTGGCAGCAGACGTGGCGGCACTTGACAAATGTTAGCGGAAGCCCCGCGATAGCAGCATAGAGTGCTCTCGGAGTATACTTACGCAGAAGCTGAGCTCGTCTGAGCGGCGGCAGCTGAGCCAGTCGCGGCCACAGCGGAAGACGTCTGGGCCGCAGCCCCAGAAGCAGCAGCCTGACCCGTCGGGGTGGTCTGAGCAGCCGATGAGGTTGCAGCAGCTGCCCCGGAAGCTCCAGAGAGACCTTTTGAGGATTAGCACAAGCACACAGGGTAGAACGGGGAGGGACAGTCCAACTTACTAGTGACGGCACTCGCGCTGGCGGTGATAGGGACGGCAGACTGGGCCAAGTTGGTACCAGCAGCAATCTGCGTGGGGCCGGGGATGTCATAAGACGAGAGGGAGTTGTAGATGTTAACCAAGATGCCAGCGTCGCTCTCCTTGTACAGGGCCTCGCCCAGCGTCCCGGACGGCTGGAGGTCGCCGGTGCCGGTGACGGCGAGGTTGAAGCACTGGGGGTAGTTCTGGGCGCCGCCGGCGTTCTCGGCAGAGTGCAGGGCGATGATCTCGTGGCGCAGCACGTAGTTGCCCGACGCGAGGGTCGGCGGGATCTGGAGGACCCACGAGTTGTTGTTGCTGATCAGCTCGTCCGAGCCCCAGGTGTCGGCCGAGGCCGAGGCCAGGCCCACGGCGTCGATCTTGAAGAACTCCAGCGCCGTCTTGTCCGCCGTCACGCAGTCGTCGCCTGCGCACTTGGCCAGGTAATCGATCACCGGGCCCTTGTGCGAGGTCGGCCAGGTGTTCCAGTAGACCTCGATGGTGTCGCCCGCCTTTGCTGTCGCGTAACCCTTGGCGTTGGTGGCTGATTTGTGGCAGATTATGTCCCCCGATGCGTAGGTGCTCGGGTCCACGAAGCCGTTGTCGGTGTCGGATGCGGTCCAGCCCACCACAGTCGGAGGGTCCGACATGTAAGGGAATGAGGTCGGGTCATAGCCTTCGTACCAGGTGCCAGCCACGTTGATACCAGTGACGTGACCGTGAGCGGCAACTGAAGTGGCACCGGCCACAATGGCAGCCAGGGCCTTGACAGCAACTGAAGACATTCTGATAAGGTTTTCTCTCGTGTTCGAATATTTAGACCAGCTTTGGAAAGGAATGGGAATTGGCAAGAATTTGTCTTCAGTCAATGAAGTGAATGAGTGTCAACGAGGAATTCCTCGGCAAAAGAATGTAGAAAGAGATAGGGATTTGAAGTGATGCTCTATGGAAAAGCTTGGCAAGAAGATAATCATGAGGGCGAGAGACTGATTTATATGTGCGGTGGTCGCTTGTCCTCCTTTCTTCCGAGGCCCAGCTTGGGGCGGAAATTCGGCATCAAAACTGGCGATAGGGTCGACGACGTGCAGGTGTATGGGTCCGATCCGATTCAATCCACGTACGTAGTAGCGCAGCCATATTGACCGGTGTGTGTTCGGGCGCCCACTCGGGCAATTGTTTCCTGCGTGCCTGTTTCAGTGTAATGAATGTTTACGAGTCTAACCCGGTCGTGGAAGACACGAATAGGGGGCTCCTCGGCCATGGTCATGTGGGTACTCTGGCCAGAAGTTCCTGAATAGACCAGAGTCGCTGCTCATGCAAAGCCTGTACTCTGTTGTCTGTCAAATGGGCCGCAAAGATTATCTTGAAGCCATCGTGCATCGCCAAGACACCAGCATCTGCCAAATCTGGGGATATCTCTTGGCGACAGGCTTGGTACGAAGCTTGGCAACGGAACATTGATGGAGATGACGATCTCGGGGGATTCGATCAGGGGCTAGTAGCTGGGGCTCGAACGGTGAGTGAACATTTAATTAATGTAGTGGGCCTGTCGTTTTGCACTTGCGCACGCGGAAGAACAGTTTCCTGGGATTCACGCTAGCCGGTCCAGTTTACGAGGGCAAGGCCGTGACATTGCTCTGCCTGCCATTTCGGACACTGTCCGGCAGCGCTGTGCAACTTCTAGACCGGGCTGCTGTCGGGCGTGGCGTGCCCATCGACTTTGCGGTTGTTGCTGAGCTCCTGGATGAGAGAGGGGCACTTTGTTTGAAAATACAGGGGTCCAGGAGGGGAACAAGATTACAGGACTGGCGCGGCTCAAAAGCGTTGGTCCATCATGGGCGAACAGGATCCTGATCCACACGCGTCAATGATGTCAGCATTTTGGACAGTGAGTATAGCAGCGATAGCAGTGGATGTTTTGGGCTGTAGGGCGGCAAAGAGTTTGACCACGCGTCAGTTCTAGAAGCAGAACTCGTAGCCCTCAATTTAGGTGAGACACCAGTGGGGGCTCAGATTTCCCGTGAAGCCCAGGACCGTGCATCACAAGTTAACCCGGCTTACATGCACTCGCAGCAATATTTGGCCAGCTTTGGCTGACATAGGATGTTGTAGCTGTACAAAACCTTCGATTGTCATGATATTTCAGATTTCTTCAGTCCCAAAATTATCTCTAGAGTAATGCCCACCGTGACTTTGGTCCATATTTTTGCTCACCAAGACGGACCGGCATACTTTACAAGGGGACCGTACCCTCCTCAATGCCGTGGCAGCCCTAGCAGAACATACGTGCATGGCACTGGAGCTGGATGTTTCCAGCCAGTCTAGAGCCGGACTTGTTGCAGCTTCTACAACACGCCACGAACAAACAACTAAAACACCAGAGGGGTTCGTGCTGTCCAAGTTGTTTATAAGTCGCCAAAGATCAAGACGACACTCATGAGTTATTCTCGACAACTGCGTCCTTTCACTTGTCAGCCACCTGGCTAACAGCTCATATGTTGGCCCTCGCAGTGTGAGTGAAATACACCCGCCTAGTTCAAGGCTTATATCCAATTCGTGGTTGAGGAACAGCGATGCAGGTATGTTCCACGGCTTCCTTTCAAAATCCGAAAAATGTGGCATTTACTCCGTCCTTGAGCATCAATATCTACAAAGGCAACCCCAGAAACTTTTGCATGCCTCATACAATTCGTTATCATGAACCCCCATCCCAATCTTTTACTTTTCTTTTGCCATCCTGACCTCTAATGCCGTCTCATCCATGGATTGGTCATACATCACATCACATACATCAACTCGTTTTCACATAACAGCCCATGCACATGGAGCTCATCGCAGGATCCCACTGGGCCTCCTGTTCAGGTTGCCCATGCTTTTCTTCATCCTGAGACCAAAGGTGCTCACGGAACGACGGAGCCGAACGGTTGTGTCAGAAGCAGGGCCGGCGCCGGGATCTTTGTCACCCGGTCCGGAGCTAGGCTCGCCGTCGGCCGAGTCGGTCGATATGTGTGTCGAGGCCCTCGACGCCCTCGATGCCTTACGGAGGGCCCCGCCGTAATCTGAGCTGCTGAGAGCCGAGGAGGGTGGGCGTGGGAAGCCTGTGCCCTCTATGCAGCACTCACAACAGGAAGGGTGGGGTGATTGCCTGCACCACATCGGTTGGTAGTCGTCTTCATCTTCGTCTTCCTCTTCTTCCTCGTCGTCGTAGTCGACACGGGCTGGCACAGTTGCTAGGTGCAGGCTTGAGCGCCACTTGTTTCACAGTCAGGATTCTATGTTCAGATGCATGGATTATTCCCGGGGTCTCTTACCATGGGTGTTGAATTGACGACAGGCTCTCCAAATATAGGCGAGAAGGTTGGATCGCTCGACCTGGGTGGCGTCAGCTAATGTGATTCAATGGACCCGGCCAATGATGCCTCAACGGCAACGCTGCCCGAGATCAATAGAGATATTGATGAGAAAGAGTAGTATTACTTTTGTGATGACCTCTTCCTCGTGTCGCCGAAAAGGTGTCGCAGCCACAGGCGAACCATGATGGGTTAGAGCACCGGCGGTGAGAGGTATTGGATTGGGCCTAAAGGCTTGACTACGGACGATACCGTCAATGGTGAATAAGTGTGGGCGTCTTGAGAAAAGCAGCGATATCAACCGGCAAGGGTTGGTTGGATGAGGGAGGGTGAAGACGGTAGCACAACTTGAACGGGTGAACATTACAGTAGCCCAGAGCCGGGGTAGATCAGGCACAGGTCGTTCTCCATGCGACTTATATCACAACACACAAACTATCGAATCATTCTAGAGCCCGTCCATGTGGCGTCAACGTGTGGAGACATCCGAGCGAGGTTGGGTTGACAGGCAGAACAGGCTTTGGCCGGACAGTTCGCAGAGCTTCTGCCGCACCCTGCGCCAATAATATGCAGGGCACTGACCCATCTGCAGGGCCCCAGAGGCGACCCCCCCTCGACTCCTGTCACAATACCACATCCAACATCCCACATCTTATCACCTGCCCGTCTGTGCGCCCAAAGGATCTTGCCCATCTTCGTCCAATGTCGTCCCAGCCCGGGGAAGATTCTGCCTGTCAGCCCGCCTGCTGTGTAAAAGCATGTGGGAGCTTTGAGGGGCATACGGCAGGCCGATCTGTCTCGGGCCTGGAGCTTATGCTTATCCGAACAAGTGAGAGAGTGAGGACGAGAGGGCCCGTCTGCCGTCAGACATGAAACGAAACAGACGAGAAGCAGGGGGAGGCGCGCTCTAAGGTGGGCAACCCTCCCACACTGCGGGCCCGCCAGCCAATTGCGGAGCTGCGGGGCCGCGGTCTAGTGCAAGGCACGCTCTTTGCGCGGTGATTTTTCCCTCATCGAGTCGGAGCCGTTGCTGCTAATGCAACCTCGCTGCTGTAGCACCAACATGAACGGCGTCCGAGCACGACTCGAGAAACCCCTCGGCTCTCGCAGTCACCACCAGCCTCTGCAAAAAACCTGCAGAGGGCTGGGTCACTGCTAGGTCGAGCCACCTTCTTCCTCGTTCGAGCAAGCAGGCAAGCTGGGCGTCCTTGAGCGCCAGCCAAGCGTCACAGGACCCGGGGTTTTGTCAAGGAACCCGACTATGTCAGGGGTCACAGGCTGGAGGCGGGGACGGGGGGACTGATGAGATCGGCACTCTGGATGCCCTCATTCTCTTCGGTAATAAGCTAAAGTCTAGTATTTCCCCCCCGCTCTGCGAGTAAGACCCGTGACAAAAATTTGCCCATGATACCCAAATTTGCTCCCAAACGACCAACGGTAGTAACAGTCAAAGCCGCCCCCCACTCCTTCAAGCTCATATGCCACCCGCTGACAATATTCCACAAGCTTTGCCCCGGGGTGTCAGAGTTCGCGGGCACGACGCGCCAAGGTGGCCGTGACCGACTCGTGCCTGCGAGACTACCGCCCGGCAGATGTCCAGGTGGGCCGGGGCGGATTCCCCCCGGGCCCTGCTGAGGGCGTCATAAAACATCAAAACGTCGACGCCGTAAGCGCGCCGGCCCGCGTCGCCCGGGCTCTCGTGTCGTGGTATCATCCGCCGCTACTACGGCGATCGTTTGCGCCAGCTCGACTCCTTGCGCTTGGAAGTTTCCATCATGGTTTCGTGAGAGGTCATCGATTCTATCCCGTCGTTCTGTCGTATTGTGAGGTTGTGTCGTCGTGTGTGTGTGCGTGTCGCGTTCCGTGGTCATGTTCCGTCATATCCCGTTCGCGTATCTCATTACTTGTACTCATTCCCGTTGATCATAACCGCCTCATGGATCCCGCCGTTCCAACCGCACTTGACCATCCAAAACATAGCAAAGAAGGGCGTCGTCATGACCGCCAGCACGCCGCCGAGGACGAGCTTGAAGATCTCGGGCGCCCACCGCGACGGGTAGACCCAGTCGCCGCCGGCGCCGACCTTGGACCCGACGGCGGTGAGGATCCCGACGGACGGCCCGAACAGGATGCAGAAGCTGACGAACGCCACCAGGAGGGCCCGGATGACCTGCGCGAGCACGTACAGCGCCTTGCGCCGTATGCTGCCCCGCCGCTTGCGCTGCTGCTTGGACTGGTCGAGCAGCATGAACCAGCGGATCCAGCGGCTCAGGCGCTCCGTCGAGCTGGGCTCCGAGATGAACCCGATGGGCTGGATGTTGCCCTTTCGCAGGTCCCGGTTCACGATGAACATCTCGATCATCCATGTCATCAAGCACTGGATGATGATGGTCACGGCCGTGTCGCCGGCCAGCGTGTTGGGGAACTGCCACAGCCTGATGGGGTCGTCGGTCGTGGTGTACATGGCTGTTGGTTCCGTCAGTCAGCCAGTCAACCTTGATGACAGGGGTGTGCAGAGATGTGGCCAGAGGCTCGGGGGGCGCCGACTAACCATAGGCGAGGGCAAAATTGATGCCGCCCGATATGATCAGGGCACCGATGCCATGCGAGCCAGCGATGTACAAGAACTGGTGCAGAGTCAGATGTGAGCTCGGCACCCTCTTGTCCGGAAGGCGGACGTTCTGTGGGGTCTGGCGTTCGCTCGTGGTATAGTTGCTCAGCGGGAGGCCGGGCGCGTCCTCGGACGTCTCCCGAAAGTTCGGCTTGGAGACATTCGTCCACCAGGTCTGCAGGACATTCTTTGCTCCCCTAGCCATGTTGACTGGCTGTATCACCTCCTCGGTGAACTGGAATCGCGTCAAGGTAGTGGACCCATGGGTGGAGAACGAATTGAGAAGACCGAAGACGGGATGCCGCGCAGAAACAATGAAGTCGGGGTGGCACCAGCCGGTGCATTATAGTAAGGTATGAGTTGGCACATGTGCCTCGCCTTCTGCCAAAGACTGGGCCTCTCCCTCAGAGAGTTGGCCGTGGCTGGGCACCGGCCGATTGTGATCGCAGCCTTACTACGGGGGATCCCAGCCCGGCATTTATCCTTGGCATATATGCAGCACGCGCCGGCTCTTACAACTCAACACTGCCACTGACGCTTGCACTTGGGGCTGAATGGTTGGGCTAGTGTGCATGATTGATCAGAGGAGGTTAACGAGGCTAGCGAGTCGGCGACATGTGCGCTCATGATTGCGTTCGTCGACGGCGCGGCCCAGCCCCCAAGGACGGAGCCGGTGGTGTTCGCCCTGTCCTCAGCATCGTGAGACGACCGCATCGTAAGCACCATGCCTTTTGTTCGAAGGAGCATGACAACTCTGTCATTGGGTTCAAGGCGCTTGTGCACATTGTCATGCTCGACGAGGTGCAGCAGGACGTCATCCGCCAACTGATCTACGGTATGGAGCGTCGGATTCATCCAGTCTCGCCATGCACGGGGCCCGGTGCACCCAGGCTCAACCCAGCACGAGAGCGCGAAATGCGGTCTAGAAGTCCCTTCCGATTTGCTCAAACACGGTCAATGCAGACAGCCACCGCCGCAGGGCGAACAGTCCGCCGCGAAGGGCTTGACTCGCTTAAAACTTCGGACGGTGACCCAATCTACCCCCGACCTCGCCGCGTTGCCGTCTTCCGTGCCGTCACGGGCCAGAAGTTTGCGGACCGGAAACAAAGTTGGATCCGTCTGAGGGCCTTTCCTTTTCTTTTTCGCTTCATTTATTTTATTCGCCTCTCACCACCATGCCGCGCCATTTCGTGTCGATGGTTAAATCCCAGGGATCGGATTCCGGCCTGGATTTGCATAGACCGGGAACCTTGCCAAGCCACCCCAGACAGCGGGCGGCCCTTGTCGTGCCCGTGCCGTGTCATGCGGTGATTCGTGCGCTGGCGCCGCCTTTCCTGGTCCGACCTTGCCTCGATGAAATCTCTGGTCACTGGATGTGATGTGTTGAAGGCTGGACCCGCGTCGATGACGGTCCAGCGCCTCCACCGGGCTTATCCTTTCCTTTCAGGTGTTTGAGAAACCAGCCGCCGCTTTCAAGGAAGAGAATCCAATTCTGGTTCCATATCAACTCCCTGCGCAATTTCATCAGGGATTGCTCTTGCAATGTTTGTGATCTACAACGTGACGCTTCATGGGCAGGGGTCAACTACCTCGAGGAGCCTCAAAGGCAAGGGCCATCTGTCGTAAGGCTGGTCATTCCCGCGTGCAACTCTTCCCGTGTTCGCTCTCGCTCGTGTTACAGACAGAAAATTTATGCTTTTGTCGTGAATACGGTTGCCAGCACATAAGGCAGCCATAAGTCAGTTCTAGAAACTTGGGCATGAGCTCCAAGCTGCACCGTCGTTTCGCCTTGCGAGGAAGGCAAATGAGGCCACTCTAAAGTCTATTAACTTTGTACATAGTGTGGCTGAGCCGAAGAAAAGCAATAGGCCGCAGACAAGTGATAGCTAAGCTTTCTGAACAAAATATTCACTCAGACGCTAAGAATTGCACTACATGTATATGTCAACAGATATACTCCACCAGCAAGCGCTGCACTCGGAAGATAATCAACCAGTGACAATCGAGTTGCTAAATGTGCCTATATAGACTCGTAACCTTGGTTTTTTCCGTCCCAGTCCCGCAACTTTGATAAGCGGAGAGTTGTCAGTCTGACACACCAAGCATGCATATTGCTCGGCGATTAAGAGGGCCGCGAACTCTACGGTACGAGCCGAACAATCCTATTAGCAATAGATTTAGTGGCAGGGGAAGATCTTCGTATCTGGCATTGTTTCACAAGACACAGCTGCGTATTCCTCGCACAAAGCCAGTATCGCCACCTCGGTTGAGAGCGCAGTGTGTGTCCGTATACGAGCATGATTCATCAGCTCATATTCAGAAACGAGAGAGGGCAGTAATAAGTTGGGCTCAGCAACACGGGGTGGGCTTCAAGCAGGAGATCGGCAAAGCCTGGATCCGAACCTCTACCAGCCCTGAAATTCTCATCACAGAGAGTTGATCGACGGTTGGGATAGGCACATTGCACACCTCTGGCAATTATCGTCACTATTATAGGTAGCAAGATGCATGTTTTGTCTGTGGTCCTCTGATGATGCTTATCCTACAAAGACCGCATGTGAAGGTCCTGCTTGAATTCATTGGTGCAATACTAGTAGACGACTAGACTCTAAGTTACTGGCCCCTCATCTTCCTCGAAGCAGTCATTCCTTGCGAGTGGTTGAGTGTGCCTTTTACCATTGTTTGACGAGTCTTGGTAATCGATTTCTCAATCGTGAACCACTGGTTAACGCAGGATCCTCTGTAAATTGTACTGTCCTTTGACGATAATTGATGCTGTCACTGCCAACGTAATGCCTCCCTGCAGCATGCCAGGCGACGTTTATTCACATTGTTATCTTCATTCGCAGATCAACAAGACAGTACTGGATGGTGTATTTCGAGAAGAATTACACGTCCGAAACTCGGCCACACCATTGATCTTGGATTCGGAACCACTGCACACTGCACAGTGCACAGTCAGTATCTTGCCATCCCCTCCAAGGTTCAAGTATTTCAAACTCTACCCAGGTACTTCCATAATCCATATTTCTTGTGAACCTGGCGTCAATTCTAACTACAGTTTTCATCGTGTGTCAAGTTGTTCGTCATAATGAATATGTCTTTTAGATGAGGTCGGCACTGCTAGCCGTGAGACCCACAATGATTTCATGTGCCTTGCAGAGCCGCGACAATGTACCAGGGTCCGCTGATCATTTGATGTCATCTCAGGATCGAACCAGCTCTCGCATATGACTGTGACGTATCACGCAGGCAAATCATTGCATGCACTGCCTCGATATTGACGAACATTGATGCTGTTGTCGCAAATTGAAGCCGAATAGCCAGTGGTGTAGCAGTGCAGCAGTCAACTGGTGCCAGCCAGAATGATGGAATGGAGTATTGCGCACAATGACGAAAGTTGGATGACAGCATATCCAACCTCTTCAATATGACAACATACATAATCTGGCTCCAGTAAATAGATGTATATAAGGACTCAACATGTCGACGTTTCTATACGTTGAATTATATCCAGCATAATCCAATTCACACGAACCTAACTCAAGCTACAAACCTCATCTACAACTCTGCTTCTACAACCAAAACATCAGATTCCCTAAAATCTACCAACATGGACTCCCTCAAGAACGCCGCCCAGAGCAAGCTTGGAAAGGACTCTCAGCCCGGCAACAGCGTCGAGCGCTCAGCCGATAACGCCGTCGACCAGCGTACGAATCACCCCCTAAAGCTAGCCACGGTCGTGTCGCTCTCACATTGCCAGTCAAGTATGCTAACTGAATACATCAACAGAGGTCAACAGCGCAACCGGCAAGGCCGGCGTCCCCTCGTCAGCCAACGGCACCATCAACAATGCCGTTAACAAGAAGGTCAACGAGAAGATCCCTGGTGGCAACTAAGGCTTGGGAGATGGAATGATATCTTGAACGAACAGCCGGTTGATCACATTGTATGAATATGTATATGAAAGCGCTTCAAATATTTACAATCGAAGATAATACTTCATAAACCCAAGGCAAAATCGCCTCAATTACCTGCGCATGCATGTCCGCCCGGTGAACACAAATCACTGCCAACCCCAAAAGCGACCCGGTCTAATTACGACCACTTCGCAGCGCTGAGGGCACTATACTGCGCCGCAGTGATAGGCAGCACGGCGCCGTGCCTCAGCCCGCTGGGGAAGCCCGCGGTGCTGGCGTCCGTCCACCCGCTGTTGCTCCGGGGGTTCGTGGTGGTGACGGGCGCGTAGCCGTTGCCGCCGTAGTAGTCGACGAGCAGGTTCACCTTGCCCGCGGCCTTGTTGTCCCAGTAGGACGCGGGGCCCTCGGTCTGCGCGCGGATGAAGGCGCCGCTGCCGCCGGGCCGCGTCCAGGTCCCGTTCAGGCCCGTCGTCGAGTACTCGACGAAGACGTTCTTGAGCGTCTCGTCCTTGAGGAAGCGGAGGTAGGCGTTCTGGTCGCTGCTGCCGTAGGGCAGGATGTTGAGGTCGATGATGTTGGTTGGTGCCCTGTCGATGTAGGTTGCTGGTGCGCTGAAGGTCTTGAAGTCGCTCGTGTCTGTTGATTTCGGTTAGTATATACTCGAGCACAGCAGAAATGCAGCACGAGTGTAGCGTGTTGAGTGTCTATGCTCGCATCAAGCCTGATGGCTTGAGACAAATACCACCTGGAGGGATGACTACACATACATGCAAAGCGAATCTTGATATTCGATGGAGTGCCCGTGTGGTTGGGGTCGGACGCCGGATAGAACTTAGAAGCCCAGTGGACCAGGTACTGGCCCTTTTGGGCATCCCAGATAGCCTCTGGGGCCCAAACCATGCCAGCAGTCTTGTCCTCGACCTGGACGAGCCTCTCGTTCTTCCAGTTGATCAGATCAGTGCTCTCCCACACGAAGATGCCCCGCGAGCCAGTCCTCTGTGCTGCGTCCCATGTTGTCTGCAACTCGGTCAGTATCACTTCAACGCTTGAATCGAGCCACAGTAATTGCAGTATAGTCGCACACACCTTGCCGATGTCCAAGTCCGTACCGACAATGTACCACTTCTTGCCGGCCTCAGCACCACCGCCGGGAACTATCGCGGGATCCCGGACGCCGCCAGTCCCCGCGCTAGGTACGATCACTGCTTTGCCACCGTTGAGCGCCTTGAACGACACCGCGTCGTTTCCATTGCTCAGGTACAAGTAAACATCGGGCTCGTTCCCCAGGAAAAAAGCACCCAGGTATCCTGTCAGACTCGGATCAGCCCGCCTTTCCGGTAGATCAAGCTCCCTGAGATCCAGGTGTTGAGGGCTGCGCGCCACCAGTGCCAGAGAGGAAGTGGCAAGCAGCAGTGCTGCGGTAGCGGTCTTCAGTATCGATGGCATCGTCGTAGTTGTCTGAGGGAAGCACGCACGAAACTACACGGGCTGGCGTGGCGTGGGAGGGTTAGTTTAATGGATGCGTCAAAGAAGGCGACCTCGGGAGTTTAAAACCAGGCATCGGACGCGCAGCACGCCTTTTGGCCTTCAGTAAACTCCACCACATATCGTGATCACTCCAGGCGGGCCGCCGTAATATTAAGGTTACATTTAGGCGATCCCCATGATTCAAGCTATTTTGGTTGCGGTGAAACGAAAACGGCTACGACTCATGGCTGAATCCGCGCCGGATAAACAAGCACGTTCCTGCAGGGCAATAACGTCCCCCAATCCAGGCGTCAAAGTGTCGACACATCTCCGGCAGCATAATACTAATTTGTACCGAGTGGTGCCTTGTGACCAGCAAACCTCGGTGGAATGATCCAAGGCGGTAAAGGTCCATCCGCCTGGTTCGGTAGCGGCCCAATGGAGGACCGCTAGGCCCCGGACTTTTAGTGACAGGCCCTTCTCCACAGCTGGGACAGCGGCTCCGTGGTCCCCGCAATTAAAGCTGCATGAGGCTGGCAATGACAGATGCCAAGCCTGTTGCGGGCTGCGGGGGGGTTCGCGTCGAGCGTGCTCGGTAGATGCCGAGGTAATCAAGGCACTGGTTCCTTGGAACCAGCGCCATCCATGTCAGACGCGCCGCGTTCTTCGCCCAACTCGCTTTCTTCCTGCACGTGGTTATTCGTCGTGCATAGCAGACCGGCCCACCGTTCAGGATTAGACTCGTGAAGCACTGAGTTGAAGGCAGTGCGACGAGTCTCCAATGCGCTTGCCGAGATGGAAGTCTCTTGCGAGTCGAGGAGATGACTGTAATCTTCGTCGAGGATCTCATCGCGCGACCTTGGCCTTTCGACGGGCTCGGAGCCTTCTGCGAAGCTTTCGAAGCTCCTTTTAAGCAGCTGGCTCCGAGTATCTTGTGTGGCCATATCTTGACTGCCCTCCGATTCCTCAAGGGTGAGATCTATGACCTGATGTTGCTGACTGGTGCAGTGGTTGTCATCAGTCTCATTCCTGCTCGCATGATCTCGATGGGTTAATGAGGCCGTTGTCGCTTGGCTCGGTGCTGCGCTCTCATCGGGGTGAAGGACTTGCTCGTGATTGCTATCCGGGGCAGGAGACGAGACCCTGGCACCTGGAGATGACATCCCGACGACTGGGGATGACTGAATGCGAGACTCAGCAGAGGTCTGGGTCTCGTGTTGGTCCAGGCCCCCAACATGCAGCTCTGAGGCCAATTGAGCCATGTGCTTATCATGGTCGAAGGCATTGCCCGAGCAGTGTTTGCCAAACAGATTCTCAATAGTAAATCCTGTATCAAAAGTCAACTCAGAACGCTTCAAGATCAGCTGTGTGCGTTCCTACCCTGCCTAATCCAGCGAATAGTATCAACCGTACAGGGCCAGACGTCCTTCGGCTTTAATGCTGAGACCAATTGGCACAACTCGCCATATGAGGAGTGACGGGAATAGGGAAATCTTATTCTGTTTGTTAGTGCGGTGGAGGATCTGTGCCCTCGATTCTCCTCCGCAGCAGCCACGAGGGACCGATATACTGTATTGAGGTCATTGTTTTCGTCCGATTCAGTGGTTTCGAGAAGTTCGAGCACGAGAGGATGCTTGGCTGAGATGGCACTCGTCAAGAAATTGTGCAAAAGAAGTTTTGTGTTTTTGGGCGTGTCCTGGTCCACATTCACCCTGTGTATATCCAGTCAGTATTCTGGTGGATGTTCAGTGGTGTGAATGCTTACCTGTCCAGCCACTGACGGAGATCTTCGGTGGCCAGTACGACTTGATCTGATTCTTCCAGATCTCCAGCTCCGCCACCGATACCCACTTCCACCATATCGTCATTATTGCGAAGATGAGCAACGATAGGTGTGATCCAGACCACATTCCTGGTCGCCAAATTTTGCATGACCGGGCAGCCAGAACCCTTTTCGCAGCTGTGTAGTCGGACATTTGGATCTCGAGTCAAGCAGCCAGGATGGAAGCGATTCCCGCATGTGAAGCCAACGAGAGCTGGGGCTTCAGGACTCAAGTGGATATAGTCGCTATCGTGTTTCACCCGAAGTGACTCGTAGACTTTCATTTTGTAGTCATCGACATGTATCTACATAATAATGTCAGTGCTCGCCCGAAATAAACAAATGGAGAGTGATGAGCATACCTGGGTTCCGAGGGCTTTGGCCAACGCAATCCAGACATCCTCGTAGCCGTAGGTCCAAGACGAGAAGTAGAATAGTGTATCTTCAGGATACAGGGCTACCTTCTCGAGGAGCTCGCGGAGACCTTCGGCTTTTGTCTGAAATTGAACGTCTTCGGTGAAACTTGTGTCCAGATAGATCTTGTCCAAGGTCTTCAGCTGTTTTGAATCCCGTCCAATTGTGTACTCGATCAAGCAAGGATTCCGGAGCAAGGCCTCAACATGCCAAGGCTCGCATCTGATGTCTCCTGTGTATAGAACAGCCTTTCCGTCTCCCTCGAAGACTGAAGAGTTAGATATAAACACTTGCATGGTGAGGATCTGTCACTTACGGAACATGACGGCACCGGGGCAGTGATTTGCATCGAAAAGTGTGACCCGCACAGTGGTGTCTGGGGTAAGTTCGACATCCGTCGGCGTGTTCAGTGGCAGAGCTTTCTGTGGGACATCAGCCGCTGATCGTGAGCCATAGACGTGTGTAAATGACTCACCAGGCGATTCTTTTGGTGTTTGTAGGTGATCTCCTCCGTCTCCAGAACGCCTTGAGCAAAATTGATGCGGGACGCTTTCCGCTGCAGTTTCAGCAGCATCGCCCTCGTTGCCGCCGAGCAGTATACCAGACGGCCCTTGAACGTGTCGAGTCCAGCAATGTGGTCGCTATGGATGTGACTAAGGAAGCATGCCAGCGGAGGTTCATCCACGACGTTGCGAAAGAAATCGACTGGGTGAGAGTTAGAGAAGGCACGATCAAAAGGGTCGTCAGGTGCATACCCCTAACTCCAGGGAACTCCCTGATGATGCCGTCAAAAGTGGACATGGCTGATCGAATGTGGTTTGGTGTTGAAAGCACCACGATTTGAATTCAACTCAACTCGATGCGCCACTTCGGATGGTGATGATGGCAACCTGGTCAGGTAGTGCACTTCACAGGTCTCACCAGCTGCGGTGTGTGGACGGGTGGAAGCCGCGGTTTCATGGCAAAACAGCAAGATGTTCTGCAGTGATATGAAAGATCTGTCTTATCCTGCTATGTAGAAGTGAGTCCATGTGATCTTTACCGTTGACGGAAGAGAGTTGACCGGAGCTGTTGTGCCTTGTGTTGCGAGCAGCGAAGCGTGAAATGCTTGTGTGTTGCATGTTCAGGATGACAGTGTACGGGTTCACCCCAAACCCTCAGATGGAATAACGCAGGGGAGAGGGGGAGGGGGGGTTCAAGCATCTCACCACCAAGCGCCAATTGACACCAACTGGTCTCTTTTTCACTTTTCCACATTAGTGGAATTAAATCATTTCTAATCCTCTTCTCTACTCCGAATTTATGCAGTCTGATGTCGCTAGGGAGGAGGTAGGTAGTTTTCATGGATGCTGATCAATCCACAAGTGTGCACTTCCTTCCACTGCTACAACCCACACCTTAGGAAACGTTGATTTGACGAAGACATGTACGAAATGTGGACTTTAGGTAATACAAGCGAGCTCCTTATTTCCGATGACTCCGTGTCTTATAAGCGGCTTGTTAGTCAGGATGCAGATGTCATCCTCGACGGGGTTTAGAGCGGAAACGGAGGTAAGCAGTAGCCGGATGTGGTAAGGCGAGGGTCTACACATGGATATAGGACAAAACACGGAGGACCATGTCGCCCTATTCGGATTGCAGGATTGAGACAGAAGACTATAAGTATGCTTCTAAGTGCATGTCGTTGCTGTTCTTGTTGTTGTTGCCACACTCAGTCAACAGCTTCGCTCACCTGCGCAACAAAACACCAGACTGCTTTGTGACAGCGACGTGTAGATACCGCTTTATCAGTCTCGTATCTGAAAACTAAACCTTTTGTCACTCTCGACAAAACAAAAGAAAAGGAGGATAATTAAAGTTACACATCCAATATCCTCACAACCATGTCACAAAAGCGCATATTCATGACCGGGGCCACCGGATATCTCGGCCAGGTCCTGACCGAGTTTGCCATCGCCCAGGGCTACACCGTCCGCGGGCTGTCGCGCACCGAGGCCAACGACCCAAAACTCACCCGGCTGGGGGCGACCCCCGTGCGCGGCGACCTCGAGACCCTCGACGTCCTCAGGGCCGAGTCCGCGAGGGCCGACATAGTCATGCACCTCGCCGACGCGATGCTCAGCCTGGGCTTCGACACGCCATACGACAAAGTCCTGGCCATCGACGCCGCGGCGGTGGACGCCATGGTCGCGGGGCTGAAGGGGGCGGCGGCGGAGGAGGGAGAGAAGACCATCGTCACGACGTCCGGCACCATGATGGCGCGGCCGGACCCGGACGGCGGGGAGACGGACGAAGACGCGCCCGTCATGCTCGAGTCCCCCATCACGCGGTACAAGGCGTGGGATCATGCGAAGGCGGTGGCAGGGGACGCGGGCGTGAGGGCGCTGTGCGTGCGCCTTGCGCCGTTCGTCTACGGGCGCGGCGGCAGCGGGGTCAGGATGTTCATGGACGGTGCAGTGGCGGCCGGGGCCGCGGCGTACGTGGACGGCGGGTCGACGCGGACGACGACGGTGCACGTGGACGATGCGGCGAAATTGTACCTTTTGGTTGCGCAGAAGGGCAGGGCTGGCGAGGCGTATAACGCCTCTGCCGAGACGAGTGTCACGATGAAGGAGCTCCAGGGGGCTGTTGCGGAGACCCTGGGCGTGCCTGCGTTGGATCTCGCCAAGGAGGATGCGCTGGCTAAGATGCCGCCTTTCCTGGTTAACTTCTTGGTTACCGAGAACAGGGGCTCGAACAAGAAGGCTGTGTCGGAATTGGGTTGGCGGCCTACAGAGCCGGGTATCGTGGAGGATATTCTGAAGGGCTCATATGTTGATGTTGCGAAGAGCCTGGGCAAGGGCAAATGAGCAGATTGGGTGTGGTCGGGTTTAATGAAGCACTGTATGCTGAGAGTGGGTCTGGATCGAGTTTTGAGATCAAATAAAACATTATCGTCTTGCCATTAATATTAGGACGGACGAGACTATCATACATCATCAAATCCCCTATGCTGAATGCGCGTGCTCATGATTCACGGAAGTCACGCCCATTCTTTATCCACCTCCCACCCTGGCGGTCGTAGATGTCGTCACAACCTTCTCCAGATCGCGATCTGTCGTCTGCTCACCCACGAGCTTGGGCTTCTCGCTGAACTTCTCGAGCTCGTTCATGGATTCTTCCGTAGCGTTATACCTGCTGTACAACAGCCAGAAGATGATACCAGCAGCGAAGCACGAGACCGCCAGGCCAGTGTACATCCAAAGCAGCTTGGGGTCGACGGCCGTGGGCGAGAGGGCGATGGAGAGGGCCGACCCGAAGGCGTTGGTCAGCAGGAACAGCGACATGATGAAAGACTTCATGTTCGCGGGGGCCTTGGTGAATGCATACTCCAGACCGGTGATGCTGGCAAAGATCTCGGAGAGGCCGATGAGCAGGTAGGCGGGGGCCTGGATCGCTACGTGTATGTCGTTTGGCGCGTAGGTTCCGTCCTCCTGCAGGGCCGCTGGGCATGCGGCTACCTGCTCGTAGCAGGGCCCGGAGTTGTAGATCATCTTCTGGACGCCGGCCGCGTACGCCATGGCGCCCGTGGCGAACATGAAGCCACAGAATATGCGGGTGATGGGCAGCATCTTGAAACCCAGCTTGTTAAGTCCGGGGTAGAGGAAGTAGTCGCAGATGGGGATGAAGATGATGATCGTGATCGGGTCCCAGTTCTGCATCAGGTCGTTCGGGATCCCGTGCAGGTTCATCTGTCCGGCTTGCGAGATGAAGTTGTTGAGCATCTGGCTGTAAACCACCCAGTAGATCGGGAAGAAGACGAAGACCTTGCAGGCCACCAGTGCTCTCTTGACCTCCTCGACAAACAGGGCATCCCAGGTAATCTCGTACTTGCGGCCGTTGGAGAACTCCTCCTGGTATTCGGGCTTGGCGGCATCGTAGTTGCCCTTGTTGGTTATAGCAATCCACATGATCTTGAACGCTTTGGGGATGATACTGCCCTGAGGAGGGCGCATCTTGTACTTGGACTTTCCGGCAACGAGCACCGCCACTCCGATGAGGAACATCAAGAACGGAAGGAGGTACGCGGCCCAAAATCCGACGTTAGCCTCGAGCTCGGTAGTAGCTATAGAAGAGAGAGAGCCGATATTAATCATCATATAGAAGATCATGTAAATTCTCTTGATCGTAGTTGCGGGATCCACGATAACCCTCTCTCCGGATTTGAGTGTCTTGACGAAAGGTACAGTGTTGTCGTACTGCTCCGCGATCAATGGCGAAACGTTTGACTTGATACCTCCGGTGCCCAGGCCAATGACTATCATGGCAGCGATGAGGCCACCTAGAGCAGCGCCATTCTCAATGGCAACGGGGAGCGATGTCAAAAAGAGGATGAGGTTTCCGACAATGTAGATGACAGCCGAGTAGAAGATTGTCCAGTATTTTCCAAGCCACTGGTCACTAACTACAGCTCCGAGCACTGGAGTCACGTAGCACCAAAACTGGAAGAAATTCGTCAAACCTGGAATAGGCTGTCAGCGGGAACAAGGCCGAAACCGTGTGACTGTGATATCCAGGGGCTGCTCACCCGTAGCTCCGGATTGGCCCAAGCCGATGGCACCGGGGAGGCTGTCATGGTAGCCCCTCTGGATGTAATTCTGAAAGGGACCGGAGAGACCGTAATACGTAAACCGTTCACAGAGCTCGATGATGCAGACGAGGAAGGCAGCCCACGGCAGCTTGTCGGCGACCTTGCGCAGGCTCTGCTTCTCCTCATCGGAGGGCTCGTCGCCGTCCGCAGTCACAAAGCTTGCAGCATCGCCGGAGGAGACGCCCTGGTCGTGTCCGACTGGCTCGATGCCACCGGCCATGTCCTTGTGGTCCTTCTTGTCGTGAACGCGAGGCTCAACTGCGGTAGCATGAAGCCTGGATTGTCTTGATTAGCAATCTGGTGGTTAATCGACCTTCGCTTGGTTGCCATTTACGTACTCCGCTGCGGTCGATTCGTGATCCATGATGGGAGCGCTGTGGGACAGCTATGCGTTGGAACCCAGATTGACAGAGTCCCGGAGAGACTCGACGTGGCGAAGGGGAACTGGGAGAAGTTCAGCGCCCGGGCGAGATGCGAGTGAATGGAGACAGGGCGTACATAAATACCCAATGGGTAAGTGACTCAGAGGACGTTTGTACGTTCAGAGGCCGTTCTTTACACAGTAGAAGTCGAGGCACCACGTATGAAACAAAATAGGTGGGGCCCCTTTTATCAGTGTCGAGGTAATACTGGCGCATAAAATTTACCTCACACGGCCGTACCACGGGGATTTCTCGTCAAGGGCACCCGATGGTCATGCCATTAGTGTCACGCACGGGTTGGGGAGCACTGGGTGGTCGGAGGCGAACAGGGCGAGTCCCTGGGACCCACGTAGCAGCCCGGTCATGAGATACTTGCAGCCAACCCAGACTGCAACACAGCGAGACACACCACATCTCAGCAATTACCAATCGGGCAGCTGGAAAGCCAACTCGAAAGTGATCGTCCGTCGACTGAACAGATTGTCCTCTCCTCGACAACGACAGGCGCACCGTAATAATTCTGCACCCCTATCTCGCACGCAGTTCGTGGCGACGAGAATTGAGCCGAGGCAGTGGAGAGTCAGTCCAAGACCGGAAACTTGCCGAGTAGGAGTCAAGGGAAGGGGAAAATTTGTCAACGAGAACCCTACGGCGTTGCGTAGTTTACCCGTTCCTTACCGTTCGTATAGGCTGAATGGGGGTGGTCTATGCTGCTACTCCAACAGGCAGGTGGCATTGTCCCCCATTTCATGCGTAAGTATTCTATTGCCCTGGAGGGTTCGTGGCGAGTTTGTGGGGCCAGGCGGCATTGGCCGAAGCTTGATGGTGTCTGAGCCATTGAGGAGATCGGATCTTCAGCGCTCTCGCCAAGTTTATTTTGCCTCTTCTCCACAAAGAAACGTTGCAGCAGTCGAAGATGAGGACCGTGGCACCGTGGCTTATCTTTGGCGTGCGGTACTTGGCCAAAATGCAAAATGGTGTGCCGCTGACTGTCACACCACGATCAATCGTGGCACACCCACACAGCTACGCTTTCGGACCGCACCGAGACCAAGAGATCCGTTGCCTTGGCTTCAAGAGCCGCATTCGACGACATCTTGGCGCGCCGGCCTTCCGGAATGCGCTAGACTACTGTGCCTGGTGATGACTCCACGCCACAAATGACCGTCGGCTCGGATACCGCCTGGGCACCCAACAACTCCCAGGATCAGCGCCCGAGACTCCGGGGTTCACCAAAAACCTGCATGTGGGCTGCTCCAGCGCTCGCGTGCTCATTTTGCCGATCTCGGCCCCATTTGACCCCGACCTGATGCACAATTCCGACACTCAATCACCGAGCAGCAGGCTGCAGCTACTACGGGTTCCAGTCCACTCTCTACGAACCGGTTGTCCGAGATTGTCTTACTCAGCGATGGCAAATTTCAAGGCCCACCGGCCCTTCTGTACTGAAATCGTGATTTCAGCGCAAAACACTGCGCCCACAGATCACTGGTCTATTTGCGCATTCCTAGTTCGCGCTGCTGTCGGAATATAACAGCAGAAGCCATGGCAGACGGGGTCCATTGGTAGATGTAATGCTCTACTCAAAGGTCGCGAGTTTCGACTTCTGAAGGTTCATCCTGGTCATGTCAGTGGTCCCCTGAATTGCGAGCTGGTCAGCACTGCTCTTGATCACGCACCTCAGTACAAGGCGCTGTCTGAAGTGTGTAGAGACCCTGGGAAGGTCGAATCAATCGCTTGCCAGGCTTCACGAGAGAATCCACGGTGAGCCCATTCAAAGGACTCTGGCGTTTGCGAGGGCGGACAACATAGAGAGGGTCTGGGCCGATGTAATTTGCAAAAGTCAAGGCGGCAATACGGAAAAGTCATTCTAGGTGAAGCAAATGGGCCATATGTACGACAAGGCTGCCGATGTCGTTGTCTGGTTGGGCCGCAACCAGGATAATGCAGCTGAGGTTGCACTTTGGAGGGCTCTTCCAAATCAATAAATCGATTCGAGGAACAAATATAGCCTGGTCTTCCGTGCTGAGCGAAGTTCTGAAACTCAAAGCTGGCCCTGTTCCTTGGGGATCTTATGCCCCATTAATGGTCCATCGAATTACACTGGAACAGAGTCTCAACCCGAGTGTTTCGAACTCCATCAAGACACTCAATCAGCTTATACAGTTCACCAGAATCTAGATTCTACAAGAAGCCAGTTTAGCCACAGTTGCCACACCACTCTAGAGCTCGTCCAAAATAGTCGAGTTTAATGAAATTGGAGAGTCCATCTACCATACAATATAGCACAAAACCCCAACTACAGTTCTTACTCAAAACATCAACATCTAGCTCACCATACTATGCTTCCTACAATACATAATTCACATGTAACAAGGAGAATTCTCAGGTCAGCCAAAGTCCTGTTTTATCGCCACAGGTCAGGTGGCTAATAGCAATACCACAATCGACCTAGTGCTAGTCCTCGAGGCTTCCAGGAGGTACAATGCTCTGAATCCTCTCGACCACAAATTCGTGTTTCTTGGGCACCCCAAGACAATGCAGTCTGGGGCCAAAAGGGCTCTCATTGAGGCAGACTACAACACAGCCCTGAAAGCACATATCGATATTGGATTCAGCTAAGTTCTCAACAACAGTCTACCCAGATGCATTTATCGTAGTTAAATAGACATTATTTTTCATACTTTCATACAAATTCAATAGGCTTTAAGATTTCTTCCTTTAAGATTTGTATAATTCAGAAGTATCCATTCATGAATGTAATGATTAATTCTGAGGCCTCAAGGTCAGGCAGGGGATTGACCTCAAATGACAAGCAGTCATGTCACACAAAGGGACCAAAAATGCGAGATATGACACGAGATTGGGACCAGTTCAAGCCAAAGCCAGTTTTGTGCCCATGAAAAACACTCAATCCCAAAAAGAATAACTCAATTAGTTCATTTTTGCAACGGCTAAAGGTCCCGGTTTCCCCAAAATTGTGCCCTTGTCATAACAACAACACTCAACCCTAGCCGACCTCCCAAAGCCTCCTTGTTGAGCTAGATCGATACTCCACATCAAGGGCCCTTAAGTCTTCTTCATATCACCCTCTTGGACCAGTCTAGTCCCCTGACTGTTATCTAGCATCCACTTAGTTGTGTTTCTGCTGCCACGCTGATGCAGGCTGTGGACAACGATCAGACTTTGAGATAATGAGTAGAGGTGCTGAGACAACTTACTAAGTAACCGGCATCTGTCGCTCCTCAAGAGAAACTTGGTAGCAGATGGGGTAACCGTCGGCATGCACCTCTTTGACTGTGCCCTGGTACCATGTGCCCCCAGACCACGCTTGGACGAATTCGCCCACTGCATAACAAGGGGTTGACATTGTACCAGAATGCAAGGATGAGATTTGTGTTGTTCAGGTCTTGGTTCTTGGAGATTTGGGGGGTGTAAGTCTTCAGATGGTTTTGAAGATTCTGAGGTGTGGTGTTTCTTGTTTGTTGTTTGCTGTCCTCGAAATGGAAAAAAGAAGTCCAAGAGCGTTAGAACAAGGGGCCTTATATAGCGAATTAATGACACAGTGACTAGATGTGTGTACTTTCTCAACGGTCTCTGAGATGATGACATGAGTGACAAGCAAGGATCCTGGCCACTATTCCAAAAGTTCAAATGACACAAGCCTGTGACAGTTTAAAGTCGACAGTTGTAAACATTTCGTACTCAACCATCTCGCCCCATCTCTACAATTCCTTTCTGGAGGTAATGCAGTGGTCTTATAAGCAAAATACCACCTTTCTTGAGCATGCTTTGGCATTTGTTCTAGGTATGGTAAGCTGGTTTTGTGGAGGCTTATCATACACATGAGGTGTAGTCTTTGCAATTGACAATTGACAAGTCAACCCAGCATCATAGAAGTCATCCCACAGCTGAGCTCTGTTTATCATTGAGTATAGAATTTCTGCTAAAGTGAGGCTCAACACGCATGAATCGCTCCCTGTAATGGGTATTGCGGCCAAGACTCTATATTAACTACCTACCTAGCACTGAGGTAATGGGCTGGCCTCATTGTCCACAGATGCGGCACTGTGACTGGCGATCTTGACCCAGTCGCTCGGGTCTTGAGTCACTTATTCCGCCAACACTGTAATTCATGCTGCCATGTGTTATTGAGTCCCGAGTTTGATGTTTGGAAGTCGACTTTTCCCAGGAAGGCACGAAGTCCCTGGACTTGTGGTTTATCTCCCCCTTTGTGAGTCTCGGTCTACTCCACAATCAGTCAGTGAGTAGAATGTCTATTTATGTGCGTATCGTCAGAAATAAGTCCGACCACAATCCATGAGAAACCTTGCACCCTCGCCGGCCATCACGATCCCTCCCAGGAGATCCAATCTACTCATGCAGACGTAAGTAGCCCATAAACAGTGACATGTCTCACACACACAAAGGCCAACAGTCTTATCCCCAAATGCAACTACCATCTTCCACTTGAGTTAGTGTAGGTGTCAAATGCAGGAGGCTGTGAAGCTTAAGCAAAGTGGGGTACGGTCGCTGCCGTCTCCACAACAAATGGGCGCTAGGGTCCAAGCTCAAGTGCCGTCTCAGTGCGTACTGTAGTCCTGTGGCCGATCTAAGCCCCACTTGCTACCAGGCTGATGAATATCTCCACCATTCAACCCATTCGGCAGTTGCAGCAGTCATGGAATCCAACCAAACCCTAGCAAAGAGGCTGAAGCCCAACCTCACTGGCACGCAGGAAACTCTTCTGGCCATTCTGTACTCTCGTGCACTGGATGCCAAGACCACCACACCGATTCTGGGCGACCAGTATGCCGCGCGGCTTGTCAACCAGCTCGACTATGACTTCTCCAAACTGCGCGTGAGCTGGCCCAAGGCATCGGTAATCGCTCTACGTGCGAGATTTCTGGATCAGTGGACTGTGGAGTTCCTCCAACAGGCCCAGCATGACGGCGAGCCTGTGACGATCCTCCATCTGGCTGCGGGACTGGACACTCGCGCTTTGAGGCTCCAGGAACACTGCGCCAAGGGCGGGGCAAACGTCCGTTGGGTCGACACCGACCTCCCGGATGTCATTGATGTGAGACGCAGGCTCCGCCTGTTGGAACCAGATAGGGACAGGATGCAATACGAAATGGTCGCGGCTGATGTGACGGATGAGCTCTGGCTCGCGAAGCTCCGGCTCCCCCGCGACCGCAAAACGCTCGTCGTGTTCGAGGGCCTGTCTATGTACCTACAGCCAGCGCAGGGCCGTACGCTCATCGAGCAATTGACGGGCTATTTCATCAAATCGGGAAATCAACTGGTATTCGACTGCTTCAACTGGATCCTGGTGTTGGCTCAGAGGTTTGAGCCCATCATCGCCAGCACGGGGTCAAAGGTATCCTGGGCCATCAACGACCCGCGGGAACTTGAGGGATGGCATCATGGGCTGCATTTAACGGGCGAGATCGTGCCCTCGAATCATCCCGAGAACGTCAGGCTGCCTCTCATTATGAGATTCTTCAACTGGATCGTCTCGTGGATACCGGGACTGCGGACCTGCGCCAGAAACCTCAGATACGAGTGGTAATGTGGATTGTCCCCAGGAATTTCCGTCTATTAGGCTTTTGGGACCCGCCCGAGGAGTAAGGTTCGCCCTCAAAGGCAAACCCTCCGTATTGTGTTGAACATACAAGAAATTCCACACAAATATAAACACATTGCGATCTGGTCGCTGTCTGCCAACCCGCCAGAAGAGCTGGACACCGCTTAACCTGCGCGGGTGAACCCCAAGTCCAACAAAGAAAAGGAGCCCCTCCTTCTAATATCTGAATCAAATGCCAATGTGCGCTGTCCATGCCTGGCCACTCGGCCGCCCTGCTGAAGATTATAGGCCGCTTCACCGCGGCGTCTGTCTTGCCCGAAATCGAAGGAAGGAAGGAAACATGACTCCCGCAGCGCTTATTGCTATGCTGAATGCCAATGTTCTCCCACAAGTCTCCGCAAATGCCCAACACGTTCACCATGCCATTAGCCCGCTTCTCTTCTTCCCCAGCGGGTACAGCAGCAGCGCAGCCAGCGAGAGCCCCATGGCAATGCTGATGCCGATCTGGATGACCTGCAGCAGGATAGGCATCGCGTCGAGCTGGAGCTCGCCGAGAGGGAAGGCCTGGTTGTTGGCCGTGGTGTTGCGCACGATGGCGTCGGCCGTCTGCAGGCCCGCGGCCACGATGCCCGTGTTGGCCAGGCCGGACGGGACCTGCACGATCATGGCGGGCACCATGCCAGCGGCCGCGAGGGCGAACCCTTGGGACGCGCCGAGCCCGATGCGGCTCCTGCGGTTGGAGGTTCCCCTGCCGAGGCCGCGGTCGTATATGATGTGCTCCACCTGCCAGCCGAATTTGGAGTAGAGGTTCCCCAGGAGGCCGATCATGAAGCCGCCCAGGGTGTGGGCAATGGTGAAGGACCCGTGGAAGAGGTCGACTGATAGGAAGTTGACAACGTAGCCCATGAATGATATGAAGACCATTCTATATTTCTGCGAGTCAGCGATTTGATCGAAAGCGGCCAAAAGGGGTGACTGAGGAGGGTGTATATCTTACGCTGGGATCTGCCGCCACTTGGCTCCGCTGATGATGGCAACTTGGACCGAAAAGAAAGGAACAAAGAACAGGTTCCACCTCCTGTCGATCAGGTTCTCGCAGCGGGGGTTGCTGACTGCATCGTAGTCCATGTAGCCATACAGCGTCGAGCCAATGGCGATTCCATAAGCGAGAAGAAGTGAATAGATCAAGGCATACATCATCCTCGAGCCACCAGTGACGATATTCTTGGTCATTATCTCCAGCGCGGCGTTGGTCATCCAGTAACCAGGCATGAGCAGGTTGATGGAGCACTGCGTCAGCGCCGAGTAGCAGAAGATGCGGGAACCGTCGGCGCCGCGGATGGAGCCGAGCATGCGGCCCAGGAAGGACATGAGGATGGCGGCCGTGACTTCGAAGATGAGGGCGTACAGTGGCTGCGACGGCGCAAATTTGAGTTGCATGACGCCCAGCAGGCTGCCTGTGATGAAGGCAACGGGCAGGTCGATGAAGCGGGCACGGTAGGCAAAGGGGGCGATCCCCACGGCCGCGAAGCCGAAGATCATGAACATGAACCACACGTTGTGCCCGTCGTTTCGCCGCTCGATGTCGTCGAGCCGGTGGATGCCCTCCGTGACGGACATACGCCCGTGCAGCACGTGCTTGTACACCTCGTGGGCGTCCAGCATCTTGCCCACGTGGGTGCCCGCGCCTTGGACCAGCTTCACCTCAGTCGGCTGGTAAACCTGCTTGCCGTTGTCGCCGTCCGGGCTGTCGAAGGCAATGATAATGTTGTCCGGGACGTAGAGGATATAAGTCTCCATGTCCAGCGCGCGGGCTGCCATTTGGATGTATGGCACGATCCTGTGCGTTGGCGAGCCGTAGACTAATGTGGCCTTGCACAGCTTGGTGATGTACCGGCGCCTGGTGGGTATGTCGCACTGCTCCTCGGACATGGTGATGTAGACCTCGTCCTTCGCCTCCATACCGGCCGGTGGCGGAGGACTTCTTGTTGGCGGCATGGGATGAGTGTCGGATGAGTGTGTGGAGAACCGATATGTTGGGTAGTTCGTCCTGCCGCTGGCCCCGCGGCGGTCGTAGCGGTTGTCGCCAAACACCGAATTACGCGGGCTCTCATACCAGCCGCTTTCCATCGGCGGTGCTCCGCGGATGGTTGGGCTGTCGTTGAACGAGGCTTGCCTGGTGACCGCCGGGGGCAGATGGGCCAGCTCAGCCTCGGGGTCAACCACCATTCCAGCTCTCTTGTCTCCGTCTCTCGTCATGTCTTTGACAAGGAATTCTCTTACTCTGTGCACGAAGCCTTTGAGTCTGCTTGCTGTGGCGGGCATATGAAAATGTACCGTCAAGGTATGTGACAAGATTGAGAAAGCAGGCTGGTTGAGGTCTTGGGCATCTGTTATGGGCTTGAGCACGGGATCTGGGAGGCGACAAGTTTTCCTGAAACCAGTAGAGTGCTATCCTCAGTTCCCAAAGTAGAGCGGACGGAGGTCGACGGGTAATTGCTATGTTGAAGCCAAGGCCCAGATGTAAAGAGATGGCAAGTCTCAACGTGTCTTGGCAGGGGTTTATATTGACGGGCTGGCTGAGTAGAGTTCATCTCGATGCTCAGAATACTATTGGAAGTTGCCGACGGCGTGGCGAGACTATTGTGGCCGAGCTCAAAGCACTTGGCAGCCTCACCTCTCAGATACCAAGACTCAAAATGTGTTCCGTGTGATAATGCCGCAGGACATATACAACCGCCTCTCAGAATTCCAGACACTCTGTCATGATTTTAGAGGAAAATGGAAGCTTCTAGCGGGTTTCCCCCACTGATCTCTACCAAATGAGACATTCGTGTCTCGACATTTTCAGCTTCATGGCACGATAAGTCGGATCTCGCCGTCCTCATTGCTAGATGCAGCAAAGTGGATGCTTCAGCTCTAGGGGACAAGATTTCCTCTAGTAGAGACGATCCTTGACTAGTAGAGAATGAAGACATACTTTGTGTCGTCGTTGCATGTTTACTCGCTTGATCGCCTAGTCTGAACTACTATTCACACTGTAGGAGCCACATAATGTTGTGATAATCGACCCTTGTGCCGTCAGGCCAAGGATGTTCGTGTATACGAGTCAACGATCGATGCTATCACATGTCCTCATGGCCTCGGACAAGCCCATGCAGATCGAGTTTTCACAACCTTGGTCTAGCGCTTCAAGGTCCGGTGGAAGTTTCCGGGAGGTGACATTTTCACGGCAGGAGGTCATCATTGAAGCAGCCACATAATGTGAAATCTCCGTAATGCCGCCGCATTTTGCCCAGGTAACCCTGCGATTGTTCGGATCTGGCATTCCAGTCTTCTGTTGAGCAAATCTTGTTCATCTGCATCTGAAATTTGAAGCCATATCGTGCAAGCGCACATATGACTTCGTAAGACGCTTGATCGGCTCAGGTTCCAGCCGGCATGGTGTAAATGATGGTTGTAACGAGGGAGCTCCCCGATGGCAACTTCACTGCCCGCGCTGTGGCCGGGGAGATCGTGCCCGGGCGGTGGGGGCAAGCTTTGGTGAGTGTTGATCCTGAGTGATGATCACTTAGAGCTGACATTAACTACCTGGGTCTGACGCTGTGGTGGGGGCGGAATAGAATGCTTGGGTATGTCACATTTAAGTCTGACGGAATGTCCGAGCCGCCCAAATCTCTTGGTAGTCCATCAGCTCATATTTTACCTGCTTCCGGGCCGATGTTTCCGTCACTCAAAAGATCGGAGGACGTGTTTGAGTCTGAGATGGGATGATAGAAACCGGTGGCTATGTCATGTTTTGGGAGGCGCCCAGGAGCCGCGCCAAAAGAAGCTTGCTCTAGCCGGACAAATACGCCCGGCGGGCGTGATTATGATTTTCTTTGCAGTCAAAGGCCAGCCCGGGCAGGACAAAGCACCTCGACCTGACACGAGACGAATTGTGTATAATGCGGTGGCCTATTCTCGGCAACTCGATGCCCACCGAAAAGGACGGAAAACTGATCAATACTGATAGATGTTGACTTGCACTTGTTGCCTCTTCGGTCGCATTCAACCATTCACGTTGATTGTAAATATCGCTTTCGAAAACACGAATTGTGACGCAAAGATCTGCAGCACTCGGGACTTTGATACCTACTCAGTAAAGGTGAAGTTCTCTATGATCTGATGGCAGATAGATTGGATTCATCTAATGTGCAGCTCTAGAGGAAGTTGGAGCGAAGATGCTGTAGTGAAGGGTCTCCCTGTGTTGTTGCAGCCTTTGACCCCGAGTTGTCATGGATCCATGGATCCAACCGACCCACTCTCTCGCAAACCTATGTGAATTTCCACTGAAGCTGTCAGATCTTGCGGAGAACCTGGCAACTTATCGGCACGGGTTTTGGTAATCAGTATCCCTGTTAGTGTGAGCACGAATCAGAGCAAGCTTCAAAGTTTAAGACTAAAAATAAATAAACCACGACGGTATCTTGACAATCTCCCGAGTGTCTTTGCGAGACAAAACTGTGAAGGTCAAAGCACCAGAGTGTCTCCTGGTAACTGTGGCATGCAATGTACGATCAAGATTTCCTCCTACTTTATTTCAAAGATACTCTGTGTACAATATCACATACAGAAAACATCACTTTGCAACTTTTCGTGTGAAGATGGACATGTGTCCATGAGATCTCGAGAAGTGTTACAGCGATGACGATCAACGTAACATTGGCTCGCACGCTACACATTCCTCAGCATTGCCGGAGATTAATATCGCCAAACCTTACCGGTACCCAGGACCCTTGCCGTCACAACCCGTCCTGGCCCTGTTATGAAACACTCCCAAGCAACCCGACACTTCTCCCACAGCAAGACAGTAGCGCGTGCGGCGAGGCGGCTTGACTCCCCTTGCATCCGCGAGACGTGAATTGCTACCGGTTGACCGGAGACACAGGATATTGCCCGTAGCCAAGCCTCCGAGGCCAGGCTATGTTGTTGTTTCCAAGCCCTACGGGCCCATCCCTACCGCGCACATGCCTAGTCTCTCCCGAACGCGCCGACTCAATTGAGTCAGGATGTGATCTCATCTGTCAACTCGAGCCGCCTTCTTTACTACAGTCTCTTATCGCCGAGCGCGCTGGCGGTGCCCACATGCCTCCGACTTCCCTCAACCAGCGCCCAGAATACGCATAAAGTTCTCGGCCGAGTGCGGACGTCTTGGCTCGCCTGCGGTAAGGTAGCCAGCTTCATGCTTCACATCAAATCCTCAGCATTGATGTCCCGGCCCCCGATGGGCCGCCCGCCGTCGGCGAGCAACCGTGAAATGTCATTCTATCGGCGCCTGGTGTTCTAGACGAGGCATTCGAAAAGTTATCACGGTTTCCGGCCACGATGATCATGGGAGAAGCACTAGATCGTCGTATCGATATATGAGGAGGCCGTGTAAATGGGAGTAATCATATTTAATTCAGCAATTGCTGTCCTTAACCTGATCAAAAGGGCTTCTAGGACCCAAGGTCTGCACCCCTCAGGCTCTTCCCACCACTTCGTTGTCAATCGGGAACTACAGCCCGTGATCGAGATCTTCCTGATCGTCGTTTCCTCCACCGTCTTTTCCTCCACCGTCTCTCGGGCGCCGGAACACTGTCAGTCACTATCGGAACTTGCCCTGACTATCCTTGCAAAGATGGGGTTGAAACATGCTATCCAGACCCTAGTCCGCCGCGATGCTTCCCCGGCTCATGAAACCAAAGCGGGCCCAGCAGCAAAGTCCAACGAGCCCTTCAAGAGCATAAGGAACTTCGTCTATGTCTTTGTCCATCGCAACGACTCGACCACAGCCGAGGAGGACGATTGCGAGCAGGATGTGCTCACGCGCCCCGATCTCAGGCGGTTCCCTGGTGGATACCATATGGGTGAGCACTGTCTTGATCTGATCGCGCGGGCCTCACGTTTTCCTTCAACGAGAAGCCATGACGACCCACTCCCTCCATTTGAATCAATCTCATCGAACGGTGTCCATTGATCAATGACCTGTTCTTTGCTGCTTCAAGACGCCGATAAAATCCGACGGTGTAAGAGAGTTACTTTCACTATTGCTGACACTGTGCAATGTTCCTATTTTAGTGAATTGTGGTGATGACGACGAGCCCCGACCGGTATCCCAACCTGACGCCAGTGTGTCAGCATTCAGAAAAGGAGGCAACGTTAAGGCCAAGTATTTGTGGGAAGTTCCCGAAGATGAATACGAGCTGCATGAGGTTGGTCTCCGCGCCAGAGATCGGAAGAAGCCAATTTCCTGGTGATCAATGTACAGAAAGAAGGCGGAAATCTGTTCGCCCTTGCCGCGGACTGCTCATCGAAGTAAATGATGAGGTAACAGGCTGGAGGATAGATAGATGCTTGCTGTTCTTATGCTGTAGTTACAAAGCTCTGGCTCGGCACATCCTTCAAATTACTACGCGTAAAGCAAACCTCGAACATATGCCTCCATCTCCAGACCTCTGATCTGCCAACGTAGATGTGACTTGTAATTTCTCTGCACGGGGATCACCTTCAAATCAGATAGATCATGTCCTGTAATCGAAGATTTGAAGAAAGGCTGTAGTAATTACCACCAGAGCCTTGGAACGGGTACATTCATCGGTTTCACGGGATACGTGAGGGGGTAACTAGTAAACACCTGGGTAACATCTATTGCAATTTCTTGCTACTGTGGCCATGAGATGCATGTCTCAGCTGCATGAGATGTGTTCGGCCTTCTGTTGATAGTTTGGTTCAGGATGCAAGCCCTCCAGGAGATCAAGAGCACACGCTTTGATTCGAATGCTGAGATCTGGTAATTTCCCAAACCAAGTCCATGAAGGCTCACAACATGCCAATGCTTGGCTTTGCAGCATTGGGTCACTGGACCATTAGTCAATCGCATGACCTGATTGATGGAAGCTACGGCTGCGTTGAACCAGGTTTCGCCGAGTGAATATATTAAGTCTCATCAACCCCTGAGCCAGCCTTCCGTAACAAGAATCCAAACCCGACAGCGAGCCTCTCTCTGGGTTCAACGATGCTGTACCTGTGTGATGGCGGTGAAGGTACAGGGAATGGAAACCGCGATGATACACCTAGTATACACGATTTATGGGCTGTCGGGCCGGGCAAGCCTTATGAACGTAGACGAAGACCATCTGGTCGAAGCTGAGAAAGCTCAATAGACCGATTCTGGGTAGGACTGCCGGCTTGACGCTGCCGCTGCTGTGTGTTGTCTTCTTGACGTCTCCTCTCAAGCCCGAGAACTGTCTTTTGGGTCTCTGAGCTTAAGTGATGAGCGCGCACAAAAATGTTCGAAACAAGGGAGATTCCGGCAACAACCAAACACTGAAGAAGAGCAACGAGTTAGCACACGAGATAATTGAACTAGGGCCACTGTCCTACACATTTTCACCCTACAGCACTCACCATGATCCATACTGCGCGCAAACTCTGGAAATAAACGCGTCTTATAATATCCTGCGAACCCGCTGGCAAAGTGGCAATAAAATCCACGCTTGCAGTAGCGTGTTCACCGTTGAAGTGAGCTGCCAGTTCCCGGCCGATCTGAGCAGATAGTCCACCATTATTCGCCACCATTTGGCCTTGAAATAGTACGCCACCAACGACGACTATGATCGCCGTAGATATTGACCGCAGAAAGCTCATGGTAGAAATAACAGCAGCCGTGTCAAGAGCCGTTGCCGTCGCCTGTGCTACGAGTAGCGGCGGCTCCATGTTGAAACCGACACCAACCCCGATAATGGTCTGATAGATAAATAGCTTGGTGATGCTCTTCTCGAATGCGAGATTCATGAACAGCCCAGAACCAAGAGTGAGGAGGACCTGGGCACCGTACATTATTGGCAGGTATATGCCCGTCTTTTGGATGAAAACTCCGGTGCAGGCGGCGGCAAGGGAGCTGGACACAATGAGGGGAAGGAGGTGAAGCCCAGATACCAAGGCGTTGGCTCCTAGCACCGACTGCGAATAGAGGGGAAGGTAGTAGGAAAGACCGATTAGGACGGAGAAATTGCAAACATAGACAAGATAGGCCGCAACTGTGGAAACGTTTGAAAACAAACGTAATGGTACCACGGGATTTGTCGCTATCTTCCACTCATTGAGGAGGAATATGCCAAACACGACGGTGCCGAAGGTGATGAGGCAGATGACAGCTGCCGATGACCACGGAAAGGTGATGCCTCCGAATTCAAGACCAAGAAGGACCATCAGAGCGGATCCAACGATGAGCAAGCTGCCGGTCCAGTCGACTGCCTTCAGGCCGGCCAGCACAGGAGTATTGGGCATAGGTATCTTGAGGAAGAATAGCTGCACGAAGAATACAAGTCCACCGATCGGCACTGTGGATTATGGGAGCATTAGCAAACGTTATGCGAGGACAAGTGTAGCAAGGGAGGGTGTCATTGGTTAGGCAACGGGACTGACAGTTCATCCAGAAGCACCACCTCCAATGAACTCTGGTGGTGAAGACGCCCCCCAGGATCGGCCCCACTGCCGTACCAACCGCCCACATGACGGATGTAATGGCAAGATAGAGGCCGCGGTCTCGCATCGAAAAGGTATCACAGATTATCACATTAACCAGTATGCCCATGCCGCTTGCGCCGATCCCCTGGATGCCACGACCAGCAATGAAGGCGTCCATGTTGGGAGCGAGAGCACACAGCAGGCTGCCGGCGAAGAACAAGGCCTGGGCAATGAGCATGATGGGCTTCCGGCCCCAGATATCAGCTATTGAGCCCCACACCGGAGTCACGGCCGTGCTGCCCAGGATGAAGGCCCCGCCAACCCAGATGTAGCCCGAGGAGGATTGGAACTCGGCGGCGATGGACGGTATCGCTGGCGTGACCATTGTCAGGTCCAGCGAGGAGAGCAACACAGACAGGCAGAGGGGCACCATGATCAGCGCGATCGCTGTTCCGGACGGTGCGGAGGTGAGTCTGTCCTGCTGCGTCTCCGTCTCCGCGACAGGTCCGCTGTCTGCACTATCATGTTGACTTTGGCCGCTGCTATTGACGGCGTTGATCACGCGGTCCGCCTGGCTATGTTGACGCGTGTCCAACATGGCCGCGGGTGCAGCCTCGATGACCGTTGCGACCGTCGCAGACATGGCGTACTTGAGCAGAGGCTGGTCTCTCTGGTTGTCCCGATAGAGTGGATAATGTGGTGCAGTTGTTGATTTCCACAACGCCAATCATCGGTGTCAGTGTCCAAACTCATGTACTGCCGACCGAGTGCATGGACTGATTGATCTTTGACGTTTCGTGGACCATAAGCATGGGTCGGTTGTGGAATGGAAAAGAGGCTTCGGCTGACATTTGGACGGGGGGTTAATCTTCCCGAAGGAATCAGTCACATGACGTTCTGACAGCGTTGCCACTAGCCATACTCCTTGGTATGGATCGAAGGATTGCCTCGATCAGGAATATTTATGCACGTTGGCCAAGATAATGACGTACAAATGTCTCGGATACTACGGCAATGTATGCATTTTGTGCCTTTTCTCGATTGTGTACTTGAGGCTATGCGCTGGCAGGTATTTACCATAGCAGGTGTGGGGTGCAGCCACACGACATCTGCAAGTGCAATTACATGTATGTAAAGACGGTAGTTTTGCTTTTGTCGTTCTGACAGACATTGGGTGAAGGATTTGAAAAGTATTGGCAATCAACAGTGCGTGTAAACTTTGTAGCTGATGACATCCTATACTGCTTAATAAATTTCAATGTCTCAGTTCATTCCAAATCCGTCAGTTGTAATCTCGAACAACTGTCCAGCCTCAAGAGTAAGATGAACAAGAGAACTCCGAAAGAAAGGAGAATCTATCTGGAACAGCGCTTGCTTTCTTCAGATGTTTTGTTGAGCGGAGTGCTCTGTCACAATATGACGGGTAGCGTGAGACTACTAATAAGATCATCGAGCGATTCTCGACATCAGGTCCTGTGAACCCCGCTCTTACCTGGTATACATAATGGTAACTTATCTGACGGTTTTAAATTGCTTCTAGTACATCATTGAATTCAAAAGACAGCAAGTAGAGGGCGAGAGAGCTGTGGTTTTAGCGAATGTAAACACGACCTCACCTGTCAATTCGAATTCTCCGTAAACTCGATTAAATCTACAAAATTGAAAGGGTACGTGATGCCTGTTCTTCCCGTATTGACCTCGCAGCATAGCTAGTTAGTGCATTCAGATAATTAGTCTGAGATAATACCCATCTGCCTCAGTCTGTTCTGAGTTCACAAAGGAGATCAAGCTAACAAGCTGCGGCTATAATTAGACGCTTCGCAAGATATGTCGAAAGGCTCATTGATCTCATGAATGGGAATTCTCTGTCGACTGGCATTGTCTGTAACAATGGAAGCGCAATTAAGCGGAACTTTATCTTGGCCAGATCGTGCCTGATTCTTTGACAAAGCAGCAGGATGTTGGAGACTCCCCCGTAGTACATACGCAGTGGGAAGAAAATGCCTTTGTTTATACCGAAACAATACCACACCAGCTTCTTTGTGATCAACTCGAATTTTGATCTCAAAAGCCCTTCCTCGAACGTTTTCCTCGAAATTTCTTGATGTCTCTTGATGTCTCGACATTCTGACGGTAATTGACAAAGCAAGTCTTCCTGGGCCCGTAGCAAAAATGTGTCTCAAAGCTCTAACCTATTTTGTCTCGGAGGCAATTTCGTACCTTGACCTGGCCTACGTAGGTGCCATCAATTTCACGGAAAACGGGTTCATCCTGGTGATCGAGACCGACTTCGTTGCTGGTCATTTCCTGGCAAGTGCTAATACAGAGGTTGAGAGCAATAAGACAGTCAGAGAATCCGAATACAGAGAATCCCCACTAGACCGGCTGGTCCGGAAAATTCGACCGTCGAAGCAGCTACGACGCAATAGCTCCAATTGGTCGAGTTGCAGTGAGAGCGTTCATGAGTTGCTACGGCTCCAGGAGAGCATATCTTCTTTCCCAATATTTCAGGAACCTGTACCCTCATCGCATTTCTGGCGTAAGCAGCCAACCAAGGGAAAGTATAGGAGCCTCCAGGGCAAGACAGTTGTCAAACCACCACCGTGGAAGTATTGGAATGGCTGGTCCAATCCTATCTAGCACTTGTGTTCCAATCCCTCTCTTGCATTGGAGCCTTTTAGGTTCTAGATCTTCACCACCGCTAATTTTGTACAGACCGTTGCCGAATACGATTTCGCTCCCGTCAGAGTCTAATTATTACCAGCCAAGAGGATCCTGGATGCCTGTTGTTCATCCCCACCACTCAAGAAAGTACGGCAAGGCTCAGAATGTCGGTGTCATTCGTCAGCAACAAGACAATCGAAGGATGAAGGGTTATCTCCACTTCGAAGCGTTAGGTAGGCTTGTCGGACGAACGAGTTGTGTGAAGTAAGGCATCATGGTTACGCGGTTCCACACCTGTACACCTAAAGATTTTATTAATCCGAGTGGGAGTTTGCATTTTATTGAGACCTTGGGCGATTCTAGCGGCGATGGATGAGATTGACTTGATGTCATAGCATACTAAGCCTCTAGTGAAGCAATGCTTCAGGTAGTCGCCACTCAGTCAAGAAACCCGTAGAGTGCGGAAGCTCGGGGCCGTTTCACATATGCCAAAAAGTGAGCTAGAGTACCGAGGCAGTTATTTCCCCTGAATTAGATCCTCAGTGTGGGTCTACTTAATATTAACAATGAAACACGTGCTGCCCATAAGTCAACGACGATTTTGATACAATACATCATGCATCCCATGCACTAGGCCGAACGATCGCGTCGGTCGCGAGCCCCACATATTTTCAATGGCCCGTTTTCCTTCCTCAGCGCACCTTGAATCTCAGAATTTCATCCTGGTCCTTGGCGAGGTCATATCCTGTAGGTATGTGTTGTACAAATTGTCCGAGCTCTGCCTCGTTGGCCTCGTTGGCCGAGTCGGCTGATGGACGATTCGATAGAAGCCTAGACCATCATCGTCCTGACCGGGGTTGGCAGTTTCGTATCCCATCGCTTTCAGTAGATGGTACAGCCCAGCTGCGATTACAGCGCCCAGAGTAGGCCCCACGAAGAAAATCCAGATGTCGTCGACGTAGTTGTTATTCACGACCGCAGGGCCCAAGGTTCGAGCTGGGTTTACCGAGGTCCCGGTGTAATTGATGCCTTCATGATCCATGTCAGCTCTCCGTACAAAATGTCCGACTTAGCAGGACTTTTGAGACTTACCGATAAGGTGTGCCACGAACAGTGCGAAGCCAATGGCCAGAGGTGCGATAAATGAGGTACGACTCTTTTCGACAGCGAGCATTATGATGGTCATGACGAGCTCTGCAGTGAGGATGACCTCAAGAAACAAGCCTTGGACAGGTAGCGTGCCCGATGAAAGAGCGTTTTCTGCTTGTAGCTTCCCGGGTAGCAATGCAGACACGACTCCAGCTGCCGTGATGGCTCCTAGAAACTGGACTGGGATCACGCATAAGAGGCGGATCCAGTCAAAGGCTCCAGCAATCCAGAGCCCGATGGCAACCTGCATACTCATCAGTCAGTCAAGGTGGCCTGTAAACGAGTATGGCTAAACCTAGGAGCATAGACCTACCGCTGGGTTGAACATTCCTCCGCTGACTCTGTAGAAGATCCACACATTGACACCCAAGCTGAGTCCGAAGACGGCGGCAATGTATGATATTTGTAGGAGGCTTGGCCCTGCTGGCGCATTGAATAACGGTAAAGAGTCCTCCTTTTCGTTGCCTATCTGAGCAGCCGCGTATGAGAAGAAGAGGAACATGAATGTCCCCACGAACTCGGATATCATGGCGATGATGTGGCCCCTCACGGTGTCTTTCATTCTGGCGAAATAGTTGACTGTCGGCCCATTGGGTTCCATGTCGAACGGCTCAAGACCAGCTTGTTCTCGGATAATCAGAGGCGTATCGTCCATGTCTCCCGTAAAGCGGGTCGGTTGGTATGCAATTGGGATTGCCATCTTGGAAGTCATGTTTCCTCGGTGACGGCCTTGTTCAGCGGCGGGTAACCAACTGTACATAGTCGAGTAGTGGGGAGCATACGAGGGGGGAGGTTCGTACAAGATAGGGCGAAACGGCGAGAGATAAATATCAACTGCGGAAACAAAGAAGAATAGAAGTGACGAAGGAATGTCGCAATCGAATATACCCTGAAGTAGATAATAATATGACGATGAATAAGAGAGCCTAGCCTTACTGCCTGACGGCACAAGAAAGTAAACTAGAGAAGAATGCTTAGCAGCCCCGATAATGCGAAGAGGAAATCGTCTGACCAGCCAAGATGTTCCGAACACCATCTGGCCATCACGCAGCCCTCTCCCTCGAAGACCTCCCCATTATGCCTGACAAACTAATAACGCGGCATGAACCGCCTACTGGTCGGGGATGACGCATGGCAGAGCAGGCATGTCGAGGCAGATCGGTGTGGGCCCCCGGAATCGACGTCGCAGCGAGCCGTTTGAGACAACCTTGTGCAACAGGAAAATACCCGTTGCTTTCAACTTGCGCAAGCTGGGGAGGCCCTCAGCCCTAACCTTCGCAGCGAATATCCGAATACATCCTGGCTCGACAGCGGTCATGGCGCGCGCTGGAGAGGGCTGAGGTGTGGGTGAGGGCGCGAACCGTGCGCGGCAGCTCCTGAAGCTTGGGACGGAGCTGGTCGAGTCTCAACTCGCTGAGATTGGACTAGTCACCACTCTTTTAGACTCCGGCGCCCAGGATCGTGACGACATTGCCAATGACTCTGGACTGTGGTGCATGTTCTCTTTGGTCAATTGGGCACCGCCGGATCCCCCGGAGCGTGCTGTGGCTTGCGGGCAGAACAAAGGGATGACATACCGGCTGAGCTTCCCGTCAGCTGGGCAGGCGGGAGAGGCTCATCAAGCTCATCCCACCATCACGGAGGTGGCGGTGATCGGGAGCGGCAATGGACGCCAGTCCCAAGCCAAAAATACTAATCCACTTGACTCGTCCGGCTCCGGATACATGAGCAACCAGGGCTGGACAATTATTTCCGGCTCACCATGCTTGGCGATAAAGCGCAAGCATCAAAAGCAGGCCCTGCACTGCTGATAACCAACGGACGACGAGAAGAGCCACCGGCTCGGACCTTTTTTGAAGCAGCTACTAGTTCGAATACAGAAGCGATTGCTACGGTACCAGCCGGCCGAACCACTACCTATGCACCAAGGGCACCTAGCCCGACTCCCCTGGTCCGTCAACTCTGCATCAAGTGGTTGCGTCGTTGCAACCAACTGCGATTTGCTGAAACAGGTGCAGAAAGCTTTCTCCCGTATCGCAGCTGCGTTTCAGCGGGCGAGGAATGCTCCCACGGCTGCATAGGAAATGTCTGAGCCGGTGGATCCGAGCCAAAAGAAAACTAAAACTCTGCTGCAGCGATATCTTGAGCTTGCCCGATCAATCAATCAGCAGCAAGGAAGTACGAGTAAGCGAAAGCGGCAGGAGCGAGGCCCAAGCGGACAAAACTTGATTTGGGGACCCTCTAGACGTAGATCAAAGGCATATCTTGCAGCAATTGACGTGTGCCAAAGTGATATACTCTCGAATCGATATGCGCCTATTCTCAGTAGGTGCGCGGACATCCGCTGGGGTCTTGGTATCTAAGTGGTTTGACGCGGGATCAAGGTTGATCAGACCGCAGACATGATCCGCACAACCAGTCCCTGGGTGCAGTATCTGGTGAAGTCACGGGGTGCCGTTTCCCTTGACAGTCTTGGATGTTAGGTAGTGACTGAGTCAACTTCCCGAGTTTTCCTTGGACGATAGACCATGTGATCTGCATGCTTTGTGATGCTGCAGTCGCTGACTGCGTGAATTTGCTTGGCGCTTTGAGAGGTAGGTTTTAGATATACAGGAATCACGTAGATCTCAGCCCAGTAAGGCGTACCTGCAGGTGGGTATTGGGCACCCAGCGCTGCTTGTGACCTCGAGGTCGTTGTGGAGGTGTACATCGGACTCATGAATAGCCTGGGCGAGCTCCTTGACGAACAAACTTGTGGTACTTGTCATCGTCTCTTTGAATAGGCGCGTTCGTTCCTGTTCATAAGCACCTGATCTCGATAAAGGAGCCCAGAGAAGACAGTGGTTCTCTTCATTCGTTGCTGCATAAACTTAGTGTAACGTACTCTACGAGAGCAAGTCAAACTTTCTTCAAATCCAAGAGCTCGCTGATACTCGGCATAGACGATATCAGCAGGATCCCAGGTTCCTGTGAAAAGAACGGTGAGTGCGGACTTACTGCCTCGCTAAATTTGGTGTCACTTGTGATGAGATCTAAAATAGTCTTGGGATCAACTCATTCATGCGCCTTGGTAGGATTCGTGGACCCTCCGGCAATTTTTAAAAACGAGGTCGCTTCACTGAGAGCTTCAAAGGGCTTCCAAGCCCTTTCAAACGTGATGAAAGACTGCCCAGAAGACCTCCAAATGTTACGAATGCTCAGTATCCCAGCGTTAACTTTTATGCCAGTCTCTGGAAGCAACGACTTCAAAGCCGTCAGATTATGAGTTTCAGGAGCCGCACTACCTGAATATGTTCTGCTCCTTCTGCCTCAAGCCATTTACTCACTCCTCAAGCGGGTTGTCTCCCGAGCGGCTCATAAGAACAAGCTTATATTGAGCAACTTGTTGTCCATGGAGTAGTATACACGCTGCGAGTTCCCGGAAGCGGGTGTATGTGGCTTAGGAAGGGGCACGTACCACTCAAACAAACAGGCGTCTGACGTTAGTATTCATGCTCGGAGAAGACAATGCTTCTCCATGAATTTATACGTGTGCCAAGGCTGACCGTGCCACAAGGTTCCGCATATTAGCTTGGATGAGGTACATGTGCACCCTATAGCTGTGTGTGCGTATAGACTCCCGCAAGCAGACAGCTAGTACGATGTAGATCCTCCAAAGTAAGGTTTTGGGCCTCGTCATATGCATTATCACAAAGAAGTAGCCACAGTCGTTACATGTTTCGAAAATATCATCACGGGCGCCGGTGGCGTACTTATTTTATTGTCTTTACGGTTTTCCGTAGAGGCTTACATACAGAGCGTCATTTCACAGAGGTTGACCGTATGTGAGGTTGTCCCACAGAAGGGTTTCCCACAAGAGATTACCCAATAGAAGCCAATCTTGCAGATTCTTTCCCAGAGAATTTCCTATGGGAGGTCATATTATAAGAAGTTGTCCCACAGGCCGGGTAGCAGACACCTGAGCAAAGGTAGGATAGGCATATCATAAAACTGAAAGATGGATTTAACATGTAGAATCGCTGCAGTCCTGGATGCAGTGTGTAAAAGCGTGTGTACGACCAGCGCTTTCTGCAGGTCGGGAAAAGAAGAGTGATCACCAAATGTGATGCCAGAATAGACCGTCAAGTTGGGATCACAAGATGTCACACGCTCATAACTCAACGAGTTGGCGGTGATGAGAACAAAACAGGATTTGAAGTTGGACATGTCATCTTGTGCCGCCGTTGTTCAACCCGCTAGGCATCATCTCCTCGTGTATTTTTGAGCTTGACCACAACTGGGGATGTTCGAAAGCCTTCAGCAAACGCGTCTCCACTGTGACTTGTTGCTTGCATACCCGTGAGACACAAGGCCAGAGCCCCCTGAGCGGCACGCTGGGCAGCAACTGTAAGTATCTAGGTATCTAATCAGTCATTACTGTGGGGGCGATGAGAATAACAGACGGAGAGATGACGACAGTACAACGCAGGATCCGCCCGATCAGCTGCCTTCTTCCCCATAATTGACCTGGCGCATCTCCAATCCGGCAGTAAATTCTGGCACATCTGGATTCGGGCCTGTCAATTGCGGTGCATCTCAGGGGTGGGCGGAAGCGTTTCTCCGCAGATCGCAGATACCCTTGTGATTGCACTACTTCACTGGTGCCTGGCTCGCTTCGCATTTTGATAGCGCCGGTGATCTAGGGTGATACGTGATACCTACTTACCAGAAGAAAAAAAGCTGGCCGCGTCGCCTTCCATTCTTGCTACGACATTCAAAGCAAAACCTTGGAATTCAACATGGCGCGCCACCGCCTCAAGAACCGCCTGGCCAACACTGAGACGACAGGCCTGGAAAAAGCACAGTCCACGGCGAGTGGACACAAACGGAAAACTTACGATGCACTCCAGTACACTCGAAATCGAATGGGCTTGAAGCCAGCGATCGAAACAAGACCTGGCACTCACTGCGACCCAGAGCTCTCGTGGTGGCCTCGCATGCGCCTCGTCTTCCGCGAGCCACTCTTGGAGTTCTGGGGCGTGCTGGTCATGATTCTCCTAGGAGGGTCCGTCACAGCAATCACCGTAAGCCAGCTAACGTTGAAGTCGTCCGCAAACACTCGGGCACACAGCACCATCCCGTGCCTCTTCCATCGTCTTCTGTCCACTTCCCCGAAAGATGGCAGGATGCGCCGTAATTGACTCTTCGCAGTACCTCAGCAACTATCAAAACGGGAACTGGCTCACCATTTGTTTCGGGTAGGCTACATCAAAACCGCTATTCTTTGCACTGGGATTTATATCACACAGCTGACTCAACCTTGGGATCTCAGGTGGTCAGCAGCCATGATCTTCGGAATCTACGTCGCTGGAGACTCGGGTGCCTACCTCAACCCTGCAATCACCTTGACTAATTGTCTCTTCCGGGGACTGCCCCTGCGTCGCTGGCCAGTCTACGCTGTCGCTCAGCTCCTTGGTGCGTTCTGCGGCCACGGCCTTGTGTATGCCAACTGTATGTATCCATCACCTCGTCGATTAAGGTTCCCTCTCTTCTCTAGCTTCCACCTTCGATGACTGACATGGGATCGAACTTTACGCAGACATTTCAGCCATAGACCAATACGAAGGTCACGCTATCCGAACCATCCCTCCTAGCCCGACAACAAGCGCAAAGATCTTCTGCCAATTTCCCCAACCATTCGTGCCGTTAGGCAGTCAAATATTCTCAGAGTTTATCGCCAACTTCTTCACTACGTTTCTAATTCTCGCAGTTAGGGACGAGAATGGCGCCGACTTGGTAAGTAACCCACCTCAGCCAATGAATATCTCCTTGTGCAATCCAGAGCTAACAATGGGTATAGAAAGGTGGTGGCTTTTTCGTTTTCGCTTTCTTTTGGCTTAACTTCGTTGTCATGGCTGCTTTCGGATGGGAAACAGGGTAAGCATATGTCGATACCAGGACAAATGCAGGTTACAAACACTGACCAGAAATGAACAGATCTCCAATCAATCCAGCTCGTGATCTCATGGGGAGGACCTGGCTAGCCATCCTCGGATACAAGAACGCATGGTCAGCATACAATTATTACTTCTGGGCAAGTCTGGCATCACTTGGTGACTTGACACTTTACAGATATTAACAAGAATTGCAGATCCCATTCTTTGTTCCGTTCTTCGCATGCTTCTTCGGTGCGCTCACCTACGACATATTCATATACACAGGAGACAGCCCTATCAATAATGGTGCCTGGAGCCTAGACAACCTTGGCAAAGGGTTCAGAAAGATTTGGGATGCGATCCGTGCTGGGTTCGGCAGAGGCCCTCCAGTTCATGAGTCAGATGAAGAGAGCCTGGGTGCAAAACAGGACCAGGGAACAGCGGCTTCCACCGATATCACTGGAAAAGGAGAGCGCAAGCCATCACGCCCCAGTGTTCAAGGGAACAACTCTGGAAAGACTTATCAAGAGGCAGAGTCGGATGCAGGTGAAACGAAGTGCGAAGAAAAAACAGGGGGCGAGCAAAATGTCAATTTCAACAACGCCCGAAAGGGTGGATATCACGGCGAGCCATGGGAAGAGGAAGAGACCTCCGCGAGAGAAGACAGCCAGCAGAAGAGCCCCGAGCAGGTCGACAATCACGGCGAGCAGGTCGACAATCAAGGCAATGAAACTTGAAGGCGGGGTGGGTGTCACCCGGCATAGCTCAGGAGTTCCCCCTTTTCTTAGCGGAGTGTAAACATAGAATTACCAGTTGACACCACAAAAACAAGATCGCGTTGCCTTCACATCAATTTAATGTGATCCCTCCGCCACCACATACCAGCGATTCACATTTTCAAGTTCATTTGTGCTACTCAAGGTTTCCTGTCCGTTAACAAGAAGAATTGAAGGCTTCTGGATCACGTGCGATGGTTTAAACAATGGAAAACATTTCTGCTATTGTATTAATTAGTCATAACGAATGTCTACCCTGCCGAAGCTGGGAGGTTGTAAGCTTGGCGCTTCTGTGAGAATGCACAACAGCCGCCTTTCCAACACCAGCAAGCACAGCTTGCACGAACGGATGTGAGCAGCAAAAGAGAATACTTCGATACCCTTCTGCTTATCCATCCTACTTACCACATTGGGACGATATGGTCCCGGAAGCTACAGTTGCGCATGGTACTGGTTGGGCCCACAAACATCCGCAGGGAGTCGATGTTGCGCATCTCCAAGTCGACGTGACCAGCGAGCTCGTAACAGACCTGCATACACCGGTTTATGAGCATCTGCTGCTCCATCACAAGCTGATCCGAGAACCTGTGCGGGGGCAATGTGAGTGGGTTAGTGGCAGAGATGACAAGGCGGAGGTTACAGAGCCCATGTGACACGGCCTCCTTCACCACGATCTTCAGACGCTGCAGGACGTGCTCGTATCCCGGCATAGGGGCCGCGTCAGGGGCCACCGAGAAGAATTCCAACTCGGACCCGTGGCCGAACTGCGCTCTTCGCCGGTCGTAGCTGGAATGCCCCTTCTCTAATGTCCAGTTCAGATGGGGGAAAAGCGAGGGCAGTGGAGCATGCCTACACTTGAAGGAACAGTCCCAGTCGTCTGTGCGCTTCATGTGCTCTTTTCCAAAGCAGTTCACGATCCGGTATGACTGTCTACTAGGTTCCTCGATTGGAAACTGGTATCGGTCACCAGATAGCTGGCCGCTCGCCGCTTGAGGGTCAGCGAGTACATGTACGAGAAACTGGTCGAAGCGGTTGTCGCCTGGCCATGTCTGGGAATATTCCCCCACAACAGCTACCACAGCGTCAAGTGAGCCCGCCAGCTGTAGTAGCTGGATCCTGTCAACTCCGACTTTGCTTGCGTGTGCTGTGTTCATCGCTGTTGTGGTGGAGAGGTGCGAGGTAGACTGTCTAGGGCACCTGGGGTTGTTGATGACCGGTCTGACCAGAGCGAGTGCTCGACCTGATCACTCACTAGGCCCCATTTATCCTTCGATAATGCGGCTCACTGAACAAAGATTGTTCCCTTGAGTATTTTTTGTGAACTAATTGTTCTATTATCTCCCTCCCCAGCATTGTTCCCCGACAATGCTCTTTCAAGAAAATTAGCGCAATTGAGCAAGAGTTCATGCCGCTAAGCGGCACAGAGACCAGTACCGGTATTGCACTGAGTGAACTGGTTTGTGGGCCAGGGGAGAGAGCCCTCTTGGGCTTCTTGAAGACTTCTCTGCATTGGGGTGCTACTTCATTTCTCAGAACACCAACACCGGCCTTTGGTGTGATCAGTACGCTTGCTCCTGTCTGGTGTCGGCAAAGTGTGCGAGAAGCTTATGCACTGCCTGAATGCGTACAGTCCGTCAAAGTTTCGCCATTTTAATGCAACTTGGACTGCGGATAGATTTGATGCGTCAGGGACTTCATCTTGGTGTTGTTTTGCAGCAGTCGTGTAGTGCCCAAAGCAGCTGGAGGATGCAGACTTGGAGAAGACCTTCCCCTGCTGACTAAGGTTGCTGATGCTAGTGCCAGAAGTTCAAGGCCCACCTTTTATACAGGGGCAGGAAGGTGATTTTTAAGGTAACCAACCCCATTGCCACCGCTCCTCCGTCATTAATTGATTGTGCTCCAAGCAACACAACACCCGTTCTACGGTTCTACCAGTCGATCTGCCAATCCATCAACCAGTCAACCAGGCTGCCAGGTGACAGGTTACCTGTCAATTCCACTTCTGCAAACGGGGGCAGACAACCACACTGCCTCGAGCACAGGGCGAGTACAGGACATTACGAGCCGAGGTTGCCACGACTCAGTCGCCCGCATTTGCCTATGGATACCTGGCCAGATCTACCACCCACTGCGCGCAGGCAGACAACGGCATCAGTGCATGTGATACGGCGCCCTACCCCCGCGAAACGCGCCTAGTGACCCGCCTGCCGACCCGCCTGCCCTGCGTGACACACGCCCGCCGATTGTGCGGAGCTCTGAATGCCCCGCGGCTCCTCCGGGCCTCCGTCGTCATCGACAATGGGCCGCAACGCGCCGCGGTATCGGGCTCTGCTCCCGACCATCACGCCCCACAAGGCCCAGGCCTCGCCCGCTTCCCCCTCGGAACCGGTCCCGAGGCGCAAGCCCATACGGATCGCGTGCAGAGAGTGCCATGAGAAGAAGAGAAAAGTGAGAGCTTTGTCACTTGCCACGCGCTTGGTCGCAATCTAACACCTCTTGTCCTGCCCAGTGCGATGGACAGGAACCCTCTTGTTCCCCTTGCCAACGCGACGGGCAGCATTGCACATACCGGACTCCGTCGTCGAGCGCCGCAAACGAGGCTTTGAGAAATGACCTCGAGACGCTCCGCGGCCGCTATGAAGTCCTCGAGTCGTTCGTCACCAAGCTCAGGGTAGCCCCACATCCACGCGCCCTCGAGGCTCTGCATAAGTTGAGATCGTCGCCTTCCGGCTGGCCCACGGATCTAGACACGCCTGCCCAGAGTCCATCATCATCATCGTCATCAATGAGAATAGCTAATAGACTGAACTCTCCTCCATCTGAGCCTGATCATGCTACCTTCGCCCTGCCTTCAGACGTCTGTGAACTCACCCAAGACCAGCTCGTTTCCGATGAAGAGCCGTACCATATGGCCCTTGCAGAACCAGTCCAAGAAAAATGCTCTGATCAGCCCCGTTGCGCTGAAGACCGGGGACCAACCTCGCCCCTTGACGCAGGTCTCAGCATCATTGCGAAGGCTTCCGACCCGCGTCTTAAGGGTCTCGACATAGGCTTCTGGACCGCGGTTCCAGTCACCGATCTCTTCGCTCAGGATGCTCTATCATCATATTTGAAAAGCGATCACGGAATATGGGAATTGTTTGACGCTGACTCCTTCCTCTCCGATCTTGTCAGCCACAAATCCGATTTTTGCTCTGCTTTTCTGGTCAACTGTCTCATGGCATTCGCATCCGTAGGTTTTGCTCATCCCCTTCCCCCTCCAGCCTCTCGAGGAATCCAGTCTCACCGGCCCACAAGCAAACTTATGCCCATGATGACCCAAGTGCTACCGGAAAGGGTTTCGAGTTCGAAGAGGCAGCCAGGGTTCTCTGGCAGGCAGATGCCACACGCTTGGACTCGGAGACAGCTCTGACGGGCTTGATGCTACTGTATCTTTGCTTCACCACCCGCTGGGAATCCGAAAACGCGGACGGCTGCCTTCGACAGGTGTTAGGAATGGCGATCAGGATGAAATTATTCGGGGTGGAGGAGAGGATTTCGAATTTTGATATGTCCTTCCTAAGGGCTGACAGGAGGAGCTCCATGATGCACGCGGCCTGGGGAGCTTTCAATACTATGAGGTACGTACCGGCCCTGTGACTACCACTACTGAGAAACCGTTCGTTGACTCCTCTTTCCATATCAGTATGCACAGAATGCGCCTGCTGGGCGATGTCATGTTGCTCCCACCGCTCGTGGAGTCTCCGACCATGGCCTCAACCACCAACCTGAGCGAGAACGACCACCTGCCCATGGATGGGGTTGTGCAGATTGATCAAGAGATATGATCTCTTGGAGCACCGTGGCTTGGATTTTGGACTTATTGTGGTACTTTTGTTGGCGTTCTCGAGTCCGCTGCGCTGTGAAGTTGACAGCATGCTTCGGTAACAATTTCAAAACCTACCAGGCAAGGAGGGTTTATGCCCATCACTAGCAACCGGATGAGGGACAATATAGATAAGGTAAATATAACATTGGGACCAATTCGCTGTACAATCGTCGTTCGATCATTAACCTATCAATCTTCTACATAGCTATCTGGCGAGTAACTCTCCTTGGCCCAGAGCCAACGGAGCCTTTGTCACAATGTTCCATCAGACTACTTGGCGTAGACTGTAATGTCTACACTTTGCAACATCCCGCAGAAGATGTTGCACGAGCCTCTATTGACAACTGCGAAATGTGTCTACGATGAATTCGCTCGATACGCAACTTGAAGTCGGGCCTGTGGAAAGGAAGCGATCAAGTCAGTCCAAAGAAGACAGGCTTGCAGAGCAAGAGGTTTACCTGACATGGACAAGGAGTAGTGTCACGAGGAACAAGATGTGTTGAAGGAGTAGTCACTTGAACCTGGAACCTGTTTCCACAGGAGTCTTCTCACCAAGGCACTGTAAAGAAGTTGTCTGCGCTTACAAGTGGCCCTTCCAGCAAGGCCCTGAAAACAGACCATGGCGTGATACGCTCTCTTTGGGCTTTGCGATCTTATCAGCCTTATCAGCATGTGCCGCCGTACCCCAGGCCTATGTTAGTTAGCGCTTTGAAGCTGGTGATGTTTCTTTTGCTGGCGCCTGAGGGATGAGACACACAAGGTTTGCGCCGATCTCATTAATTCCAGCAGTTATAGTCTAACAGTTCGGATCAGCTGCTGCGCCGTCGGGCGGACTTTTGGCCCAGGGCGTTTGTGCGTCCCGGTAAGAATGTTCAATGCGACCGGGTTCTGAAACGATGCTACCCCTCCACCGGGGCCCGGACGGGGGCTGGACATGAAAGCTTGATTTGACTCATGACTGATCCAAACAAGGAAGGACAAACACATCATCAAAACCAAGCGAGTTTGCTCATTTTTTTTGTGTCTTTGGATTACCCGTGATTGTACTCACTGGCCCAAGCCGCCGGCGCTGTGCATTCAGTCGAGCTTGAGCCCAGCGCCGGGCAACTGGCCATCCACCATGGAGAGTCAGGACCCCCGCGTCTCCGACGAGAAACATCGGACGGCTGAGCCGTCCCTCATCAGCAACAGGGCAGGCCCGAACAAGATACCCAAGAAGAAGAAGAAAGTGAGATGGGCCGATGAGCGGTCGCAGTCGCCGGCGATTATCTTCGTGGTCGTCCTCAACGTGCTGTTCCTTGTGTTAGGGTCGCTCGGGCGGCTGGGCATGTGGGCGAAGAATGACGAGCAAGCCCCGGGCCCACCTGCAGTCGAACTCGAGGTTCGAACCGTGGTGCACAAGCCACTCAGGCGTCATGCCATCCACGATTTGCGGCGGGTTAAGAGAGATGTCCCGGGAGGCAACAACAGCGCGATGCAGACCTTTCAAGTTGACGTGCCGCTGTTGGGGATGAATGGGAAGGTCGTTGGTGGCGGCACTGCCGATGGATTCAAGGACATACCGACGATACTGCCCGGGCTCGGTGAGGAGGACTGCCAGGTCACGATTGCTGTCAATACCTTCAACAACTCGTTCGGAAGTCCGTTCGTGGGCAACTATACGCCTCCTGCCTGTCTAGGTGATAGCAACACGGCAATTATGAACTTGACGGTGCAGTCACAGGGTAGGCAGTTTGATCGCCTCGCTGTCGTGTGAGTCTGCGAGGTGCCACATGCCAAGACGTTCTTGGTCTTGAGATGCTGATTAAGGTCACACCCAGGTATTTTGGAGACACCGAGGTCTTCCGGACTTCTACTGAGGAGCCAAACCGGCGGGGCATATCATATACGTATATGAGGGACATGTCACAGTACATGGCTTTGTGGAAGCAACCGCAAAAGGTCATCTTCGATCTTCCGAATGGCGTTACTGATATTGTAAGCCTAGTCCATCTAGTCTCTGCCGGGGGGGCGGGGGGGGCGGGGGGGGGGGGGGGGGGGGGGGGGGGGGGGGGGGG
>JBBWSL010000090.1:0-202956 GCA_038088545.1 Diaporthe humulicola
ATATAAATAAATAAATTATCTTATTATTACTTTTAATATAATTTAATAGGGTTTTATATTAAAAGGGTTTTTATTATATAAAATAGTAGTTTTATATATTATTATTTCTAATATAGTTTAAAAAGGGTTTTATATTAGGAGGGTTTTTTTTATATTAATTACCTAATATATTACTATATAAGCTTTAATTTAGTAGGGTTTTAAAATAGTATAAGCTAATAACTTTTTATATCTTAATTTAAAATTAAAATAATATTAAATAAGTATTCTTTAGTAATAAAAATATAGCTACTATTTAGTAAAGTATATAGTAGGTATAATTATGTATATTTTTTTATATATTTTAAGAAGGAATTAATCTAAGCTGTGGCTATAGGTAACTATAGTGTTAACTATAGGGCCTTATCTAATCTAATCTAATCAGCCACCCTCTAGCTGCTGCAGCACTTGCATCACATAATTTGTCCAAGGTCGATCTGACAATTACACAGCAAGTCACAACTCAAATACAAATTGAAAGCCTGGGGATTTAGGAAGAAACTCCCAAAGAAGAGCAGCGAGGCTGGATGGAAGTACATTCGCCACCACGTTGAGAAACGAAAAAAGCAGGGCAAAGAGTCAGAGGTCATTCTAAGCGGCGTACAGCTGGACCAGCAGACTGTCAAACGAGAAACAAGGCGGGGACACAGCACCGCATGGTCATGCGATTTCCAGATTGGTCAGTCCAACATTGAAATAAGTGTTACCCGGATATTCTTGTGTATTAATAATCTCGAATTCAAGCAACGAGTCCGAGAACACCTGAGGGATTTCCTGTCTCCATATGTACCCCGGCTACTCTAACGATGGGTTTCAAATGGCACCAGTCGCTGCCATGGATACAGTTCCAGCTGAAAGTGAAGAGTAAGTTCATCTCATGTTTTGAATTAGTCTCAGTCACGCCAGTTACCGTTACCACACCTCAGGAACGCATGGAAAATGTCAAACTCACAGCCTCACTTCTCACCCCCATTCGGTTGGAAGACTTCGGTTCCCTTCAATCGAGAATGAGTGTTTCCTCTTTAGCTTCCAGGATTGGATCAATCATGCCCGAGTCTTGCAAAGGCGAAAACTTCGGTCGCGCGGAGAAGTTGGCTCGAGGGTCGAGCAACGAGGCCAGACAGGAGCACATCAACATTGCCATCTTCAAGCTTTCAAATAAGCTTGACACCAACTTGGACTGGGAACAAACACTGAAACTTCTGGAGACGTCTCGAATTATGTCAGCTCGAGGACAGCTGAGCCAATCCCCCGACAGCCCGAGGACCGTATCTGCCTTAGCCGAGGTACTCTTTCAGGATGCTTTCAAATTCCTGTATGATGAACGGCTTTATGAAGCTCCTAGAAATTTGCAATCCAGAACCATCAAGCTGATCACTTGGCTTTTGAGACGGGGGTTCCGTTCGGACAAACCAATCTCCCTGGTTCTACCACCACGCCATCCCCCAACTCCCACTTCATTCAATATCAAGACAACTGGGCTCCAAATTGCCATTTTCTGCGAGAACTATGAATTAGCCTGCGCCTTGCTCGATGCAAGAGCCGATCCCAACGTGCTAGGCCATCACATATACCCCTACAACGGCGACTATTTGGTTGTCTTCCCACCGTTCTCTATTGCAATCTCCCGTGTGAAGTCTCCAGGCAGAGATGCTGTGATTAGACGTCTCTCGGCCGCGGGTGCAGACATCAGAGCTGAACAGGAGCGCGAGCGAGGATTCCTGGTCACAGTCTCCACGCTTAGTACGCTTGCAGGCTTTGGAGACGACGGGGTTGAGATGCAAGAGATCATCGATATCCTGCACATCGGCCAAGCCGAGTTTGTGACAGCGGACGTTTTGATCTGCGCGGCCTGGAATGGGCAAATGAAGAATCTGGAACTGCTCCTTCAGATCAGCCCCGACGTCAACATGACCAATCCATTGGGACTGACAGCACTACACGCTGCGGCATACCAAGGAAATGAGGACATCTGCAAGATGCTTCTGCGAAGAGGATCTTCTGTGGATTATCCGGATCAAGGTGCTCCATCCCCGCTACACCTTGCCGCTTATCGACATCACGTGAGCATTGTGGCCATGTTACATCAACATGGCGCAAGTCTACTTCGTGGGATCAGGATCACCGAGCATAATTACGAGCTGGTGTCTTCAAGGTACTTTTTGAATGTCTTCCACGACTTTGAGTACGGTCTTGAAATAGAGCCTTGGGTGGAGGTGAAGCAAGTTGCATCATTGCTCGAAAGTCCAATAGGAGGAGCAGCTGTCTACGACTCAGATGTCCGAGGCAATGACACAATTACATATCTGGTGCAGCATGGTGTGAAATCACCGACCTCAACAGATCTCGAGTCTGCTCTTCGACAAAACCTCAACCGTGACGACGGTGGCCCTGTTGATTATACTCCTCTTCAGGCGGCACTGATTGCATGTAGCGTTCTGGATAAAGAAAAGTCAGCCCCCATTCAAAGAGCCTCGGACTTGTTGGATGCTGGTGCGATGGTTGTGGGTGGGGAGGCTATTCTCGCCTTGAGAAAACTCGGATCTTGGGATCTCGTGGAAAGAATTCTCTCATCAGACCATGATGACGTCGCAGAGCGTTATGATTTGATTCCCTACTGGCGGACTTCGGGTCTCAGAATAGGAGCCACACTCCTGGAGACGGCGATACTGGGACGATCTGAAACTTTCATCGGTTATGTGCTTGCGCGAAATCCAAGCGAGTATTCAGCCGGAGCCCTTTGCGCTGCTTGTTTACTTGTGGCCAAGCAAGGCAACACACTGGCTCTTGTGGAACGTTTGTTGAAAAACCGTGCAAATATACCGGCCACGCACCAGAAAGATGTTGAATGCGAGACAACAGCTGTTGGCATTGCAGCTTGGAGCGGAAACACCGCAATGCTCGAGATGCTACACGCATACATCCCGGTTTCGCATCTTGCGTATCTCCCAAATGGCGACCCTTCCGTCAAGCTTGCCACTGGAGTTGTCAACCCACTGGGCGAGCCCGGCTCAAGATCTCTATCTTTCTGGCATGCAGCCTGCTTTGATGAAAGGAGCCACCTGATGGGGTCGCCGGTAAACTTTGCGCTTGACAAGCCGAAGATTCTTGATCAGCTGCTCAGACACGGCCACATGCTCGATCGGATATCCCTCGTTATTATGGCTGATTCAGGTAACACATCGACGACGAGATCATTAGTGCAGGACCGAGACATTCTCCAAAATGAATACGCGAGCCATCTTCATGCTCCTCTCTATCACGCAATCATTAATGGGCACCTGGAGATGTCGACCTTGCTCCTTGAGCTCGGCGAAGATATCAACGACAACGAGGATAGAATCCTGAACAGCCCTTGCGCCGGACGCAACCCTCTTGCAATCGCCATCGAAATGAACGATTTACCTCTGATAGAGATGTTGTTGAAAGCAGGGGCTGACGTGAACGTCTTACCTTCTTGGTACAAGGGAAGGACAGCACTTCAGTGTGCAGCCGCTCAGGGTTCGCTGGGTATTGCCAGACAGCTCGTCGATCTCGGGGCGGACATAGACGCGGGTGGCAGTAACTTTGATGGCCGGACTGCGCTAGAAGCAGCCGCAGAGTATGGGAGGATAGACATGGTGCAATTCCTCTTGAGCGAAGGGGTAGAAACGACTGGGAAAGGTCGGTACCAGTACGTCGCTGCTATTGCAAGGGCTGAGCTCCGGGGACACTACGTGACGGCGAATATCTTAAAAGAGCACCGACCGTGGACGGAAGAGGACCAGAGTCTTTCGCAAAGTGAAGACCTATTGGACCCTGACGCCGAGTGGCGTTGGGAAACTGACGACGACGAGGGGTCTAGCATGGCATCAGCTTGTGGGGAGAAGGCTAATGGTACCGCGGGCCATTCTGTACTGGGGGATTCAGAGACCTTCAAAGAGAACGATGGCATAGATTGGGATTCGAGCTATTCGATCGCTCTGAATGCGCCTTTGGCCAATGGCCCCCCCGATTTGATGAGCCAAGACATGATCGCTGAGCCGGGCTTCGCTATTGAGGGTGTTAGTATGGATGGGTATGCGATCGACTGGGACGCACTCCACGGTTTCAACTTCTTTGACGAAGATATGATGGCTGAGCCGGGCTTCGTTATTGGGGAAGAAGTGGCTGATTTATGGTTCTAAAGTTCAACGACGGCCCTGTATTCACATGGCATGCATTCCTCTCCCACGCACAAGGTACTAACCATATCGGAAAACTGGACAGACAATTTGACTTCTCGAGAATGACATTTCTAAAGGGTATCTCTAAATCCCGCGCAGTAAACCAAACCAGTAGCAGTCTTTACACCGATAAACGCCCATGCAATCAGCCAGCCAGCCGTTACATCCCTCATGCATTACCAACATGCCCGTCCATCCTCCTAAGTATTGTCCCATCCGATCATTACGTAGTCATTACTTCCGCCACTTCAAAACCACAACACAAAGCCACACACCCAGCTGATCGATCCTCCCTCTCATTCCTCCAGATGAGCCTCTAGCCCACCAACAACCTTAAACCGGCTCCCAATAAAGTTTTGAGCCCCAAAGTAAGGCGCGGTATCAAACCCAGGCCCAACCGCCCGGGGCGAGTTGCCCGAGATAGCCAGGCCAGGCCCGCCAGGAGGAGGCGGGGGCGTCCTCGACGAGTCCTTGGCCCCGTTGTCGGACGAAAACGACACCATCATCGCCTGCGGGGGCGGGGTGCGCGGGCTCACAGGGGCCTCGGGGCTCGCGGCGCCGACACTCCCGTCCTCGTGCGGGCTCAGGCCGCCGGGGGGGGTCTCGAGTATTCCGTCGTCGCTGCCGACGTGGTACGGTGCGGCGACGTCGTTGACGTCGACCTCGACGGCGTCGTAGCGCACCGTCGCGGGGACGGTGTGCAGGTGCATGCCCCTGCGGGCCTGCTGCTGCTGGTGCTGCGGGTCGACGGGAGTGCTCATGAGGTCCGCGTCGAGATCCAGGTCCAGCAGGCGCGCGGGGCTGGGCGTGGCGACCACCACGGCCGCGGGCTGCAGCAGCTGCTGGTTGGCGGCGGTCAGGTGCGGCGGCAGCAGGCTGGACTGGTTCGTGCTGGGGATCTTGAGCTCCAGGCTCGGCCACCCCTTGTTGCCGCTGCCCGCGCGCGTCGACTCGTCGTGGTCGATGACGAAGGGCGAGTTGAGCTCGAGCGCCAGGCGGTTGCGCTGCACTGTGTCCTTCAGCTCCTTGACCTGCTTGTCCAGCGCGCTGCGCAGGGCGCTCTCCTGCCCGCTCTGCGTCGCCATGGCCGCCTTGCTGATGCTGCTCTGCCTCCTGACGTCGGCCGCCACGCGCCGCCAGACGCGGTCGTACTCCCTCTGCTCGAACGGGAACTCGACCACGCTTCTATTGAGCTTGAGGCTCTTGGCGAGGAATTGGATGCTCGTCAGGTTCCAGCTGTTGTCCTGGCAGTCCACCATCCGCAGCGTGCTGTTCTGTCGGATCACGCTGCCCAGCGTGCCGACGTCGTCGTGGAGGTTCTGGTTGCGGATCCTCAGGTGCGTCAGCGTGCTGTTGGATGTCAGGCCCCGCAAGGCGCGGGCGAACCCCTTGCCCAACTGGCCCTCGTCGAGCTTTCCGCTGTACCCGGACAGGTCTAGGAACTTCACGCTGTTGTTCTTGGCGAAGAAGCCCTCCAGCGCCTCGCACACCTCGGCGCCGCACGGCGCGTCGGCCGGCGGTATCGGCGCTGTCCCCGCCATGCTCAAGAACGAGATGTTTTGGTTCACCGACAATGCTTTCATCAGGGCGACGAAGCTCGACTCCTCTCTGAACTCGACCATGTCCATGTGCAGGCCCACAGGACCCGGCGTCGAGGAGATTGCCCGGCACAGGTCTTCGATCCCGTCCTCGAGCGGGTTGCCACTGATATGCAGGTGCGCATTGGTGTGCTTGCCCAAGGCGCGAATGAGGCGAGCCGCCTCGCGTCCGTTGATGCTGCAGTTGTTGAGTGCGATCTTGCGGATGGTGCAGGCTGGGTTGACGGGGCTCTTATTGCGTGATTCGACGCGGTCCAGTTGCTGAGGCTCACAGGGCAGCGGCTTCTGCGCGAGGAATGCCTCCAGGACATGCAGGGTTGCATCATTCATCTAACATGGTCAGCCGATCTTGTCCAACGACAATCAGAAAATCTTGAGTCTAAACTCACCTTGAACTTGGACAGGTCCAGTTCCTCGAGGTTCTCGAAGCGTGAGAGTGTCTCGAAGGAGAACAATGGACCGGGGATGTCACCCATCAGGATGCCAGAGACATTGAGCGTCCGAAGATCGAAGATGACCTGCATCATGTTGGCCAGCACTGAAGCGTGTAGCCGACCGCGGTTGCCAGACACATCCAGGTATTGCAACGAGTGCCCTTGGTGGAACAGAACCTCAAAGATATCCCGCAGTGCAAGATCAGACAGACCACAGTTAGAGATATCAAGACTTTGTATCTCAACGGTCTGTGTCATCAGTGTCTCGACTATCCCATCTGGTCAGCGAATTGTCGCGAGCGAAAGAGCTGTAGGGACACTTACTCAGAGCCTCAACATCTGCTGAGCGGAGGTAGTTGCCGCTCAGCAGCAGACGGTTGCATTTTGTCAGGCCCAGCTCCAGCAGGTTCAGTATGGGGAACAAAAACGCGGGCCATTTGCCGGACACTGACATCTCCCTGCGGACAGAGTTCTCAGGGAAGCAGTTGGTGAAATCTATCTGGCGGACAGTCTCGGAGCAAAATGCCAGGCCATGCAGCTCTTGATGCAGGAGTGAGCCGAATTGAACGGGGCCGAGCTCAACTTCGTTGAGAGCAATGCCTGTCAAACCGTTAGTACTGGGATTCGAAGGCATCAAAAAAGTCCATGGAAGCAGACTTACAACTGCGGTTCATATATGGGATAGACGTCCTTCCTAAGAGGTCCGTCTTGTCCCATAATCCAGTGAGGTCGACGCCAATGAAGGAGATCGAATTGAAGTATCCATTGTATCGCAAGGACCTCATGACTGCCAAGAGCTGCAGGTTGGTATAGGTGTTTCCAGCCTTGGGCGTGAGCAGTCGGAACTCGGGGGCAAGTACAGTCTTCCAGTTGATCTCCCACTCAACCGGTGAACAGTGATAGGCGACAAGAAATGCGTCCAAGGTCCGCCTGAGCCCCCCGTAATTGTCTCCGGCGATGAGAAGCTGCGGGTCCGCAAGCCCTGTGACGCGGAAAACCTCCATGGTCTGGAGAGTTGTCGGCCAGCATGGCTTCAAAAACCTGTCTGCTTTCATAAAGGTGATGACAATTTGACGATAATATCTGCTGGCCAACTCGAGTGTCACTGCTGGCTTAAAAGGCTCACTGTAATGCGTTAGAACATGTGTTTGGTTATCGATATCCATTGGGAGCCACCTGACTTACCGAAAGCTCACCACGAATCGCTCCTCGTGGATGGTCCAGTTGGCACGGAAGATCTCCAAGTTCACCAGGCCAAAAGACTGATACCTCACGTCCAGCGGCGAGCCCGGCCCAGCCTCGACCAGATAACAGAGATTCCTCCCCACTGCCAGGTACCAAGATGAGCCGTCCTGGACCTTACGCGTCTTGTCCAGCTTGCTCGAGTGGGCATCGTCCTTGACTGACGTCCTCCTGACCACGGGGAATATCTCGGGCTTGCACGTCTTGAACCCAGGCTCCTCCTCCGCGAAGACCTTGATGATCTGTGCTTCCACCTCGAGCGGGACCAGCGACGCCTCCGGGAACTCCTGGTTCTTGGCCTTGAGCTGGTGGGAGATCTTGGCCATGTGGTCTGAGCGCTCCTTGGGAAGGCAGAAGAATATCTGCGTGCTGTTGTAGGCGGCCCTGGAGGAGCTGGACCTCCACCATATCTCGATCCCGAAGGACGGCCGCGAGCTCTCGGCGAGGAAGACGGACACGACCATGTGGACCGGGATGACCAGCATCGGCTCCGGCGGGGGCACCAGGCTAGTGTTCTCCTTGCCTGGGCCGGAGCTTATCTGGGGGAACGTTGTGAGTGCCTCGTTCTTGGTCTTCATCTTCACGATGTAGTCCTGCGTGACTACCAGGTAAGTCGGCTTGCTGCGGAGCACCTGGGGGTCTGCCTCGAGGGCGCAGTGGGCCTCGACTTGTTGTGTCTTCCAGTCAATGGCCGTCTTCCAGTCGATTCCGATGGTCGAGGACCTTGAAGAAGTGAACGACATCGAGTATGTCCTGGATATCCGGCTTGTCCCCGAGGACGCAATCGAGCTCCTCCGCTGCATGCTGTCGAAGGAGGAAAACGACCCTCTCTGCTTGTGCAGGACCTTCCGTCCCGGTGAACCCAGTGTTGGGGCATCTTCAAGCTCCACGAGGGGGGCGGTGGATGCCCGGCTGAGACTCCGTTTTACTGTGGTGAAGAAGCCGTTGTTTCTGTTTTCGTGTATTGAGCTTGCTGGTGAGCTGCCGGCGGGACTGGAATTTGTGGTCGTAGGCGAGTCGAGGGCTAAACCTGGGAGTGACGGAGCTGAACTCTGCCGCTTCCACTTTAGCAAATCCATGGTGATATCTCGTTCAAAAAAATCGCGGTTCCCTTCACACAGCTCTTTTTTTCAATGAGCCAACTTGAAAGGCCGGTAAGGCTGCGACCGGTCCGAGCTATATCAGTTGAGCCCAGATTTGTTCTCGTAGGATTGACGTCAGGCTGGGTCCGACTAGGTGCACTTCCTGGCCCGAGCCGCTGGAATAAGTTCCCGTGCGGGTTGTGGGTCGGGAATGCAGGCAATTAAAGCAATCTGAGGTGCCAAGTTGTTATGACGGGCGGGAGGGTGGATATCCAGACGAGAAATTGGGATGATGTCGGTGCAGTCCGTGAGGCGGGAATAATATCTAGTCGGCCGAGATATCAGGGGGCAGAGCCGGCGCCGCTGCCTGGTATGGCCACGGGCGGAGAGCAGGTCCCAGGATCCCAGTGACGGGAGAATATAGAAACAACTCAACTTTGAGGGAGTCAAGGGATTTGCACAAAGTAAGGAGTTATGCGTCTCGGAAATGATGAGAGGTGCCGAGGTGTGGGTAGTGCGAGGGAATAAGGTGTATGTTGGTTGGGGGCACTGCATTCAAGACCGAGAGGGCACACTCCTGCTGATGCGCCGTCGCCGCCAACACCAAAGCTCGTGAAGAACCGGGCTAGAGTGAATTCAAGCCTCGACGGCGCTCGTTTCTCTCTGGGCACACACACACACGCACACACGCACTCTCTCCTGTCACTCATTCACTTCCCGGGCCGTCGAGGCCCACCGGAATCAGAAGCGCAACAGTCGGGCCATCCGACCACCTCCCGAGGCTCGAGCAGCGGGTCTCAGCTTCGACGGTGAGGGTGATCGGCGAGTGAGACAAAAGCTGTCTGCGGGAGCTGTGGCCTCGGACCGGCAGTCAGGATGGGTATGCCGCCGGCTCACCTCGGTACCCAAAAGTCGAACCAGCTGGATCCGGACACCACACGATAAATCTGAGGAATGGGACGGGACGTGCTCTCGAGAGGTGCAGAAGGGGGATCTCGTAGGAGCGAGCAGGAAGCGGGATCTAATTCCGTAGCTGTGGCCACATCCGCCGGCCACGTCCCAGGTGCAACAGGTTGGTCTCTGCCACCGAGCCGCAGCAGCAGGTCTGTTGGTTATCTCGCAGCGAGGATGATGGAAAACAAGGTGTGCAAAAATGGGATCGGATGGAGACAGAAGCAGCTAGAGAATGCAGATGTGAAGATCGGTGCAGGCGCAAGAGAAAGAGAAAAGATGGATGGGATAGACGGATGGCCACACTACTTGCGACGGGGATGGGAACTTGGAGGTACAATCATGTACAATGCGACAGATTAAAGCCGGTTCAGGTCTGGTTGATGGACAGAAAGAGAGGCAGGTAGATTGACTAGAGGCAGTAGAGCGATCATCAGCAGAAGCAGCGAAGGTGAAAGAGGACCGGGTCGCCTCTTCAGTCAGTTTTTGCAGAATTACGCAGACATGGAAAAGTCAGGAATTCGCCATATCGGGCGGCCATTGTCCATGGTCAATCTGTGTTCTGTTGCCATCAGTTGCCAGGATGCCAGGATGCATCGTCATATCAGGGACCGGGGCACCCTAAGCAACCAAAAGCAACCAAAGGCGGGAGTGCACCCTTGTGCTGGGCGGTGCGGAGCTGCCTCTCAGTGGCCTGACCGAGGGACAACCCAGCATGCGATGATGTTATCCACCAGCTATCATCCTGTTTGCGGGCCCGTCGACGCATGCTGGCATGGGGGCAATTGCCCAATGAGCTCATCGCCCAGGTCCCCCCCCCCAGCTCCTTCCCTCCAAGGCCCGTATGACATGACTGTACCCCGTGCTGTACCGTGCCGCACCGTAACGTCGTACACGTATCTATCGTGTGCGAGTGCCTGAGTGCGTGTCCTACTTTATGTATGTGCAGATCCCCTCAAGGCACGGCCCAATCCTGACGAGGCAGCGTGATGGGCCCTGGGATGGTCTGGGGAGGATCCGAGATACTCATCGTGAGCCCTGCAGGCAGACTTCTCCACTCTGGACACCATCACGACCATCCCGTGAGATGGAATGGCACCGTATCGTACGTCCACTGTATGTATCCTACCACTACCCAGCCTACCTGCTTACTAGCGACTTGTCGACTTCGTGTTGCGCCACCAACCATGTCGTTATAACTCGTCCCTTCTTACTGTCGCCAGCACGCCCAACCCTGTCTGGTGGTGTGAACCCTCTTTGCTCCCGCATTGGTAGTTCACGTCGTTGGCGTGGCGCTTGGGACGATGAGGAAGATAGGAAAAAAAATTAAGGGTTGAATGTCACGGCTCCACCGGCCACAGATGGAATACTGATGCTGCAACGACGGCCAGCAGACGTAATCCGGGCTCAATCGTGATACGGCAGACTACAGCAGAGATCGGGCTGCCACCTTGCTCCATACGGCTCCCCGTGCGACACACCGGCCACCGACGAGCTGCGCAATTGCAGTTCCACCACAGTGCTTTTTCCACTCCCAGCTGAGGGATCGTCGTGGTCCTCCAGGGTTCTCGCCCCAAAGCCCCCGAGAGGAGACGGACGGGTTCAGGTACGGCCCTGTACTGATGGAGTACCGTGTCTCCAGCCGTCGCCTATTTTGCTTCGAGTATAGCACACGACCTCTGTAGGCCAAAGTCAAAAAGAGGGCCTCCTGCTAGCCTGGCGCCGGGAGGCCTTGGGAGGGGCGCCGGCAGGGCCTGTTCCCGGGGTAGCTCGCAGTAGCGTGGCTGTTGACGATCAACAGGAGTGCTGGGATATTTCGCCGCATCCGGTGTGCAGCTCAGAGGCCAACAGTAAGCCAAGAGGCATCTGACGGGAGGGGAAAGAGACGAGATATGACGGGCACATGTGATATCCTCCTTGTCTTGTGCTGTCCCGTCATGCCTCTCGAATCGTCAGTCAGACTTTCTCAACAAAATGCATCGTAGGTCCGTTCCATCACAACCCTGCCCCAGGTCGTTGAAAGATTGAATTGAGATGCTTGCTCGGCGGAGGCAAAAATATTCGGCCCAACTTTCGCTCGGAATGACCCCGGCCCCTCGATCAATGACACGGCTCCCGGTGAACTGCTGGTGTGGGGTAGCAGCAGCATATCTCCACACCTCACACTGCATGCATTATCATGGAGTACGCCACAGCAAGCAAGCCATTGAGCAAGTCGTGCTGTGCTGTCTTGCCCAGTGTCCAGAGTGTGGCTTGAGGACCCGTGGGGAGAGTTGTGGCTTGTGTCAACTGTGCGTCTGTCACCGTACGGACACGCGTGTTGACAATGTCTGAAGCCACCTCATCATGCCAGCTTGTTGACTTACTGCCACTGTAGATCCCATCGGACACGCGTGTGTGTAGCTATGAAGAAGGAGTGAAATCCCAATCACGGCGACCGACACCCGTACCCCCATGCCCTGCCTCTGCTGTGTTGCTGTGTCGCTGTGCTGCTGTGGCCGTGTCCAGGATGCACTTCGCCGTCTGCCGTGCCCACATACCATTGCTGGTTACCTCTTGAGGACCCCCGCGGCCACTCGGTGAGAGGCCGATATCAAGACGCAGACACGGACTCAGGCACACACCCACACACCCACGCCCCTCCTGTGCGCTATGTGATTAGCCTTCTCCAGCAAGAACCCCTTGCCCCCGCGCCAGAGGTTCCAGAGGGACATGGACAGCGGTCCTGGTGTGTGGGACCTTGAAGGGCTCCGAATTTCCGGATGGGGAAATGGCGAGGCGGCTCACGTTGTCCGGCATGCCTCTTGCCTGGTGGGCTTAGGGACGCCTACCCGCCCACGACATGGCCTGCAGCCCGATATCCCGATCTCCACCTGTCCACTAATGCTCGGAGCGAGAGCAATCCGTCTTTTATGTTTCGGAGCCAATGTTAGCCTCTTGGTGGACGCCGAGCCTCTTAAATGTCTGGCGTATTTGGTTGCTTGTAGATGTTTGCCTCCTATTAGCAGCCGCAGGGTTCAATAAGTCGGTGATAAGGTTCGCGGATTGATACGACAGTGTCACTTGACCCGAGATGCTGGTGCACAATGGGGAAGCGCACAATCGGCCCCACGAGCCAAGTTGTTGATCCCTGCGGGATAATATTAAGCGAGTGCATCGTTTAAGGTATCATACGCTCTGGCTACGCGAAGTTCACCTCCATGACCACCTCCCCTCCGATTGATGAAGCGAATCATCCTGATACTGTACCACCCCGCATTGAGCAAGTTAGAGGCACCAACCCAGGCTGGTAGATAGTAATGACCGATGAACAATGGGTTTGTACCCCGTGTGTCCTGCTGGGCTGTGACTAAGTCCTACTTTACCTTTTGTTACCGTTGTGTTTGGTACCCTCGTGGTCATAGTCAACCATTGGCTTCAAGGTTTCTCGGGTCCTTCGCCAGAGGTAAAAGTTCGTATTACACAGACTCTTCCATGTGATCCACAGGACATGCGCATGTTTTCCACCGCTTGATGAAGGAAGAGGCATGAACCAGTCCCGCATTTTGATGCCTCCCAATTGTTTCAAGTTGATCAGCCGCTGTTCTAGCGCCAAGAGCTCGTAAAACGCCCATCGCGAATCATTCCGGCCCCGGTCGTTGATGGACGCTACTGCCTCTAGCAGGCGAGGGAAGTTACCCAGGAAGGAGAAAAAAAAAGCTTCCTCACGACCGGCACGTCCAAGCACAAGTCTGTGCCCTCTGCCTGGCGTGCGCCATACCTGACTCCGTCGCGCCCTCAAAAATCGGGTCGGATTTACAATCCGACGCTGTGACCGCGACGGACATGCCATGCGCGCGTGGAGCATTGGACTCGCGTCTGCGGGAGCACTATGGCCCCCACCCACAGAGGCTGTCGGCGGTCGCAGACTCGCAGCCTCAAAAGCGTGTTTAGCGGACCATGGTAGATCGCCATCTGAGGGCTCCTGCACACGGGCGCGAGAATCTGCAGGGCTGACGACGGCGACGTCGTGGGCTGAAACCGGGGACGCGAAATGATGGCCCAAAGCGATGGTGATCCCACGGGGGGCAACGTCAGTCAGTCAGTCAGTCAGTCTCGCTCACTCAAGTCACTCCGCCAACCTGCCAGCCTGCTGGTCATGCAAGGTTGAGGCCCAGGGGTTTCGTGGGAGATTGAAAGTGCTGCCATGCTCGCCCGTCTCCGAGGTGTCGGTGGATCGTGCAGCATCGGTAATCGCCTGCTAATCTGCTCATCTATCTCCCGGAGGATGCGTCGAGTGAGGGGGCACGGGGGTAAAGGATGCGGGTGCTACAGGATGACCTGGAGGGCTGAATAGTAGGACACGACATCATGCTGATCCGTCGATTGTCCCTTGCGATGACTTCACCTGCCGACTATCACCATTTCCCTCTGGCAGCCCGGTCAATGCGGCCCGAAGATGGGCTGTCGTCACTGTATTGGTTGGGGATAAGGGCAAGGTGGCGAGGAAAGTCACTTCCGATACGGTAAATGGAGAGGACTGCATGTGGAGAGACCAGACGAGCACGCAGGCACTAGCAGCGTCTACCATAGACGGCAAGGTGTCCCCGTCCCGAGGCGACCAACCAGGCTGAAGAGCGTGTGGCCGTCAGCGGCTGGCCCAGGTTTCAAGTTGGCGAGCTGAGGTCGCATTCTCGCGACCAAGAGCTGATCAGGTCTGTCAGGCTGTCCGGCTGTCTGCTGCCAGGCGTTGGCATGACTGACAGAGCCCTGGGCAGAGCGAGTAGCGAGCGAGTGAGCAGTCAAGCCAAGCTTTCAGGTGGGTAGTGAGTCGGGCGGCGCGGCCAGTAAGAAGGGCCCATATCCCCCGTGATAAGACAGCGTGAGAGAGCGAGGAACACTGGAGACAGTGGTAACCTTGTCTGCCAGAGCCTCATCGCAAACGACGGTGTGCCGGACTCGACCAAGCGGCCCCTGCTCTCGGGCTTCACGGTAAAGCTGGCAGTCCGTTGTTGAGCCGACAAGAAGGGCAATAGCTGGCCATTATTAACCATTATACCGGCGTTAAGCTGCCTTCGCGACGGGCTCAGATACTCCGAGAGCAAAAGTGAGTCCCGACACGTTGGGACCGGGATGGGACCAAGTCAGTTTCTGGCAGGCGACTGAGTCGGGCAAACTCTCACGAGCCGCTACGGAGTAGAGGCTGCTGCTGCCATGTCTCGGTGGTGTCACTGGCGTGGGCAGCGAGGGCACGCGAGGGGAGCGGCTGCAGGACAGACTGGAGAGCTCCAAGCTAAGCTCGTCGTCCAATGTGTGAGGTCAAAGAGTCCTCAAACGCAAAGAAATCTTCGGATGGGAGGGGGAAGGGGGGAAGCAGCGGGATGGCAGGATGGCAGATGGATGGAGGGCACATGCTTTGTTTGCGGCACTCGAATGTTTCGGCCACGCTCACGAAGTCATCACCAACGTGACGTGACCCACACGCCGGACGCATCGGCTGTACTGTGAGATGTAAGCTGCATCCCAATGCTTACAATGCTTGAACTATGCATTCTGACTGCTGGCTGCCCGTTGTTTGTTTGTTTCGTGTGCTCTTATTTGCTTTGCCTGCTCGTCTGCTTGGCAAGGACGGCCAGCCTGTTTCATCAAGCCCTGGCGTTGGCACCTTGGGGCAATTACACGCAAGCTCGACCTTTGTTGGCCGTGTTTGCCATGTGTGCCAAGGTTCGTGATGGCTTCTGTCTGCTTGGTCGCGGGCACGGCGGGCTCTATTCGTCTGTGGGATAGAGTTTTTGCGGTCGTATTCTGCAAAGAGGGTAAAAAGAAAGGGGGGCTCGTGCACCCCTCCGCGGGGCCCCCAAGTTGACGGCCCAGACGGCCGACCCCCCTAGCCCACGTTTCAAGCTGGACGCCACTGGACGAGCTACCGCCCGTTGCAACAGGGACTTCCTGCCCAGTGCCCACCTGCCAGCCTGCCCACTTTCCTACCTGGGCAACCTCTGCCCACTGGGCGTGCAAGCGGGTTCGCAGTCCGTGGCTCTCTCTGGTCTGGCAGCCCTGGCAGCTCTGCACGCTTTGCTGCACCTGGTCGTGCCCCCTGAGCTGCATCCATCAGACCCAAACCCAAGCCCAAGAGACCAGCCCGGCCCTGCCAGCGCCAATCCAATCGCGCCCCGCCTGCTCTGCCCGCTTCTGGGAGGTGTGGACTGGCAGGGTGGGCTCTGGACTGGCCCCCAAACCCATTCAGCAGCGGTACCAGTCGTCGGCAACCCCCATTTTTGCCCCAGGGCCTCACCACCAACTCCTGCAGTCAAATCGTCCTGCCTATCAGTTGCTGCCGTCGATGCACAGAGGGCGCTTCTTGGCCCCATCCACCACCCCCCCTGTCTCATCCTCACCCTCGCTCGCTCTCGTCCTCGCCCTCGCCCGCGCCCAGCGTGTTGCTCGACTGTTACTCTCCCTACTCCGTACTCCTCCTCCACCTCATTCAGCCTTTCTTGCTGCCCTGGACCCTGACCAGAACCACACGTTTCCTCCCGCCTTTGTTTCTCCTTTTTTCCTCTACCTACTCTTCCTTCGCGCCCCGCCAATCTTGCATTGCATTGCCCTCTCTACAAAGATATCCCGCCTCGGCTCTTCTTTGACTAGAATGAACCCGCCCCGAACGCAATGACAGGTCGAAGGTGACACGGCAGACGCCTCGAATATACCCACTCGCCCCCCTTTTGGACTTGCAACCCGCCTGGGCAGCATCTCCCCAGGAACTTAATCGAACACACATCGAATATCATCGGAACCCGTCGCTTATCACCCACGACGCCTTGCTGTGCCTGGTGACCGTGTTAAGAGACCTCTGATGGGCCTCCACCCAGGCTCGGGCCATATCTTATTTGCCAGCCTTTTCAAATCATCGACCCATCGCTGACCCCGACTATTACGACGACAAGATACGGCCGCGACCCGGTCAGCAGATAAAGCCCGCCAGCTCAACCCCCGTTCCTCGCTTGGCCATCCCAATCCTTGACGGCTGGGACTTGTGTGGCCTCTTTGTGCTCTGAGTACTTGACCACTCCGACCTGCTTCGTCTAAAGGTCTTGCTTCCCCACCGTGGTGCATCTGGCCGGCTCGATACACTACGACGCGACAAGACACGACTGCGTAATACGCATAGTCCAGCATCACATCACACATAGATCTTCAGACCCTGAGTTCTTGCAGGATCACCCACCCCACACGGCCATCGCGGCAACACTGCGGCGTGGCTAGTCCAGGCCAACGTACAATTCAAACTCGGAGCCAGTCAAACCGGACTCCATCACACGATTGCACATATTCTATACGAACTCTTTAACCCCGGAAATCCGTTCGTCATGGCCATGTTGGCTTCAAAATCGCCTTACCAGGCGTCACTTGCCTCTAACCAGTCGACACTCGTTCCCTCGAGCTCAACACAGTCTTCCTACGCACCTCCTAGGAGAGCTGCGACAATCCCGACGACTAACCAGTCCTTTGCGAGTCCCACAGAATCCGAATTCTCCGAAGGCGATGGCCCAGATGCGGTCAAGTACTGGGATGAAGATAGGGTTTGCGAATACCTGAGGACAGTCAAATGCGGTGACTACGAGAACTTGTTCAGGAAGAACCACATCAATGGCGAGAATTTGTTGGAAATGGACAAGGAGGTCCTGAAAGAGATGGGCATCGATAAGGTTGGCGATAGGGTTCGTCTGTTCCTGGGCATCAAGAAGCTGAGGACCCAGGCCTACGCCAACCAAAAGAAGCGTAATAGGGTAAGTCAATCCTGGCTCCCTTTAGTTGTGTGTGTGTTCACATGACACTGACTCTGAACTACAGGACTCCTTCGGTGGTCTGGATCTGCAGCAATATACGCCCACATCCTCCGGCTCGCCTCGCCCCCCGACTTCGGCATCTCGCCCTCAGCCTACGCCCTTGCTGAACAAGAGATACTCTCGACAATATGACATGGCCGTCCCCCTCGATGTTGCAAAGCCGTCCTCCAGGCCCAACTCTCCCCTGCCAGGCACCGAGTACAAGCCCGCTCGCCAGGCATACGCGCAAGGAACAGTGGGTCACGGCCTACCTGCTGGGCCTCGCCCGCCCACGTCCCCTCCCCAGGTGCGATCCGGTCCAGCAGCCCACCATAGGAATGGTTCCAGCGCCGATGGATCTCTCATGGCCGCCCTGCCTCATAACCAGGATGTCATTCGTGTTATCTCCACTGGTGGGGTCACGAAGGTGGTTAAGATCGCTGATTGCAGGAACTGTGCTGAAGTGATGCGCTTGACATTGCGGAAATTTGCACTCAGGGAAGACCACGAAAGGAACTACTGCTTCTGGATACTGGTGGGCGTCGAGGCCAACCCCAAGATGTGCCGCCGTCTCGGTGACACAGAATTATGGAAGATTATCAAGGATGAGAAGAGGCCGGAGCGGAACCGCCTCATCCTCAGGAGGGTACCAGCTGGTGAGCCCGGCCGGGGCGAGCTTGAACGGGCCGCGGCAATCGCCTGGGAGGAGAACCAACAGAACCATCACCGAGCGATGGGTAGCATGAGCCATTCAAGTCAGGCCAAGGTTCAGAAGGTGCTCGGCGGGGAGAGCTGGGATTCCATGCAGCCACCACTGTCGCCTGTGACGTACCAGGACGACCGCGAAAGGAATGTCCAGAGTGCCGCACAGAAGCTGGAGAGACCCGCTTCAAACGATGCCAAGTCACCAAACCCCAGGTCACGTAAGGTCCTGCGACAGTTTGGCGGACTGCGGCCGCCCAGTGAGCTCATCGCATCCGACCTCACGTCGTACTTCCCCGACCACCCCCGGGAGGACATTGACCGGACCGCTCGGTTGTCCATGAGGAGGTCTCAACGCCTGAGCAAGTACAACAGCCGTCTCAGCGTTGCCAGCAACCTCAGCTTTGCCTCGAGCGTGCAGGATGCGCCTCCGATCCCCACCATTGCCGACAGCTGGCTCAATGCTGGCACCCAGATCGCCAAGGTCCAACCCAGGAGCATACACGGGCGGATGACGCCAATGTTCAGGGACTCCGTGTCCTCGTCTGTGCTTGACACCCTACAAGAGGAGTCGAGCCCCGTCGAGCCCAACAGGAAGTCGTATGTGTCCTTTGCTGACAGCGGGTCTGATACCGCTGCCGTCAGCGTGACGGATCCCGAGGGCAACGTGGTCCGGCACAGCTACTTTGATGGCGAAAGCAGCACCGGTGGCTCGGGGTCGAGCTCCCTGAGAGACGTCAACCAGGCCCTGAACGACGACGGCGAAGATGCCGACGAGGAGCTGCAGAGCTTCCTGGCGGGCGAGTCCTGGGACGACAACAAGTGGATGAAGGGTGCCCTCATCGGCCAGGGATCCTTCGGCTGTGTGTACCTCGCGCTGCACGCCGTCACCGGCGAGCTTCTTGCTGTCAAGCAAGTCGAGTCCCCTTCTCCCGGTGCCAACTCACAGAATGATTCGCGCAAGAAGAGCATGATTGAGGCGCTCAAGCGCGAGATCAGCCTGCTTCGGGACCTTCGACACCCCAACATTGTGCAGTACCTCGGCTGCAGCTCCTCTTCCGACTTCCTCAACATTTTCCTCGAGTACGTCCCAGGTGGCTCGGTCCAGACGATGCTGAACTCGTATGGTGCCCTGCCTGAGCCGCTCGTCCGCAGCTTCGTTCGGCAGATCCTGACGGGTCTGTCTTACCTGCATGGCAAGGAGATTATCCACCGTGACATCAAGGGGGCCAACATCCTCGTTGATAACAAGGGCACCATCAAGATCTCCGATTTCGGTATCTCCAAGAAGCTCGAGGCCACCAACATCCTCAGCGGCGCAAACAACAACAAGCACCGGCCTTCGCTGCAGGGCTCCGTCTACTGGATGGCACCCGAGGTCGTCAAGCAGACCAGCTACACGCGCAAGGCGGACATTTGGTCCCTAGGATGCCTGGTCGTCGAGATGATGACGGGCACACACCCCTTCCCAGACTGCACGCAGCTGCAGGCCATCTTCAAGATCGGCGGCTCAAAGGCCGCGCCGACGATCCCAGACCACGCCAGCGAGGAGGCCCAGGACTTCCTCGCCCAGACCTTTGAGCTGGATCACAACAAGCGACCCAGCGCTGATGAGCTGATGATCCATCCTTTCCTGACGCCCATCACCTAAACAGCGGGTGTGCGGCAAATAACCTTTCTTCTTCTTTTCTTTCTTTTATGTGTATATAGATAGACCAAGACTTACTACGTGTTCCGGTATCACGAGGCACGATCACAAGACAGACGGATGGACGGAGGCACAAACTACTGAATACCTACTGGATATGTATTGCATGTGGAGGAGCAGGACGACGGCGACGAGGAGGCATATTTTGGGGACAGAGTAATAATACTCCGGGAGTGGGGAAGGCCTACCCCGGTGGGCGCGACAAAAAGCGAATGTTGGGCCGTGTACTGGTACTATTTCATCTCCCGAGACTCTGTTGTACGATCTGGAAATTGAGAGAAGACCTTCATCTTGATACACCTTGCTGTTCTCTATTTGCGTAAGACCTGCTTTGATGTGACGAAATCAGACAATGAACCCTTAACTTATTTGACGCCATGCCCTGATGTCAAAGGGACGCTGGGGCAATGGTGTACCAGGCAGCGAACCACGTAGGCGACCGCGGCCTGCATGGGCGACCAGACGTAGTCTGAACGTACAACCAAAGGTCGATTTGTCGAGCACCAGCAAGATATTCGAGACGGGCAGGCACGCAGGCAATTGAAAGGGGGATCTCTGTCACGTCTCTCCATCATCCAGGCTACAGCACCCTTCAACTTCATCCCAATACTCACCTTTCGACTCGATACCACACATCGTCAGCAAACTCGCAGCCTCTCCAATCTCGAATGAGGGGCAGGCAGGAGTACACCTTGATCCCACCGAGCATTTGACACCAACACACACACGCTCCAGGACCGAGCAGTGGCCCATACTATTGACGTTATCAATACCTACACGACGGGGCTAATTTTACTTTGAGCCGACATGGCTTCGAACGATGACAAGACCGCCCCTCCACCGCCACCACTACAGCAGCAGCAGCAGCCAGAGACCCTCCTCTACTTCGCCTTCGGCTCCAACCTCAGCAGCACACAGATGCGCTCCCGCTGCCCCGGCGCCGCGGCCGTGGGGCTAGCGTTCCTGCCGGGCTACGACTTCATCATCAACGAGCGCGGCTTTGCAAACGTCGTACCCAGAAGCGGCACCAGCGCCAGCGACAGCAACACGACTACGACCACAAGCACAACCGCAACTAAAGCCGGAGTGTACGGCGTCCTCTACCGCCTCGCCTCGACCTCGGAGAAGGAGCGCCTAGACGGGTACGAGGGCGTCCCCTTTGCGTACGAGGACCTCGTCCTGGACGTGGAGCAGCTCTCGGGCGGCGGAAGCACCACCACCACCACGTCCGCAGCGACGGTGCGGGCGCTCGTCTACGTCGACCGCCGGCGGGTGGGCCCCTCAGCGCCGCGGGCCGAGTACGTCGTGCGCATGAACGCGGGCATCCGGGAGGCCGTGGCGGAGTGGGGCTTTCCGCGCGGCTATGTGCGGGACGTCATGAGGCGGTACATACCTGCTGCTGATGATGATGATCAAGATGCTGGTGCTGATCCCGAGGCCGCTGCCGACGGCGACGAGGAGGTGGCCGGGGGGTTGGGATGAATAAGTCGCCCGATGGGGGAGGGGGGAGGTGCTAGATGGTTCGGTAGTTTGGTTCGGTCAGGTTTGTTGGTTAGGTGGGGAGGGTTCGCCCGGGGGGTTTGCGGAGGATGGACGCCGGGTTTGGGACTTTTGGGCGAGACGTTCTGGATCTTTGGATGAAGTTGCGCGGCGAGGACGGCACGGGTTGGGATGGGATGAGCTGTGCTTGTGGTTGTGTCTCGGTCGCGGTGGTGGTGAGCTCGGGTGTACTCGGAGATATTCGACTGTCCCGAGTTGACTCTCCTACTCCCACCTCTCTGTCCCGGTCGTTATGCAAAGAGCAAGAGACTAAGATGCTTGCGTGGACGGAGTGCCTTAGCAGATGACCATGAACAACCCCTAAATTAAACTCGCCAGAAGCAACGCGTGGCTCAATGGCAGGTTATTTCAGTGCACACGCAATCGATCTGAACTCTACCTCGAAGCCAGGCCGATTCCAGTTGGTGGTTTCACAAGGGTGACGAGTCTCTCTACAACCCCGGTCGCTCCAGGAATCCGGAGCCGGCAGCCGGGGTCGTTGACTATCTCCCGAATACGACCCCGAGATTGTGACTGTGTAACCACGAGCCGCATCGCCCTTGGCCACATGTGCAACTCGGAAACTGTTTGCTCGGTGGTGGAACATCATGGGCCATTGGCAACAAGAGGACGCTCGCTTTACAGTATCGCCAGTTCACATTTGCAAGACAATTAAGCATCAGAAAAATAAGTTCGGAATTGTTTTGTAAATTTGTCACATTAAGTGACTTAACTCTCTCTTTTTGAGTTCGTCTTCTCTCTGCCTCCTCATGCGCAAGACTATTCGTTCCATCAACCATAAAACTCCATGCTTGCAATGCGATGATGCCCCCCCTCATTTGGGGTTCTTTATAGTGCAGTATATGTCCACAGGATATGCAAAGTGCCAAACATGTAAAAAGAAACAAATTAAATCATCCCGTCATGCTGGCTTCATGAAAACACTCGCTCATGCCTCCATCCGTCTCTCCAACAAACCAGTCGCACGGTTTTGTTCCAAAATTAGGGTCCAATGTACAATGGTAACATACAAGGGGCAAAAATGGTCGTCGGGTGCTATTTTCCAGCTTAGAAAACAGCCGCTCCGGCCCCGAACGCCACTGCGACGACAGCACCGATAGCCGCGGCGAGGGCAGCGCCGTCAGTCTGCCGCGTGGCAGCGTTCTTCAGCCCGAAGCCGCCGGCGATCGTCGTCGACGAGTCCGCGAGCCCCGTGGCGGCCACGGCATTAGCGACATCCACGGCGCTGGGCACGGCGTCGGCGCCGGTGCCGATCTCGAGGACGTTGCTGGTGGTGGCGTTGAAGTTGGTCTGGGCGAGGGAGATCTCGTTGTTCTCGAGGTCGTAGACGACGTAGGCGCTGCGCAGGAACGTGTCGCCCAGGACCATGCTGCTGGAGCCCGCGGGGGCGATGCCGAACAGGCACGCCTCGGTGCCGTCCGAGAAGCGCGGCCGCTTGCCCGAGGCCGTGACCAGGTCCAGGACCAGCTCGTTCATCTCGACCGAGATCACCGGGGAGCTGAAGGTGAAGTCGAGCGTCGCGTTGCTGTTGGCCATGCTGCAGGCGATGTACGCCGCGCCCTCGTTGCTGTCGTACTGCGCCGACACGCGGTCGTAGATGGTCTCCACCATGTCGTTGGGCAGGTACGTCAGGCTGCTGCCGCTGTCCAGGAGCACCGCGAGCGCCTGGTCCTGCGCGACCGCCTCCCCGTTGAAGGACACGCCCGTCATGGTGATGAGGAACTCGGAGTAGACGCTGCCCTCGGACTGGATCGGCAGCGTCTGCAGCTCCCCCGTGAACTGGTCCGTGTCCACGCCGCCAAACAGGATCTGGCCCGTGCTCGAGTCGAGGTCGTTCAGCCACAGGCTGTAGGCGTTGGACGAGATCTTGCCCTCGGACTTCATCTTGGCCGGGAGGTTGTCGTACGGCGACATCCCCGCCCTGCCGACCTGCACCTCGTTGGCCGTGTACCCCACCCCCAGGATGCCCTGGGCACTGCTGCTGGTGTACCCGATGCCGAATTGGAAGTCGCTTAGCGTCGTGCCGCCTATTGAAATCGTGTCCGTCACGTAGTCTCCACTTGCCCCGGAGCCGTCGACGTATGATATGTTGAACCACGAGCCGACGTATTCGTATGTGGACGAGGAGTTGGCATCATATGTGCCCGCAAATGCGCATGGTGATGATGTTTGTGAACATAATGCTGAGCTCGGGGTGTTTAGCCACAGATCACTGCTGCCGGTGTCGAGGTGAAGTCGGAGGTTCTGGGCCGGGGTTCCCAATGTGGCATTGATAAAGTATAAAGTCTCCTCGTTGTCAAGATCGACCGTTACTGACGCTCGTCTTCGTAATTGGTCTCGTTTGTGTGGATTTGATACTGTCTTCCTCTGTGTGGGCAAGCCCAATACCCTTGGTGCTCCTCCATCTGTTCTTTTCCGCAGGTCGATACCCTCCACTGTTGATATTATTGAGGCCGAGAGGGCCAGTATTGTCGTGCACTTCATTATGGTCGTCGTTGGCGATACCTCCACCCACAAGATATTGGAGATGCTGAGGAGTAGGGTTCACAGCCGTATCAGAATCCCTGATGGGGCGGCTGGAGAAAGGGAAAGACAGGGAGAAGTTGTTATATCATCTGGGGTGGTGTTGCCGTATTGTATTACCTGGAAAGTACCAAGAAAGTCGGAAAGTGGCGGCGCAGGTCAGGGTGGAGAATATTCGTGGGCTTCGTACGTAAGGCCGGTGATATTCGTTGGATCCAGTGACTGCGCCCAGACAAAAGCCCCCAGTCCGTGGCGATAATCGTGTTTTCCTTGTTTAACCTGACCTGAGGTTCCAGTTTACAGCTCTGCCGATTCCAATGTCGCCCCGGAGAATATCATGGAAGGCAGCAATTCGAGATGAAGTTGAGTGGGAGGGGATCAAGGTTTGGATGCTGGGGGAAGGGGTGCCGAGAGAGTCAAGTATCAACGACAAGCGAATCGTCGCAGCGACCCGAGCGCGAGAACAGCGCACAAGAAGAGAGACACAGACTAGTCTTCCGGCCCCCAGGAGCATGAATCAGGTCCGGACCAAGAGTGAGATGCAAGACGCATGGCAACAGCCAAGCCACAGTGCACGAGGCCGAACTGGTGCCAAGTGTCTTGGGAAGTCTCACAGACCGGGTGGTGACCTGGGGACCTTGGGACCTGGAGCTGGGGGGGGGGCTGTCAGGGGATTACGTCGCTTGAGCGTAAGGCTAACACGGAGTACGGAGTACTGTGGTACTGTGCAGAGCACATGCACGCGTACGGATGCGTGGTAAGCGGCACGCTTCGAGTTGCAGATCCAGGATCGTCTTGGCTGTATCGGGGATGAGGGTAGTTCGGAACCCAGGACATCAGATGTTTAGGGATGCTTAAAAGGAATACTCCGACCATGCAGTCAAGGGACTTGAGACGAAAGGGAACATGGGTGGTGGTGCAGGTTCCTCGTCGAGTACCGCACCATCACCTGCCATCCTTGCACACCTGGCAATCGGCAGCACAGAAAGAGAGGGTCCGGACACTCACCGGTACATGTCCTGCCTGTTCACGCCTTCGGACGGTCAGGGTAGAGGCTGAGCGAGAGAGACACGCAGCGCAGATCCATCATGACCTCCCGGGGCATCCAATCCAATGGAGAAACGGAGTCCGGCTGGGGAGGTATCTCGCCTCACCTGTCCAGCTCGGCCGCCATGGGTCTCGCGTAACGAACCACAGGGCAGCAAGCACCTGCTCCTGAGCTGAGTGAGGCGCAACGCAACCCAGGCAGCCGCTGTGCTGCCCGTCGGTAGCTGGCGGAGTTGACCTTGGCCCCCGTGAAGACGACGGCCAGAGCCCGTCGGCCTGAGGGGGGAAGACCGCAAATGGCGGAGCACGGCTGACTGTCAATGTGAGTGGGTGAAAGTACGCGCGGCCCTCGAGGAGTGATTTGACCATGGCGGGGCAGAGTGCGCGGCTTCTGAGCCCACCAGCCTGTTGCCTTTTGGCTTTTGCTCCTCGGACCTTGCAGCTCACCTCGGTGCCGCCTTGACGCGCACAGCTGTCAATTCACGACTTTCTCTGCTTCCCCGGTGAGCTGGCGCCGCCTTGGTACGTTGTAGATTGAGCTCCTGCGTCCTTGGGGTTTGCGAAATGGAACGATGGGGTCGACGTGCGGCTGTTGGCTCTGCTGCAACGCCACAGCAGCACGGCACGGCACACACACACACACACACACACACACACACACACGCTATGCAGCGGCGGTCAGTTGTGAAACAAGCGGGCAGCCCTGTGTAGCGGCAGAACCAAACGTCGAGGGACCGAAACCAGTTTAGCCAGGGCCTATTCTAAGCCCTTGCGACACGGGACACAGGACATCAGACATGAGCAATGGGAGTAGCGCATTTAGAGTCTTGGCTCTCCACATCTGATCCAACCCTGAAGTCGAGCTCCACTGACACCAAGCCGGAGAGCTCGTCATCCGTTGACATGTGTTTCTCTACTGTGGTACTTTTCTCCTTTTCAGAGTGAGATGCTGGACAATCATGTTGCTGTCTTGATGAGGTGAGCCTCGAGGTGCCACAGCCTCGGGATAGCGCCGATGACCAAGCCTTGAGCAGAGGTCGGATGAGGGATCTGCGCCCCGAAGCGACCGTGAATGGCCCCCGACGCGTCTTGCTGGAGGTAGTCACCGACGCCGTCCGTAATAAATTGCTGCTATTATTAACTCTGGCAAGGTGCTGAACCATATCCCCGTCGATCGGTAGGTGCCGAACCGACGGCTTCCAGCGAATCAGGTCCACCAGCCAATATATTTCGGCGATGCAAGATTGAGTTGTTGCAATGTGCGACGACCTTTTCGCAGAATCGTTCTGGGTTCCGACAGCATTTCTTGCAGACCTCGGACCGACTTAGAGCCGCGCAATAGAGACGAATACAAGTGTGTGTGGTTTGCTCTCGTTTTCTATCCGCCGGTGTTTACCCTCGGGCACTTATTTGACCAGCGTTCTTGGAGTCAAGCGTTGCAGGTCACGATGGTAGCCCGCCGTCTAGCGCTCTGGAGCGGTGAGGTGCTCCTGTATCATGTTGAAGTTTTCGTCCCGTCGTGAGGTTCGGTCATCACTTTCGTCCAAGAGGCGTTTGAACTCGGTGCCTGTGTTTCGTGGATGGCAAGCGCATCCAGACGGGCGGACGTCGGCGGCTTCGAGGGCGGTCGCGGAGGATTTCAAGTGAAGGGAGGAAATACCGCACCAAGCAGGACCTGTGGTTCAGGAACTTCAGGTCGAACAAGGCTGGTCTGAAAACATGTCGCTCTGACCATGGCTGCTGTCTTGGGTGGACACGATGGTCTGTATGCCCAGCCGTTGTCTTGCTCGAGGTGTGTCACGCAGATGGGACAAGTGGGACCATCCAGAACATCAGCGCACGACGAGGTCTTCGTGATGACCAACAGCCAGCTAGGGGCCAGTCACAGTGTTGGCGCGTGTTTGAAGCAAGGTGAGTGCGGAGCTGTACAGTCTAGCTCAGACCAAAGTTGAGTCAACGTTCAAGATTCATTAAAAGGTGCGAGACTCGCGGTGTCGCATGTGGAAGTCGCAGCCAGCCGAGCAGGTGCACTTGCGCTGTACTCGGCCTTTCACGAGTCCCAAAGGTCAGCGAAGACAGGAGGGAATTAAAGCTGGATCTTGTCAGGTTGGTGACCAAAAATTCGAGACTAGCACGAGTTCCATTCTTTTGAACGGACCACACATCATGCAGATGTCACCACATCACACACTTCCAAGTCAAGCACTTGGGTTTGACTGACGTGTCTATATGCAGACTGGCTAACACAGTATGAATTGTGTTGTGACTCTTCCCCCGAAGGAATCCCTACACATATTCTTGTCCTTTTGCAAAGGTGTCCAGCAGAACTTTCCATCTCTGGGCTATGCTGGCAATCTTGATTTAGTGATTGGAATCTTGCTCAACTTGAGTTGAGGTGGTTGTGTTCCCAAGTCAGTGTCGCGTAGCTTGAGCCCAGGGAAAGAACTGATGCCACTTCCAGGCCACCAGGTGCCTATCTTGAACTCGTGTCTCAGGCTTTGCGAGAGGCAACGGCTCCCCTGGTCGAGGCCAATGGAGCGATATCAAGACACTCTCAAGGGGGCTTGCATCTCAGCCTGCAAGAGACTGGGCTGCCGAAGATGTCACAAAACTCAAGTCAATGTCTTGATCGACACGCCACTTGCCCAATCACGATTCGAAGCCTTTCATCACCGAACGACAAACTTCACTCGGGTAGCCAGACTCGATGCTCTCTGAGCCTATTGTCGTCTCCAACAACTCACTCACGCTGAGACTTCCTATGTAGAACTGCGAAGACTCAGAATCGCTGGGATTCCAAATGAGAGCAGTCAATAGATCATTTTGTAGACACCGCGTCATGCGTTCCGCCATGTTCCTTTACAAGTGAGACCGTCTCGCTACAGTGGCGGCGACCAATCTTCTGTTGAGTGCTCCTGCTCCCCAAATGAAACCTCCTTGATAATTACCAGGGGAAAAGCCCCAGAGCCTAACACAGGAGCCCGGTAGGCACATTAGATTAAAAATCAAGCATCATGTCAGCCAAGAGGCCGCAGCACAAGTCTTTTTGATGCCCGAATTCCGGTCTCGGTCAGACCAAATAGACGAACAGCTTCATCGCTCAGGCATCACCGGTGTCGCTCTTCCCAGGTCTTCTGCTCGTCAACTCTCAAAGTGTGCGCTTGAGGAAGATTTATGGGTCTGTTCATGTTTACGATATGTACCCTGGTCCTTAAAAGACAAAAGTAGAACGCATGTAAAAGGGGAAAAAGGAAGAAAAAGAAAGTTCTTCCTCCTGCTCATGATGACTGGCCTAGATCCCATATTCTGTTTGCTTCAACGACCAATCATGACTGATCTTGTTCGTGGCGAGAACGAGAATAGGTCGAGAAGGACGCAGACCTTGCAGTCGTTGCTTCCGTCGTATATTAGCCCCTTGTATTGTCGGCACAAATTCTTTCTACTGGTGACTATGCAAAAGGGGTCCAGAGCCCTCGTGACATGCCATATGCACATGGGGAGGAAATGATTGTGTCATGCGGCATCTTCCGGCAATGCCCGTTTTGTTGGCATTACAAGAGGCCAAGCTTATTTGTGGTATTTATAGCCGCAAACACAAAACGGATTAAGCTCGCCGGCCCGGCCCCATGCGTTCGTTGATCTCCCACCACATAGACAAGCGATCATGTGATTGAATAGAATTGGCCAGTTGACGTTTATTCTCCGACCTTCCGTAACTAATAGTTATCTGGGTGTTGGTGAAAATTGTGCAAGTAGTACGCTGAGGAGAGAAATGACTTCAGAAGAATCATGGCCCGTGTGAACGCACTGGCCTCAAAGAATGAATCACAAGTCCTCGCTGTCTGCGCTCGAATCCCATCAACATGCGTTCCCGCGGAAAGAATTGAATACGAGCGGTCTAGAACTCTTCGCCCGAGTACCCACTTGTCAGGTCGGGGATTAAACTTGAGAGGTTCCACATAGATTAAGTTATCGATTACCTCTGCTGAGCTGTCGTGAGATCGAAACTATTATGTCGACAGGAGAGTGCTCAGCCGTATAGAAGGTGGATACGTTTAACATGGTATGTACGACTCATGCAGTTATTGTAAAAGGGACATGCAACCGAAAGCGGAAGAATGGCCTGAAGTAACGCACGGTTTTATTTTTAATGCATAAGGAGAGTCTAGATTCGGTTCTGCACACTCGCCAAGGTACTGCGGCTGAGATCTTGATCGGTAGCGAGGTCGCAGGCCGGATGGGTCCCTGGATGAGTGATGCTCAACAACAACAGTGACTCCAGTCTGACCTGCATCAACGGACAAATTGTGAAAGTAAACAAGACCAAATGCCATGATGAGGCCCACATCTATTATCGTGAATGCCCCCGGCGACGCACTGTCCAGCCTCTGAATTGTGGCCATGCTGAATGGCAGTCGATCCAGGAATAGACCGACGCCTTCGGATACACCTTCTTCGAGAACACAACAGTCATCTGCAGATGCCTCAGTGCTTTCATATATAAGCAGCCGATTGCTGCCTCATCCAGAACACATCTTGACCATCATCAACACACTCACCCCTCTTCCAAAGCCTCAAAGCAGATCTTCCCTCACTGAGAACATATTATTGCAACGCACAATCCTGCCCAATTCTACTACTTCACCGCTATCGTCTCTCAGTCCCGAAAAGGAATTCCTCCCACACAAAGCAACCTCAAAGACGACTTCGAAAATACATCAAAATGCGTTTCTCCATCATCGCTTCCGCTCTTACCGGCGCCTCCGCCCTCATGATCCCCTCCCCACGCGTTGCCAACGACCAACTCGAGACCCGCGAGGCCGCTCTCGAGAAGCGAGTCGTCGTGGAAGCTCTCGTCATGGCGGCAGCCACAGCCGCAGTCGGCCAAGTAGCCATCAGGGCAGTGGACGCAGGTATCGACCTCGTCAAGGACATTAGCAACTGTAGGTTTCCCAATCGGTGCTCGTTGAGCGAGCCAGACAACGCGAAGCCGGTGTGGCTAACGAGGCAACAGGGACTGAGGCTCGCGAGTCCTTCACGCAAAAGGTCACGGCTCAGATGTGGGCTGAGAACCCTTCCCCGGGGACCTACGTCGCTGCCATTTGCTACAACATGGCTTATACCTTTGCGAATGCCGATCACTCGGAGGTCACCAAGGTTGAATTGAAGTCTGGCAGCCTTCACACGGAGTACGTAGACCTTCTTCAACTACTACTGATCAACCAAGCTTGCCCGGCTATCTGCTAACTAGGAAACAGCTACGACTGCATGTTCATGCAAAAGGGCAATACCTTCTTGCCTCAGGGTGACGGCGGTTTCATCAACTATAGCTACAACAGTGATGGCTCTTGCACACACACTGGTGGTAAGATACTGTTCCCCCTCACACTCCTGGATTTAACGCGTGAAATGTTCACGCTTAGACGGCTCTCGATTTTCCAACTCGCAGATTCAGGCCGGCTAACGAGTTCAAACAGAGTCTCTCGCTTGCTAGGGAGAAATTGATCGAATATTTCGAGAATTTGTGATAGAAATTTCCTTTTCAGAGCGTGTATGGAAGAGTTTGGGAGCGTTGGAGCAAACTGTGTTACAAATTATAGACTGTTGTGTATCTGAGTGGACCTATGGACGTTATGACTTCAAAGAGGATACGTAGGATTGTTTTATAGAAATGAAAGCTGTGTTTTGACTTGTTGATACATCGATCTTGAGGCTATCCGTTGTACAATGTGAAAACCCACTGATAAGACTGCTGTCTGTGAAATTCAATGCTCGTGACACAGGTCAGACCTTCATTCTATCGACAAGCTTTAGTCTTACAAGGTTGACAATTCCATCCGTATTCTATAGTCTATGTATACACAATTCAGGCTGGAATTGTCAATAAGGGTCACTGTAGTACACAGAAGCAGGGTGTGTCATAGATATGGTGCTTTCTCGTGAAGTGTTTACATATGCTTGAAGTCTAGGTAATGTCTGAGTTACTGCTCGATACTCACACACATACTTCTGGATCGATGAGCCGTCACAAGTGACTCAATCCAATCTGTGACAACATCTTGAACCTCATCCTTTGAGCTCATGCCTCTCAATTGTCGCAGCGCTAAGAACTTGAGGTGTTGCCCTTGTTTCCTCAGTTCTACAAGACCGGCCGAAACAGCCATGCCATTGAGACTAGGTAATGCAGCTTCAAGATTCGTAGAGACATCTCTGAATATTTGCTCCACATCAAATAGAACCCTCTGTGTCGCTTTGAGTTTTAGGATCATTGAACTGTTCCTTGAGGTCAAATTATTGCAACGGCGCAGCTCACCAGCATTCGCTTGGTGTACAAGGCTCTGTGCATGTGGCGTGCAGAGTTAGCCACCAAAGCACTGAGGACTAAGTATTACATCGGAAATAGGTAGAGCAGGACGATGTCTGCTTGTGTCCTGCCCAAAAGCCTGGAAGCAACAAGACCTTTGAGGCCAGCGATGAGACGGCCCACGACTCTAGGTGAGGTGTGGAGAAGAGAAACTAGAATTCGGAAGATTGCTTACTACTCCCACCTCCCGTACTTGTTCATATCGATGTGACGTGATGACTCTTGCCTGCTCCAAGTTCTGAAGGAGATCATCTCTGATCCGGACTGCTAGGTGGCCCATATGCTCAGTAGCCAGCTCTTTCCGTGCCTTTTTATCCTGCCTCAAGAATTCCACGACGAGGTGCTGTAGAGACTGTCCTTCCCGCTCTAGCCTCAGCTGCACTCTGCTGGTGACTTCGAACAACAGCTCCATGTGGCCGAGGTATGCGTCTAGATTCTGATTTACCCCTGAGTCTCTATAGTCAGCTAGGTAAGGCATCGCTTGGTCACAAATGTCCTGCATTTTGACCACGATCTCCTGCGTTTCGCGGTCGGTGGCCGTCCATGTTCGCCTCTCGTTTCGAAGCCGCCGAAGCATCATCCGTGGTTCGACGACGCGTTCCGTTAAGCTCTCAAAGTAGTCCCCTACAGCTCTCCAGCGCAAGTCTTCTTCTCTTCTAAGAATAGATTTGCCGACTGCCGCCACATCAAAAATGTTTCTGGCTTTGCCAAAGACCTCGTCATATTCCCGCTTTCGTCTCTTGGAAGAATTATTGAAAACAGGTTTCAAAGGGTGAAGATTCGTATGGTTCGAGATCTTTATCGCCTGATGGCCATACTTTTTGACTGGACCGTCTTTCCAGAATGCCTGAGTGAAAAGCTGGTTGACCATAGCGAGCGGTATAGCTGTGAGTCTTTCGACGATGCTTAAGGGCGGATACCTGAGAAACTTTGGTCCCCAAATTTAGTCTCTGGTTCTCGCATTCTTAATCAATTTTGCGTAAGGTGGAAAACTCATGTTAAGACCTATCAGTGCTTCCGGTGCCATAATTTCCCTAGGTATTGCGACGAGGCACTTTCGTTCTTTAAAAGGTCAAAGGAGAACGAATATATCACTTACATTTGGGGAATTGTCCTCATAGGCTGCCTCTGAAGGCTCTTGAGGATCAGCTCCGATGCCTTTTGAATTAAAAGGCCAGCTTTTGAGTCCTAGGACTATAGCCGGAAATCCATTGAACAAAGGTGGCCAAGCAACAAGTTCGGTTAAGAGGTAAATTGCACCACCCCACAGCTTTTCAACACAGTCAGAAGACGTCAGGCAAAGTTTGCTTAAGAGAAAGGCATCCTGGCCTGAGAACGGGGTCTTGTTTACCTGATTCTCTAACGCGTACCCTCCTTCAGCGACACCTTCATCTCCAAAGCTGTTTAGATAGATGTCAGTCATGCTGAAATGAGACAAGATTAAATAATATAGTTTGAGTGGGACTGGGCTCTGATATTCTCGCCTGCCCTTTAGAAATTTGTTCCGACCAGTGATAGTGATGAGGAAGTGCAGCACTGCGTGGCGCTTACAATACGTCTTGGATAATCATGTCGTCCTCTGAGAAGTCTCCGGATGCGTAGAATCTTCTACCAAATGCCTGCAGCAGGTCCAATATATCTTCTGGCAGTTGCGTCAGATCGGGATGGAAGCCAGCGAGCCGTTTGTCGTGATTCCACCCTCGAGAGAGCAACATAATCTGACACACTTGTGACGCAGCATGCTAAATAATCATGCAACACTCTGTCAGTGGAGTTTCGAGAAGGAACGTGGTATGATAACTTACGCCGAGCTCATGTAATATGACGCCCGCCAGGTACATTGAGCAAGCATTCTTTTCAGGTATAGTGTACTCAGCTTTGAGTAATGGCCAGACATGATGTGCTGTGATTTTGATTCTGTAGCGATAAGTCGGGACGGCCTGGCCATCCACCACCATTGTCCGTCGCAACCTTCCGGAGGCGATCGCTTGTTGTGGGCCGGCTTTCGCTGTATGGTCCCAAAAAGAGAATTCAATATATCTCTCCAGCATGTATTCTGCGATACCACCGGCATCAAAACCAAGCGCCATCAAAGATTCTATGCGTGTGCGTATGTATGTGTTAGTAACCTGCTATGGAGCCTGAGTATTACATCCTTAAAAATTGTCAAGCGAAACAAATTGGAAGGGAGGTGGGGGGCAAGAAAACTTATACTGACGGGCTTCTGGGAACATTTTAGTTTCATCTATTTCCGGCCAAACACTCACAAGATCCGACCATCTGTCTAGTACGGTGTGAAGGACTTAGCAAGCTCTGTTTCCTTGTGGTCGAGAATGTGTTGCAAATTATACATACCGAATTCTGGATACTGGTTTCTCGCAAAAGGCAGCCTATCAAGGTCTATCGGCTGCATGTGGTAGATACTCAGTAGGGCACACCAGAATGGATTTCTTGACTTCAGAACATTTGAAACAAGCTTTAGTGCCGGTTGCATTGCATTCCATATCAAATCCTGGGAGCTAAAGTAAGTTTAATTGCAAAGAACTCAAAGTGCCAGTGATGGCCGAATCTTCACAGCACGAGTAGCTGGTATCATACCTCTTTCGTGGTCCACCGTATGTCGGTTAAGGTGCTTTCGTCTTGGTAACGGAGCTCTGGGGATCGCGGATCCCAACCCTCAGATGCTGGATGCATCCATTTCTCACGACTCACAATGCTGTAGACAGCATTGGTAAGTATAGGTTCCATAGAAAATATGCCGTGTGATCAATTGCTCACGGGTGCAAGTCTCCGTCTAAGTCCTCGTCCTGCCACCCACGTAAATGCCCGTTTGATACTGAACGTTCAAGGTCAGAAAGGGGTAAAGGTGAGAAAATTCGTAATGGGACTAAGAAGGAACTCAGGAACAAATTCCCTTCATGACTGGGAGCTTTGATGGCAGGAAACCATCATTTTGATCGAAACAAACACAGGCCATAACGTGGCTGTGGGGAATTGTACTTGTAAGGGACTTACTGTCCGGATCCAGAGCTCCCACGTCTTTTAACTAGGATACCAGAATTATCGTCAGCTAGGAACCTGGGTGTTTGGAACCTTGAAATTTCCAAGCCAAGCAAACATTACCTCCTGAGATGTGTATCCACCGAAGATGGTACGTTGCCAGTCCGAGGTCCAATCCTCGATGCCACGGAGCAGGCGAGGCGTCAACATCGAGCGGCCTTCGGCCGGAGGCGCATCGGAATCTATTCCGAATCGACTGGGCGTTCAATTGCACATCAGAACTCTGTCGCTCCCACGAAAACTCAATCAGTTGGACATACAGTGCGTATTTGCTCGGATTCTTGTATTGGTCACCTGGCAAGATAGCCGGACGCCGGCCAGATGGCCTGTCTCCTGGATCCGACCACAATGGAACGTATCTTGTGTAGTATCCTTGATGTTCATGTGTTCCCGTCGCCTTAGGAAAAACACTCTTTTTAGCTGCCATGATGAAACGACTGAGAAGTTTTATTGTGATCTCCAATAGTTTCCAAACAGCTGTGCTCTATTTAAATAGGAGAAGGCAAATGTGCTGTAGCGAAGTATTTGCCCACGATCACGTTGATCATACTGTGGACATTGATTTCTTTGTTATGTGTTATCCAGCCCCTACCACTTCCGGACATAATGAGAAACCCCCAGCGAAGGTTTTCCCCCGGAAGTACCAATCCCGGTTTCTTTCTTCCTTGAATGTTCTGGGTCGGGAATTTCTTTTCATGAACCATAACACTTTCGCAACCACTATTATCAGGTCAACATTCAGTGCATGCTTTTGATTGTCGACAAACTACAACCTACCAGACAGGCATGCACTTGGGTAGAGATTGATGGAGACTTTAAAAGACATTGCTTAGTAGGGTGCCATGTCTCACCGTTTCCTGCTGAGATGTGCGGCCTGAAGATATCCATTCGTCTTAGCTATGTAATTACAACGGACTGAACCCCACCGTCCTCACCAAAATACAATCTATCGATTGCAATTACCCTGTGGTTCGCGTCCGTCTCGTTCAGTGGTCGGCGATGGTAGACTATGTACCAGTCGTCCGTCCCTGGCAGATTCAATATGCCATTATGACCCGTCGCCACTGCCACACTTGAATTCTGTGTGAGTATAACCCCTTGCGGTGTGAACGGGCCGAGAGGCGAAGAAGACGTTCCATACGCAACCTGGTACGTGGGATCGCCGTAGCCATTTTCAGACCACGTCATGTAGTAGATGCCGTTGCGCTTGAACACTTTGGTGCCTTCTACAAAGCTGGGGGACGGTGTGATATCCTTGAAGGTTGAGTTGGAATCTGGGAACGGCTGAAAGCTGACCATGTCCTCGTTGAGAAGTGCGACATTGACGGCGCTGCCGCCGAAATAGAAGTACATCACACCATTATCATCGACAAAAACATCCGGATCCATCGGATTTGCCCCATTTATCTCGCTGTCCAGGAGCCTGTAGCCTAGTGCGTCCTTGTAAGGTCCCTATGTGTTGGTGGTCATCAGTCAAGTTGGCCTTGTAAAAGAGACAGACACCTGTGGGCATCTGAATACGCTCAGAAATACCGTCCTCCTTGTTCCGCGTCTCCCCTTTCAACAAAGGCATATACAGAACAGGGGCGACTCACCTCGGGGACGTCAGCGACCGCGACCCCGAGTCCGGCGGTGGAGTCTTGACTTCGAAGCCCGTTCGCACTGAAATAGAAATAATATTTTCCATCGGTCCCGCGGATGGAGGTCGGAGCCCACAAGCTGTCTTGTGCCCAGCTAAAGTCAGCGACCGTCAAGATGTTGGGGTGTTTGGTCCAGGTGATGAGATCTGGAGACGAGAAGGCATCGAACCACTTCTGGTCTTCAAAAGCGATGGACGTGGTGGGGAAGATCCAGAAGACGGAGTCGTACTCGCGGATCTCGGGATCGGCATACCACCCGTTGAAGGGGAGGGGGTTCGCGGGCTGAGCTTGAGCAGCCGCAGCGGCGACGAACAATGATAGTGTGAAAAGCCTCATCTTTCTATGTAGGTGTGAAGCTCCGGAGCGACTCGGGCGAGTCGGTTCAGTCCAACTTTGTGGACTATATACAGCTGCTGCTCAAGCGTGCTTCATGGGTCACGGGCCCTGGACACGAGGGTACTTGAGTACTAAGAGTTTGGCCGTCTTGGCGGCCATCTAAGCCATGGTTGGCTGGAAGCTCCTTCCAACAATACTACCTAATGCAGTGGGCTCAAAGCAGTGACGTGGGCTACGTTCTAGCACTTCAAACACTGCTCATCAAAGTCTAAACTTGTCCGCTTTTAAGTTTGATTGCCAATCAGTAAGAAGCTGCCCAAACACTTGACTTCGATTGCTAGATGCACAGAATTTCACAGGTAGGATGTTCAACAGGAGGTCTCATTGCGCTCGCGCTCCTTTCTCAGCAGTCTCGGCGAGTCGTTCTAACAATTGGTCCATACGGATAGGATGACTACGGCTGGAGGTCTGGAATTGGTCAAATCAGATCGCACGGCGAGGTCCTTTGACATCCCAGGTACCAAGTTTGGGTATCTTTCATCTTCAACAAGTCAGTAAATCTATCATCATCTCCAGTTTACCGTATTCTCAGTGAAGGCCACTTATTCCCCTTCCGATATTCGACAAGCACACACAACCCATTTTTCTTCCTGATGACCTAAGCTGTAGAGCGACTTCATCGAAATGAGTTAAGGGTGCCAGTATGTAACTTCCCTGTTTTCGAACCTCACGGGTATTAGTTTATAAACGGCCTATCAACCAAGTGAATACTAAGTGAATATAAGGCTATAGTCTAAGAGACGGGGATATAGCCGAATATCGTGATATTTTAGCGTTCTGCTAGGAGGTCACGAGACACATATAAAGCCAGCTGGTCCCCAGCCTATTCAGATAGGTTGAAAAGTCTTATCTAATAAAATCCAATTCTATTGTACAAAGCGAGACGTGAAGTCCACTGATTTAATGAGTGAAGAAGCTTGCGCTGTTTGAGATGGTGCCGGATGTACCACATCGTCTTTTGAATGATTCATTGCGTCGTACTATGCTTCCACTTGGAAATACATAGGGGCACAAACCAATTCGAAGCTACTAGAGTTCAAGTGCTATGGTAAGTCTTCGCGTTTATGTCACTCTTTCCGCGCGGTGAGAAAGAGAGCAAGGATACTCTTTCTGAAATATTGAATGTTGAATGAAAAGATTCAATGTTGTCGCAGAAGAAGAGCTCGCCTACAGTACTATTGTCTTCGAATTGGAGAACGACCTTGGTGCCTAGAGTCAGTGTTTATCCCCTCGTATCTCGCTACTAGTGAACACGGTCAGTACTGGCGATGATAGAATGCGGATAAAGACTGTCAAAGCGCACTCACATTTGGAGCGAGCTCGAATCTGTTCCAGTGTGATAATGGTCGAACACGACTGGATCGCTCGAGTCGAGACTGGGAGAGTTTACTTTGCTCTGCGGGCCAAAACCCCTGGGTCCAAGCCACGAAAGGCTGTGGTTTCTTATTATGACTTCGCCATTGCATTTGGATGTAAAAAACCCTGGGAAGCACATGAGGCCAGATTGCATCCATGTGGGGAGCTGAAATGAACGGATTTGAAATTTACAGTCAGTTCGAATCTGATTCTATGTGTCGTTCTGATTCCTCCGCAGCTATTTGTAGCCTGTGAATGTAGATGCCGAATGTTTTCCTCCCCTTTCTGGGCCTGAATAGAGATGTGGCTGCCGCCACTGAATCAGAGTTTGAAGCTAGCACAATTCACATTTGCGCAATAGAAGGTATTCAGTTCATTACTCCTCTCTTTTGGATCTCCCTAGAAGGAGTTGTTTCACTTATCATTCCTCCCTCGCCTGGTACACCCTGCACTGAGACGCGTACAAAAAGCCACTCTAGTTTTCTAGAAGAATTCGACATGGAACAGACCCGCTCTACCTGTTACATGTCAGAAAATAATCCCCCAGATTTGGTACTGACCCTGCACACATGTCTTTCAGCTGGAACGCATCGCAAAGACGGGCGCCATCGGCACATCCAAGAAGGGTTGAAATACAACGTGATCAAGTCTCAGTTGCTAAGGGTATGCATAGGGTATATAAGTCAGATCGCCACAACCATACCTTCAGGCTTTTTACCTGCCAGAGAACACACGCTGAGAGTTGAAAGGCTTGATATGAGTTGGGAAGACTAGCGATGTCGAACATAGTGAGATCAGGGGCGACAGCGCTTGCCCTATGCCTTCACGTACTCGCCCTGACACCTCTTGAGTCGCTGTCCACAAACCAATACGCGCCTGCTATTCCCAATCCGACCGGGGTCAGACTCCCTTATTTCTGTTTCTCCAACTCAGCATCATAAATATGAAGCACAAGCCCAAATAACTAACTTATACCAGAGATTCGCATTAATCAATGGCGTGAACTTCACCTTTGACGAAAACAGCGGCTTCATAGCTGGGGTCACACCCTTCTGGAACCTACTTGACCTACACACCGGCGGTATCTCGACATGGTACCTCGGCAACGAGATCTCAGAAGTTGTCTTTGTCGGTCCCAAGTGCACCAATATCCTCTATATAAACGCCTCGCAGACGGCCATCGACGGCAGCATAGGCTTATACACAGCAGATGCCGGGGCCCTTGAGACTTCCTCGACATTGGTCGCGACGCTACCTGCGCCATACGCCGGCCTCAAAGCGGCACAAACAGCGGACGGGAGCATCAGGTTCCTGCTCTACGCCAAAGCCTATCCAGACGGATCAGCAGCTAATCCAACGCAAGACGTAGACCCCGTATTATTCGGCGGGAGCAGTGCAAGGGTCTACGACAGCACCTACGTCCGAATTTGGGACCGCTGGCGCACACCTCAACGGAACGCCGTCTTCGGTGGCACTTTGAGGCTGGGAAATGGAAGCTATACCTTCGACGGCGAGCTCACCAACTACGTGACGGGCATCTGCGATGTCACTTGTGCTGAGAGCCCGCGAGATTACGGTCCAGCTGATGTCAACGACTTCGACCTCGCACCTGACGGCAGTCTGGTCGCGTTCAATACCAAGGATATCCAGCTGCCCCTAGCCAACCACTCAAGCTCACAGATCTATATCGTCCCTTTTGATGGGACAGCTGCTGACGCAATCCCGGTCAACCCACGCGGTGGGTCAGCATACCCCGAAGCGCAGGGCTCGTCGTCGTCACCCAAGTTCTCCCCTGATAGCTCTAAGCTTCTATACATCCAGATGAAGAGCATCACCAATGAGAATGAGAAGAACCAGATACATCTCGCAGATATCGCCACCACGAGAGCCCTAAATGGCTCGAATACCGATTTCAATATTACCCGACTTGCCAGCGACTGGGACCGGTCTCCGCTCCAGATAGGCTGGGCATCGGGCTCGGACTGGATCTACGCCGGAGCACCCGATCGAGGGTCGGGAGCTCTCTTCGCCATACCCATCACCGCCGGAGACTCATATGAACCTTTTAATATCACTCACGGTGGCACGGTGCTTGGAGCGTACTCTCTACCGAACAACACTCTGCTTGTGACCGACAGCAAGTTTTGGACGCCGTGCGACATCTACAGCGTGGGATTTAATGGCAGCGGAATCATACAGACGTATTTCGAGGCGAACAAGGCGGACCCGATTCTCTCAGGAGAAGGCCTGGACTCGTCCATCGCCTCGGAATTCTATTACACCACAAACACATCGGACATCCAGCAGCAGGCCTGGGTCGTCTATCCAGAGGGCTTTGACCCATCCAAGAAATACCCCCTGGCTCTCATTACCCACGGTGGCCCAGAGGCTGCCAGTTTCAACATGTGGGGTTTTCAAGGGCAGTTTAACTTCAAGGTCTGGGCGGATCAGGGATACGTCGTCGTCGCGCCCAACCCAACCGGGAGCTGGGGGTGGGGCCAGAACCTGACCGAGGCTGCGGTTGGGACTTGGGGCTCGTACATATTCTGGGATATTGTGCACTGCTGGCAGCATATTAGGGACAATCTGCCGTTTGTTGATGTGGAGAACGGTATTCACGCCGGTGCCAGCTTTGGGGGCTATATGTCCAACTGGTCAGTCATTCCACGCGACTTGAATCTAATTCCTCTTCCCGAGTCAGACTATAACAAGAACTGACAAGTGCCTTGAAACAGGATCCAAGGACAAGATTTTGGCCGCAACTTCAAAGCCTTGGTCACGGTCGAAGGGCTCACCTTGACGCAGGCACAAGGTGCGACGGACTTTCTCAACTTTCCCTTCAACGACTTCCTGGGGCCTATCAACTCGACCGCCTTCAGGCCAGGCAGCCCGTACTATGACTTCAACCCGCTCCTGTACGTTGAGAACTGGGCCACTCCGCACATTGTTGTCCACAACTCGCTGGACTTTCGCCTACCCGAGAGCGAAGGAATTATGCTTTTCAACCTGCTCCAGCAGAACGGCGTCCCCAGCAAGCTGCTCAACTTTCCTGACGAGGGTCACATCATTGAGAACCCAGCCAACCAATTGGTGTGGTACAAGGAGATATTCGACTTCATCAATCATTATAGCGGCGCGGGTCAGCTCCGTCCGCAGCCATACTGACTGAGACTTGTGTGATTGCCCGGGCATAAGTCTATACCGGTATACCTTATAGTGCACACATGCTACTAGGTGCTTTTCAAGCGCAGACGGCTAGCAGTATTATTGTTGCGACGGGTCGTTGTATCTCCAGGTTTCATGTATGCAATGAGTGCCTGGGGTGGGTTGCATCTGGCGGCCGATGTCACCTTGTGTGGGAACTCATGTCAGATGATAGATTGACATAATAGTGTCTTTTGTATTTGTATTTATCTACATTGAATTAAAAGAGCATCGCCATTACAGCAGCCGCCTCGACCATCCAGCCAACCGACCAAGAGCGCCTCGCGCCGCGGGATTCCTACCCCGAGGCCGGAAGCACCCAGGTGACGACCGAGTTCTGGAACACGCGGCCGCTCCACTTGTCCCCGCTCTTGGCCGACACGGTGACATAGACGTCGTTGCCGAACTTGTTGGTGATGACGACGGTCCTGGAGCCGTCGGGGTTCAGCGTGGCGACGCTCTGGATGCCGGTGCCGTCGCCGTACGAGTAGCTGCCGGTCCCGGCCAGCACCGTGGCGCCCTTTGGCATGAACTTCGAGAACTGCGCCATCATATAGTAGTCGATAGCATACGAGTACGTCCGGGTCGACGTGTCGACGACAAACAGCCCGCGGCACGCGTCGCACCCGCCCGACGACAGGTGCGGGCCGTACGTGGCGTCGGAGCCCAGGGTCCACGCCAGCGCGCCCGACGCCCAGTTCTGCAGCGGGCCCATGGTGAAGTCGGCGGCGGCCGACCAGCCCGTCTGGGGCGAGGTCCAGCACTCGGTCATGTACTGCAGCGTGTTGGGGTTCTTGTTGTGGAAGTCGGTGAGGGTGCCCCAGTCTGTGTTGGAGGCGTAGCAGTGCCAGGCGACGGCTGGCACGTAGGCGGATGCTTTGTTCAGGACGGTCTGGGGATAGGATGGAACGTCTGAGGCATGTCAGTATGGATGGCGTGTTATTTACAAAAAAGAAGGAATGTCCTCACCTGTGTTGTGATCATAAGCCCAGACTTTTGTGTTAAGTCCAGCAGCAGAGAGTGCTGGCCCAACGTTTTGGTTGATGATGTCGCCGCTCTCATCCTCGTAGACGTACATGGTCGGGTACCCAGACTGGCTGTTGAGGGGTTCGTTCTGGATGGTGATGGCGTCGACGGAGGCTCCGGCGGCGGCATAAGCCTTGAGGTACTTGACGAAGTACTGGGCGTAGCTGTCGCGGTAGTTGGGGTTGAGGTTGTTGTTCACGGTGGTGCCGGACAAGACCCCGTTCAGCTTCATCCAACCGGGCGCAGACCACGGCGACCCAAGAATCGTCAGGCCAGACTTCAATTTGCGCATCTTAGCGAGCAAAGAAGCCATCGCGTTGCCCCTGTCACCAAGGTTGAAACCATTCAGGCTTGTGTCGACGTTGCCGCCATTGTCGTCGTAGCTATAAGCCGGATCGCCACTCAGATCGGACGAGGCAATTGTGTGCCTCATCAAACTGAAGTCGGCACCGCTGCCGGTCATCAGCTCGTTCAGCAGACGAGATTGCTCCGAGTCGCTGAGGCTGTTGAAGACCGTGACGGTGGCGTCCGTGACGGCAGCACCGAAGCCTGTGATCTTCTGCTTGTGGCCCGCCGAGGTGTCGTCAATGGTGAGGTCCCATGTTGACATGCCATTGGCATTGCCGGATCCTGAAACTGGCGCGTCGAACGAGGAGAGCTTGTAAGTGCTGTCTGACGACGAGCAATATGATGTGGGATTGGCCCTCGGCTTCAGGTTTGGAGCCGCCGACACAGTTACTGCACCTGCGGCGACGAGGAGGAGTGAAGAGACCATGGTGACAGAACAATGATTCCGTACAGCCAATTCGTTACACTTCAAATGTTGACCTTGGCAGCTTCGAATTAAGGTATGAGCGACATAACAACCGGTTGCCAACGAGGACGGGGCTAGGCAAATAATATAGTCATCTGGAAAGCCACAGCTAGCTATACCATGACTTCGGCCTTACTCTCTTGCCTGCGTAATGTCGGCCTAGGCGACTACTGAGATGCGTGGATCTAATGTAACGGCGCCTACCGCTACCCGAAAATTAGCACACTGGGGAGCACTGCCCAGTTCGTCCGGTCCCTAGATGGCCGGCGAGCCAGGATGTACCACACATGACGAGGAGCTGATTGTCGAGGCCAGCTTTGCAGGTCTTGGGTAGCCGTCGCTGCCGTCCAAGCAAAGCCACAACATTAACAAAGGGGTGAGGATTACACGGGACGACCAATGAAGTGCGCACGAGCTTGGGGGAAAGAGGCAGTCACCATTCCCATATTCGTCTCATTCCTTAGAGACTCTCTCTGCAGGGCAGGGTCTGCCCTGGGGTTCACCGCGAGGAGATGAAGTCAATTGATGCTTTTGCTGCAAAAATAGACGGGCTAGACGGGGACTAAGGTACGCTTGTGGCCGCGTTTGGAATCCCGGCGTCTTGGGTCGGATCCTTCTGAAAATCAAATCTCGCTGTCTTTCGGGCCTGGCAGGAGGAAAAGGAGATCAGTCAATTTACAGTATGTATGGCATTGCATGCAGGTGCGGGAAGCAAGACATGGGGTCGCTTGGAGCCGCAGCAGCCCCCCCGGCCCCCCCAAACTCGGTCAAGTCTCGCTGAGCGATGGCCTGCTGGTCCTTGCAAGTCGATAGGCTACAGCGAAAATGCCCCCCTGAGGAGTTAATGCTTGGCTTTCGTGGCGCACCACCACGCCGGGACGGCTGAGCTGGCCACCAATGGCGGACGAGTTTAAGCTGGTGCCTACAGACGGCAAGCTATGGGTCCTCGGCACTGGCGTGAGATTTTAAGATGCAGGCGGGCAGGCTACTGCATACAGTACCAAGAACTGGTCATCGATTCATCTGGGATGGTATTCAGATCCAGGCCCGGCTCGCAGGCCGGCAGTCATTGACCAGGCTCGCACTCGACGCCGCATGGCTGCATACGTGCGTGAGCATCGGGCCAGGAACGGGAGCCATCGCGAACATTCATAATGTCCTTCCTGTTGTACCTCACAGCCTCTCCTCAATTTCAAGCACCAGAGGCATCTTGACGCCACCGGTCGGCAACTTGCTAAGATCCCTCTCGTAGCCCTCCTCGACCTCGGGCCACGGCCCAAGAGGCGTGATTGCGAGAGGGTTGATGTCGCTGTGGCTCTTTGTGTAATTCTCCTTGATATGCTTGAAATCTGTCGTGTCTGTGAACGACGGGTGGTTCCAGTACAGGTTCTTCAGCCAGTTGTTTATCTGGGGGTAATCGTGCCGGATAGTGCCCAAGTTGCACTTGAAATGCTGCACGTAAACGGTGTCGAATCTGATAACTGTTGCGTAGGCCCTCACATCCAACTCAGTGAGGTCTTTCCCGAGAACAAATGGGCCGCCATGCTGTGCGATGATCTTCTCGAGCTTGTTCAGCGCGGCAAAGACCACTGGGACGTTCTTGTCGTAATCCTCCTGGGTGGTGGCGAAGCCGGCCTTGTAGACGCCTACGTTGAGATCGCGCTGCATCCAGACCGAAATAGAGTCAATCTTGCCACGCAAGTGGTCCGGGTAGAGCGTCACTTTGGAGTATTCCTCAGGCAGGATGGAATTAAAGCCAGTCTGCAAATCGCGAAGGAGCTCGGTGGACTCGTTGTTCACAATACTGTTAGTCTTGGTGTCCCACAAAAGAGGAACCGTGTACCGGCCCTTGTACTCTGGATCATCCTTGAAATAGATCTCGTGAAGGTACTTTGCGCCAAACAGGGGATCCGGGTCTGCGCCGGGGTACTCGGAGTCTGAGGAGGGGAATTGCCATCCCGGCCAGCCCTTCTCGTCGCCTTTGGGATATGGCTTGACGACCGTGACGGGAATTGTATCCTGAAGTCCCTTGAGGTGGCGGGCGATGTTGGCACGATGCGCGAACGGGCAAAAGAGACCTGTGACTACTCTTAGACGAATGCTTTTTGGGTGTAAGCTAAAGGCGATCTGAGGGCAAGCTACCAATGTAGAGTCGATATCGGCCTTTCTCTGGATTGAAAGGCCCGTCAGGGGCGACCTTGCCGTGCCATGACTGACTGCTGCCGGCCAGATGCCCGGCGACTGTGCTTGGTGTTGGACCGGCAGAAGTCATGATGTGATGGCTGATTGCTTGCAGTCGAGCACGGACAGACATGAACGATTCAGCGATGGGCGTGTGTATACTCTGAGTGAAGTGGAGTCGGAGAACTGGAGGTCCTCACGATGTTGCCATCCTTACCCCTCCCTCCGACCTCCGACCTGCCAATCCGATGCACCCGTCCGTGTCAGTGAGCGCAGGCGCGACACACCCACAGGAGCTTGCTTTCGTGCTGGACTTATGACGTCAATCCCGAGAGCTCACGAAGCAGCCAAATGTTGTAGGGCGAGTGCATGAGAAGCCGTGTGAATTGCTGTTATAGTCTGCATTCGCCGTGCACTTGAATGCACAAGTGCCGTGTACACCACAGTCAGGCGCATATCGCAGCAAGCAACGAGAGCGTCTTCACATCTCATCACAGCAGTCCCAATGTCGCATCGACGTGAGGAGGCACGAGACCCCTGTCTGTGGGGGGAGGGGAGCAGCTCAATGCCCAATCACAGAGCTCCGGCTGCCTTACTCAGCAAAACTGTCGCGGGGAGCTTCAGTTCCCGTCCCTCCGTTTCAACCCATCTCTCTCGGTGTTGTTGATCCTGATCCCACGCGTCTTCCCCGTCCCAGTCCTCCGGTCACACAACATCCTTTTCCTCCGCGAGGACTCCCTCAAAAGAACAACAGCCACGTGTGTACGGTCCTAAATCACTGTTACCGAAGAGCAAGGTAGCCAGCAGCAACGAGCACTCCCACCAAGATGGTAGCAACACGCTCTGCCTCGCGTGCCCTCACCCCGGGCCTCGACATGGATGCCCCAGACCTGAGAGTCTCCCCCCGCAAGCAACGAGCCCCGAGACCCGCTCCTCCCTCCGGCTGGTCCCACGCGCCAACGACCACGACCCTCGTCTGGCTGTTCGTCTCCCTGCCGCTCGTGATATGGGACACGGGCTACGTCCTCGGCCGCCCCGCCACCATGCCCGGAGGATGGGCACACGCGCCAGTCTGGACGCCCTACGCACTGTACGGCGAGGTTGATCACATGTACGGCTCCAAACAGTTCAACCTGGGGAATGGCTTCACCGCGGCCCAGGGCACGCTGAACGTCATCGAGACCCTCATGTACATTGCCTACTTCGTCATCTGGTACCGCGCCGCGGGAAGTCTTGGGCTGAGGGACGCCAAGGAGAGGAGGAGGATCGCTGGGAGTCAGGCCGGCCTGGCGGTCCTCGTCGGGTTCTCCGCTAGTGTCATGACTGTCAGCAAGACCCTGCTGTACTGGTTGAACGAATACTTCTCTGGCTTCGATAACATTGGCCACAACAAGCCATGGGACCTTCTCTTCCTGTGGATTATTCCAAAGTGAGTTGCAACGGCCCGTCCCTGCTTCTTGAAAAGAACAAGATCTGATGCGATGTCTACTTATAGTGGTGCCTGGCTCATCGTCCCGTCCTACATGATTTACCAACTCGGTTCCGAATTGCTGGACGCTGTTCAAATTGCGACGCGAGCTACGGGCTCTTCAAAATATGATTGAGCCCAGGGTACCCGACCGGGCCGGGCATGGACTGGATTGAAATGTACAACTGTCAACCCACGTGGCTTCAAGTCATTTGGTGATATGGACGAGAGACGCGCTACGAGAGATGTTGAATTCGACTGTAAAAGTGATATGAAGATCTTGACGCCCTGTGCGAGAATTGGTGGCTTTTTCCCTTCTGCTATATCCCAGGCTAAATCAGCTATGCCCATCTATAGAGGCGAACTCCGATAAATATTCATCTAGGCCTGCGCTCGATTGATTCACACGGCCCTCAGTGCATACGCTCTGTACAAGCGGCGAGGCTGCGAGACCAACGCTTTCTGTCATTAACTCTGTCCAGCCTCTACCGTCACTCCTGAAAGCTATTCGGACCATAGCGCGACTTTGTCTATGTTTAGGGATCGACATCTGCAGATGCTCAATCTCTGTGTTGAACGAACGCTAGTGGTTGTATGACAAGAGAAGCTAGATCACTATGGGCAACAGCCCTGTTCTGCGAGCATTACTCAGGTTTCCGCCATACGACCACAACATCTATTCCCTAACCTTCTTGAGAATCAACCTCCCATAGGTTAACGTCTTTCAGGATAATTAACCTCTTCTAAAATAATCTCTTGCAAGATAATCTCCTATAGGTTAACCTCCTTTAAAGTAGTTTATAGAATAGTCTTTATGAGATAACCTTTGCTAAAACACCCTCCTATAGAATATGATAAACTCCTATAGGCTACAAATAATTATGCAGATCAGAATCAAGCTATAGGAAGCTCTGTAATGGTTGATTGCGATTTTTGAAGATGTGCTGGGGCTACTATAGTAATGTATGTGGTATACATACCTTGCTAATGAATCGTGGTAATGGTACACTGGGTTATTGTTTAGGCTCGGCCTACTCTTGAGCATGCTTTTATGAGTATAAAAGCCAGTTGGGCACTGAGGTAGATGTCATTTTCTGACCATGCTTGGGATAATTACTAATGCCGGCGCAACACCTGATCTGCATATGTTGAGCCTACGAAGCAACACGCGCGGCATGGCGCCAAACTGGGATGCAAGGCCAGAAGGGCTCAATAGCGCACAGTAGATTTGCCGTTCACCCGGATCTTCATCCATGCTTTTTCGATTTGCTTTTTGGTATTGTGAAACCGGGCTGGCCTTGTTACAGAGCCTGCATCAGAAGTAGAATCAGAGTTCTGATGTCACGCTTAAAGACACCATCAATCACTGTATCAAGGAGCGATGAGAGCACCAGCTCATAGATCGTTCTCGGGAAGTGGCCAATTGTGAAGAAATTGGACTGTTAGCCAATCTATGGAACATCAGATTGAATGCTTAGTCCCACAGTACTGGTCATCCAAATATCAAACAGACGTTTCTTGTATATGGCACAACGTGCGATGCGCGCGAGCTTGGGGACCTGGTTGGCAACAATGAAGTTGCTACTGCAATATGCGACCACATATCGAACTTACATCTCACTACCATTACTGAAGGAACAGCCTCAAATGGACATCCGACAGCGAGGCAATTGCGTGATGGGACACGCCGCCAAGAATATCCATTTTCAGCTTGTTTGTTGTCACATGACGCATTTTTTCGATGCCCAGCTCGAAAGCCTAGACGACGCTTGCGTACACACGCAGGCTCAGTAATGTTTAAACTCTGGATCGCAAGCGAGCACAGCGTCTGTCTCGGGCTCTGATTGGGCACGGTGGAGAAACTGTTTGGCGCATTGAGAGCTCAACGTCGCTCAAGAGGTCGCCAAGGCGGCTGTGCGGTCTTGGTCACGCCCTGCGATCGGCTGTTTCAGCCACCGCCGGCGCCTTAGGCGGCGGCTGATATATACAGTTACGGCAGCAGTGATGTATATCCTCCTCTGGCGTGGGGATCTTTAGTCATTGCCGCGGAATTAAGATTCGAGGACGTGCCAGCTTCCAAGCCGTTGGCATAACGAGCGGCCTGCTTGTGCTGTATGTAGACTTGGACCCTCTTTGCGATATAGCGATCGGCGGACTCGCCTACGTCAATTCCTCAGCTTAGCACTGACTGATGTATATTGCCCAGGTGAGCTCGAAGAACTCTATACAGAGTTGGGCGTCGCCGCATGCGCTCCACGGCGGCTGTTCAGTCTTGGTAGCAAGGCTGAGCGTACCAGAGTATCCAGATTTACTTGACTATCATCAAATAAATTACCAAAATAGAAACCAGAAAGCACGATTCTCGAGTATAAATACTCGAGGACATCTTTGCATTCCAGTAGAGAAACATATCATCATCAGCATCATCATCATCATTCAAACAATCAATAGACATTCTCAACAAACATCTCCGAACCACTTCAAGTTGTTTCATTCTCCCTCAAAATTCCCAAAATCTTCAAACGTCAGCAAAATGAAGTCAACTCTCATCTTAGTTTCACTTGTGGCAACTGCCATTGCCTCTCCAGTACAGCTCCGCCAACTCCAGAACGATGAGACCTTATCTGTCCGGATGAGCTCACCGGAGTCTGCCGCCGCGCGCCACCTGCCCATCGTGCGACAGGTCATTGATGACATCGATGATGAGACTGGCGCCGTCGACTTCGAGAACGACGAGGACAATGACGGGCAGACCGATGATGTCGATGCAGACGACGATAACGACGGCATCCTGGACACCGTGGACCCGGACGATGACAACGACGGCGAGCCAGACGTCACAGACGACCTTGACCGGCGCCAGATCGTAGATGATATCGACGATGAAACCGGCGCCATCGACTTTGAGAACGATGAGGATAATGACGGACAGACCGACGATGTGGACCAGGATGATGTAAGCACCGTCTTCTCCTTTTCTGATTCCCCGTCTTTCATGTTCTGGGGTGTTTCAGAACGCATCACATTGGGACCCGTAGTAGGTCATTAACACTTTCTAGGACAACGACGGTATTCTGGACAACGTGGACCCTGACGACGACAATGATGGCGAGCCGGACGTGACTGACAACTTGGACCGGCGGGATGACAACATTGATCTTCCCGATATTCCCGACAGCATCGATCTGAACCCATTCGACAAGCACTGAATTTATTGTACTCGGCTCGTGGCAAGGGCATAGGAGGTAGTGGAGAGGTGATTGGACTACGCTATAGCGCAGCATTGAATGACGGGCTCCTGTTTCTGCTTATTTGAAGCTTCTTTTTCTTTTCTTGAGGATGGGCGCCGTGGCAAGGCTTTTAGACTTGACCTTCTCGCAGTCATTCACGTTTGTTGTGATACTTTCAAATGAGGCATATGCAGTTACTTCCCGTCGCTCGCTTGGGGAATATCTAGAATACCATCATCAATGACAATTGGAATCAGTCACCACCGCCCGTCACCATCGTCACGAATAAATGGGTCGCAAAATGCTCTTGTGCAGAGCTTCCAAACTTTGGAAGACTGGTATACTTCTTGGAAGCATTGCGCCAACTAGTTGCTGATCACAGGTAAAATTGCCTAAAACTTGGCCCGCAAGACGATTCGTTTCTTAGAAAACCGCCAGGATGTCTTGGGGCTGGGGTGGTATGCTTCATATTAAGACACGGCAGCACTGCAGATTTGAGACAACCCGAACAGCCTTGGCTAACACCGAGAGACAGTCGTCTAGGTTTTCGGTGAATCAAATAGTGTAGGCCCCTAGCGTTTGTTCAACACGGGGAGTGAGTATCTGCGGGCTCGGCAGTGCGTCCCTAAGCTACTAGCCAGGGAAAAGTTGCGCTATGCTGTGAATAACTTTCAGGCGTGACTGTGAGGCTGGCGAGATTAAAATCGAAAGCGTTGTTCTCGCAGTCTCGCCGCTTGCGCAGAGGTTCGAGAGTTTGGTCTGACAAGAATTTAAGCACTATTATTGGCCCGATTTAGTTTTCTGTCCCCGCGTCATCACATCATGTCCCTGAACCCCAAGCATAGTTGTAAACTTTTCAGATTTGCGGGAGCAAGACTTTATATAAGAACGCAAAGGTTCCCCGGCCGGTCGAGGAAAGAGAATGCGAGTTGAATTCAACATCAAATTAATGGAGAAAAATAAAATGGAGCCTGTAAATGATCAGTTCTGCCTACTTTCGGTGAAGCCCAAGAAAATCCGGCAAGCCGTGACGTTGGCAAACTGACCCCTCACAGACCTCAGAGTGTGAAAATGCAAGAAGTCTATGAAGCTGAAACATAGTCTCTCCGACGAAGAGAGTGCCGCGGCCGTTCGATTCTCCCCAGTCTATTATCGGTAGGTGCGAAATGGTTCGATGGATTGGTTCGCAGTTGTGGTTCTTGATTAAGCCAAGAAACAAAGACATCTCCTTCAGCACGCACAGTCCAAGCAGGCCTAGTATATTGCGAGCGAGCATTCATGGAACCCACTAACAAGGAACTCAGAAATCTTTCGATGTCCATGTTGAGGGACTGATTATTTACACATGAGTTCAATAACCAAAACACAAAAGTTTCAAGACAACATCACTCAAGAAGCGTACTATAGAATATACACTTTGTACCGGATGAAGCGACCACACCATTGCAGCCCAGAAGACAAACCCTCACAACACCAATCACATAGCGATAGCACACCGGATTCTTAAGAATAATGGATCAAGATGCATACACGTATAAGGTTTTAGTCCGGATGAGTTCGGGCAAGTAGCGGTTTCTACGGTAATTCAATACGCGCTTGGAATTGTGATTACCTGTGCGAGATGATGGGCACCCTAAGTGGCAGTGCTTGATGGACAAAACACATGAGTGGTGAGTCACTCGCTAAATCCCAAGCCCTGGGGGATTATAGGGCGTAGAAACCATTTTCCTGACTCGAGGTTACTCCTACAATAGCTTGAATAGAAGTGGATCACTGGCCCATTAGCATCAGCATTTGAACTAGAGAAGGTTTCTTCCGTGAGCTAGCGAGGTGGACTACTGTTATTCTATGAGTAATGACACTGGGGATGTCTTTTCGTAGCCCTAATTCCACCTTCCACATACTTCTTGTGGTCTAGACTGTGGTGGGGCGTGCATGTCAAGTTCCTGCAATTACCCGGTAATTAGAAGTGTAACTTGAGTGGCCTGTGAGAACAGCAGTTCATTGATAATTCGCAACGTCATTCACTGCATGATGTTTCCCGCACCTTGCATGAAAGGAAATGGGAGTCTTCAGGGACTGCCAGCTTGGGCACCTTGGCCCGTGGCCCCCATGAGGTCTTGGTCCATACAATGCAAAACTAGTCCTGGATGGGGTTGGTTCAAATGACGAGGAGGGGGGTGGCTGGAAACCTTGGCATAAGTGTGTCAAGATGATGCCGAGCCCTCAAGGAACTTCTACCGTTTCCGTTTGTTGCTCTTCCCCGGATCGGCCATCGCGCAGAATAAAGTCTCCGATCTGCACGAGGAGATGCGAAAACCCAACTCGACAACTTTGTGGTACACTAAAATGGAAAGTGTTTGCGCGGTCCGTGTCGGGACGTGTCGGGACAGGGAGATGTCTCGAGGCGGTATCCTGGTGACCTGTCTTGAGAGGATGAAAGCTACAGAGAATGCTTTTAAGTTCTTGTGTTAGCAGCTGGGCAATGTCTGGAACCTACCCTTATTGAGTTGAGCAATGGCGCGATGGGTCTAGATCGCAGAATAGGGGCCAACCGCTGAGGAAGACAAGTCCCGAGGGCGGAAGTGGGGTGTATGCACGTCGAGGTATCTCAGTTCGGAAAGAAAGCCGCTAGAAGACCAGGATAGTGATCGAGATTGGCTGGTCATTTCCTATTGGTTGATGCGGTCTCAATATTGTGTAGGAGCAGGAAGCGGCCCGAGGCTGGCACCCTGAAACGTTGGGATGCCATTCGGAAGGAGATCGCGCACATCTACCACGTCTATTGTAAGACTCGTACAGTAGTATCGTTAGAGCTCGATGCTGCGTTGATTCTAAATACCGCACCAGCAGCTTCCTCAAGATAACTGCTACACTAGGTCTGGCGCCCGAGTGCTCTTTTTTTAAGCAATTCACAAGCAGTTACCGTTGCTCGCGGTGAATTCGCATTGAGCGCACTGACATGCAACTTGCTTAGAGGATGCACCTGTTTAGTACCGGAGCGTCGACTACATCGGAGGTTTCACTTGTGACCTAGGGCAGATACGTGTTCACTTTGAATTCTTACCCCTACAAAGCAGCAGTCAGTAATTACTTGGACTGTGGCAACTGGTGCATGTGTCCCACCGGAGAACATATTTCAGTACCTAGGTAGCGTCATTGCCCACGGGCACAAAATTTCGTGTTCCAAGTTTTTCATACCCAGTGTGCAGTTTGTAATCCCATGATCAAGGCTGATTCACTGAATGTGCTGCTTTCCACTTATCTAGACCATGCTGCAGAAGCAAGCCAACTCTTCTGCCTACAACTTAGGACACTTTGTATACTTGAATGCTTTACAGCCGCGGGGCATGCGTGATTCTACACGTCCATGACAAGCAATTTGGTCTCAATTTGGTACTTCTGTATGCCATGCGTATGTCAGTGAAGAACTAGTGAGATACTTGAACAGACCCAACGATGTTGTGCGTGCCTACTGAAGGAGTCGAAGTCGTTTTAAGTTTGACGGCGCGGTGCCATACTTGCAATCATTATGCGGCTCCTCTCCCGGTGGGGTTCACGAAAGCATCGAGAGAATACGCACTGTACATGCAAGCGAGCAATCCTAGCTAGCTTGAGGTGGAGCTTTGCGGTGCTGATGCGCCTGTTACCATATATAATATACGATAATAGCCTCCACCCACGGGTCATCTGCACAAGGATGTCATAGTGCACAGGCCTGCCCGTATGGAACGTTCTACCGTACGCCCCCGATATCCGGTTACTCCGTATTGCTGAGAAGGAGGGCGTCGTGTTTTCTGGCCGGCCATGTAATTGAATGTGATGAGTGCGTTGACAGATTTGGCTTTGCGCGATATTTTGATCGTGAGTTTGGAGTCTTTTTTTGAACCTTGTGGCTGTACACGTGTGCTTCAGGGAAGAGACTTCTCATCCGAACTACTTGCGACCTTGCCCTCACGGATCTGTCACAGTTTGCCTTCCTAATCAATCTAGAAGGTTACCATGGGAGCGAGTCCTGGCTACTTAAGTGTGGTTTTAAGCGGGGCTGAACTTTGTGTCTGCCGTCATGGGGTTGCAAGCGCGTGGCAGTCATTCCATCAGGTCGGATCCAGACCTTCGACATTGGATTCTATTAGGGACGAACCCCACCGGGGCGTTCGATTCTGACATACGCCTGCCTCGCCAAGCCCACAAAAGACATTACCGGCTTCTGGGGAATCCCAGGTCCGCGGGAAAAACGAGATGGCGGACCGGAGGTTTTCCCCCCCTAGACCAAGTGTCGCCCGTCTTTTAACCGAAACAATTTCCATAAATAAAAAAGCGACTCGCTGTTGAGAGCCCTTGAGTCGTACCGGTTCCGCCACGCAATGTGACGAGGTGACATCCAAGCACGTGGTGCCGCTCCAAGGCCGTTTCAAGGGGCACCTGGGATTCTCAGAAACAGCTGGATCTGCAGCATGGAACCTGGTTCGCAACCAGTGCTAACCACCCTGATGGCGTGCAGCGCCACACACGCTTGGCACACATTGAGGTGTTAGCCCGGCCGAGGCTCTGCGCCGACGGCACGGTCGAGCACTATTTTACGCACCAATGTGTGAGAGGATGAGAGACGTGTGAGAGAGATGCTTTTCGATGACAGGCACTACGATCCTTAGCGGCGTTGGAGACGCGCCTAGACAGCACACTGCCATGCATGCCACTACTGCACTACTGCAAGAAAGGGGGTTGCCCCGGGATGCTCCGCAGCAAAGAAAGGCACACGCAGCCCAGGCGCAGATTTGGCCCCCCTCGGGCGTGCACGGCCGCCTGCACGCTACTGCGTGGCACCGGTTGGCGACACACCGGCCAGAGGAGAGGTCGACGAAACCGGAAACTGCTCCGCGATGTGCGGTCGACCAGGAGAGAGAAGGCCAACGAACTCGCAATCAACTTGGTACCCAACCCAACTGGCTTGGCTGGCGGAACCCTGGCTCCGAGTCATGTCTCGCAAGGTGTTTTGCTCCGAGACTGACGCCTCCGGGATGAGCTGACGATACTTGTGGGTACTAGCCACGGCTCCGGGCGGGCTGAAGCAAGACACAAAACTTCGATGAAATCCACGGGGGGCGCAGGCCGGTTGTCCCTCCTTGTGGGTGGCTCCTGGATAAGTCATTTCCAGGCCCCATGTCTCCTACATAGAGCCCCCACGAGCCTACATTTCCACTCCAGTGAAGTCCAGTTCGATCGATGTTCGTCCTTTAGCCGGTTGCAACATATTGCACCGTCCTGCTGGCCATAATGCTTTCAACTCGTGCTAGTTTCAAGGACGACGTGGTGGTGGTCGATCCCACGAAAGAGGTCAATGCGGGGCTATGGACCCTCTTCGCAGCCACCACCGTCTTCCTGGCCGCTCGGATGTGGTGCAAGATCACTCGAAGACACGGCCTGTGGTGGGACGACCACATTCTCATATTCTCCTGGGTATGCTACCTACCACCAGGGCTCCTCATTGTCCACTTGCATGAAGGACCATTCTAATACTCTCTACAGCTGATCGTCCTCTTCAACGATATCCTCATCTCCGTCGAGTTCGCCACCGGATATGTCACCAAGGGGGAGTGGGACGACCGCATGCACATACTCATTAACATCTCATCATGCGGGACCCTCGTCGGCCAGGCGATATCTAAGACGGCGTTTGCGGTGTCTCTGCTCCGGATGACCGACCGATGGCAACAATACGTCCTATGGTTCATCATCGTGACAATGAACGCATACATGTTCACCAAGGTCCTCTTCCAGTGGGCCAGGCAGTGCAACGACACCGACTACGACGTATGGTACCGACCAAACTTTTGCGTCGACTCTGACTTCCTTGATAAATTCAAGGAAGGTGGAAATAGTGAGCTTCCTCATTGGAATGGAGCAGGACATGTTTACTGACATGCATCATCAGTCTATAACATCTTGATGGACTTTGCCTTGGCGTTATTCCCCTGGGCCATCACCATGAAGTTGCGCATGCGGAGGTATGAGAAGATTGGTCTCGCTCTGACTATGAGCTTGGGAATGCTGTACGTCGCCCATATCAAGAGAAGACCGTTGCTTGTTGGTAATAATACTGATACGTCGACCGACTTAGTGTTGCCATCATGTCTGCCGTCAGAACGTGGTGGGTGGGACGAGACGTTTATGGTGACAAAGACGAGCTTTACTTCTGTACGTTTCACTTTCTAGTCTTCTCCAGTCCTTGTGTCGGCTTTGCTAACATCACTCTCCTTTTAGGGCGAAGGGCCATGTCTATGATATGGTAAGCACAGTCCCAATGGCTCGTGACGTTCCAAGGACGTCACGAGATACAGCACGCAGTGCATCAACTTTATTTCTCATGGGCCTCAACGTAAAGAAAACCATATGCTGACATCACCTTTAGGTTCTCGGCCGAGATTACTGGAACCATCATCGTCCAGTGCATTCCCGTCTTGCGACCGTTCCTGCAGGAAGTACATGCTGCGATATCTTCCAAGACATTTGGGACATTCGCCCGCTCATCACAAAACGCGAAGACGACCGTGTCACAAAACAAATTTGATCCCAGTGGTGGGACATACTCAGTAACAGTAACGACCGTCGCTGCTGAGAAGGCTGGTGCACAGAAGGGTGTAAACGGACCTACCGGCCGGGTATCCCAAGAATTCGACTTTGAACTGCAGCCTTCATCACGAGCCCCATCACGAGGCCCATCACAAAGCCCATCGGACGAGTTCGAACTCCCGATCCAGAACACGAATTCGAATACAGGGTGGAGTCCTGTGAACACTCGACAATGAGGACAACAATCATGGAGTCAACATCGCGACAAAGGATGCGCGCCCAGAGCCAGGACTCGGGAGTTACTCACATGCGGAGGGCTATTGACCCCCCCAAAATGTATTTGTATATTACTCAAGCGTGTATTTCATAATGAGAAAAAATTACTTCATGGCACGGTGCCACTGATGAGATCTAGAGGTTCGAAGTCCGCCACAGCCCGGCGGGCTCACCACGCCTCGGCGACACCCAGGCCTCGGTTCAGAGCTGGATGTGAGGGGGGGGGGGATAAACAAGGACGAGATTGGGCAATATTTGGAGTTAAGCCCACTTCCCAAGAACGCCCATCAGGATCATTCCAGCGCAAAGCGAGACCCCAGCACCAAGCGTCTTCAATATACCGCTCGACAGGAGCTCGCCACCTTCGATAACCCAGTCTCTCGCCCACATGTCGACTACTCCGACCCAGACGAGGATACCTGCAGACAACGCATCGAGAGTCCCGAAAGTAATGACCGTGCTGGGGTTGTTTCCATTAAACGTGTTCAGCACGCCAATACCGATCGCCATCCCGATGGGCGTGATCAGAGCAAAGGCGATAGCCATGGCGAACTTCCATGGAAAGATGGAGCCCGGCAGCAGGGAAATTCGGGCACCAAGGGCAAGACCCTCGAAGAACTGGTGAAAGACAATCACGATAAGCAGTGTCTGGTAGAACGAGTCCCCGGCGACGACGAGGGTGAGGCCAATGAGGATGCTGTGGAAGAGGATACCAGCCTCCATGATCAGAACGGAGAGGTGGCTATTCGGCCCGACATGGTGGTGGTCGAGCGATTCGAAGGCTGTCCGGCTCGCCTCAGGGGTCGGGCTGTTGGAGTCGCCCTTGCTTTGGTCTCCGGCAGCCTGTGCCGCGGGCGTCTTGGGGTTTCGAGCCGCGTGCGCGGCGACGATGCGGAGGCCCACGTACTCGACCAGGAACGAGAGGAAGATCCCGGCCATTACTATGGCGCTGGTGGTCCCTTCGTATCCGAGGTCGCCGATGCACTCATTTGTGAACATCAAGTTCGCATGGGTGTAAAGCTGCCAGCAATTAACGCATGAACCAGAGGCAGGGTTGGTAGAGGATGGATGGCCTTGGCGGACATAAACTTACGTGGATGAAGGCGGTAGAAATGATAATACCAGTACCGAATTGCTTGACGGCCATCAGTATATTTGCACCAATGGCCCCTATCGCAAGCTTGCGCAACAGCAATGGAGCAAGGACGCCGACAGCGCTGGTGACGAGAACTATGAAGAGCGAACCAATTCGCAGTCCCACGTTGTACTCGCGCTCACGGAGGCCGCAAGAGACCTCCTCGCTCGCGCCGCCAACACAATGCCTGCGACTCGTGTGAGCAATAGACGATTAAACAGGATCAGGTAGAGCATACTCGACACCAGCATGGAAATGGCAGTTTTGTTCCTCCGACTCTCCATGCGAGTCTCCATGCGAATCTCCATGTGAGTCTTCGTGGCCTTCTTCGGCAGCCTCGCCCTCGGCATGAATGGCGACGTCGTTGCCGTCCGGGTCCATGCAGAACCTGATTAAGTCATTAGCATGACAAAAGGAAGAAGATCTCACGAGACCCTTACATCTCAGTGCCGTGCGCATGGCAGCCGGTGTACGCGGGAGGGACCTCTCCTGTCGGAGTAGCCTCAACGTGCACCTCCTCGCCCGCTCCGTTGATGCAAAACACGGCTGTTTCGTGGCTATGGCATCCTGTCACAGCAGTGGTTTGGGGCTCTGCGGTAGCTGACGCGCTCACGCTCTCCGGGAGGCTGGCGGACCCGGTGACGACATGAGTCGCACGCGCGGTCTCTGCGCCATCCGGCCCATAGCAGTACTCGATGGTGGCAGAGGCCTCTGTGTGGTTGTGGCAGCCCGTGTATGTTGTTCTCTGGCCGCTCGCGAGGGGTATCGTCGATAGGGCCCACAGAAGGGAGACGGTGGATAAGTGTTTAAGGGACGACATGTTTATGTCGGCGGATGAGTTGCACCTATCGGCTCCATTGCGAATGCCAATGACTGATGGCACGGTCCTATAAAATACATACTGGAGGTCCTCGGCCGTGTTCTGCTGGAGGAGGGGCCTTTGCGAAATCTCCTCACCCAGTTTGCCCAGCCCTGGTGAGAGCATGTCCGAGAACCTTGATGGACAGGCGGTGGGATGATCATTCGCTAGTTCTATGTTGCGCCGCATCGCCAAGTAAACGACGGGGGTCGCTGCTCGGCGTTTCTTGCTTGGCAGCAGAGCTGAACACCAACATTCGATATCATTCATAACGTATTGGTTTCCTCAAATGCGGGAATGGAATGAACAACCTTCCCACATAAGCCTCACAAAGTGGGGGCTGGTACTTTTCTGTCCCCGGGCCTTAGCCTAGACACCCGACGGCGACCGCCCTTGCCCACTTCTATTCCCCATCGTCACTGTCAGCGCAGCCCTAGACGTGGGTGGCTTCCTCAAAGGAATGAGCACGCTGCTTCCTACCCGAATGGTGCCGCTCCGTCATCGCGTGATATCCCTAGTGGGGACTCCGCGGGTCGCTGGTCTGCAGCCCAGCGATTAGTGACGCTGTCATGCCAACATCTCCGCGTTGCGCATGTTGGAAAGCGTGGTTTTTCCGAACACTCCCCTCTCCGGTCTCCTCATCAGGCTGTGCTAGAAAATTTCTTCACCTTTGCCAGAGCCATCAAGGTTCTCGCCAAGGCTGTCGGATAACAACATCTCTTGTTTTTGGCGTAGTCACGATCTTGGGTGAGCGTGGGTGGCAGCGATCCCCTCACGGTGAGCTGAAGATGCACTCCAAAGTGCACAATATAGCCTTGTATAAAATGCCCTCGGTCCTTTGATGGTATGAGCAGTAGAATTAGAAACCAACCTCAGTCAATATTCTAAAAGCCTGGTCTCGTATTACCAAACATGCTTTCTCCGTTGGTCCTCGCCTTGTCCGCTCTGACTGTAGTATCAGCGGCTCCAACATCTCTCGAAGGAAGACAGGCTGCCTTTGAGGTCACCGAGCAGCAGCCATGGAATGCGGGAGCTGTCACTGAGTTCCGCATCCACCCCAGCTGCAACGCCTCACAAGCACATCAGCTTCGTCAAGGTCTCAACGATGCGGTAGAGCTCGCTCAGCATGCCAAAGAACATGTCCTCCGCTGGGGAAGTGGCAGTGAGTTCTACCGCAAGTACTTCGGGAACGCTCCTACGCCTGAAGTCATCGGTGCTTTCGACACCATTGTGAACGGAAACAAGGAAAATGCCCTCTTCCGTTGTGACGATCCGGATGGGAACTGCCACAACATGCCCAGTAAGCAAAGCCGATGATTTTTAATATCATTATTTGCGGATGACTGACTTTGTGATGAAGCTTGGGCCGGCCACTGGCGCGGAGACAACGCAACTGCGGAGACAGTCATTTGCCCTACCTCTTTCTTTGAGCGTCGGCCTCTTTCCACACTTTGTGCGCGAGGTTACAACGTCCGGGAGTACTCCCGCTTGCTTTACTGGGGTTCTGACCTGCTCCACCGTCTTTTCCACGTACCCGCATTTGGCCAGGAATACATCGATCATTACTCCGAGGGATACGAAGGGATCATCGAGTCGGCTGCCAACAACAGTCCAAACAGCACGCATGATTCCGACGGGCTGCAGTACTTTGCCCTGGACGTCTACGCGTACGACATAATCCTTCCCGGCGAGGGCTGTCCCGGCCCAAGCGGTCCCCCCAGCACAGAGACGAGCTCAGCACCGGCCGCATCATCCACAGAAGCTTCTTCGTCTACTGCCAGTGCGACCAGTACCGCGACAGCAACCAGTGCGGAATCGGCTGCCTCAGAGACTGCGCTGCCAGATGTAAGTGTTCTTAGCCATTCCGACGACTGTCACACTGATTCTAACACTGTACAGAACTGCCATACACACGCCGATGGCGCCGTCCACTGCACTTAATTTCAATTGTGACGATTTTAACGATACACGACAACATACAGGAGGTCATCACTTACCGGGTCCCTAACCAAGATCTAGAAGTGCCATGGTTGAGTGGAACGGAAACACACAAACTCTAATTCGAGTAATTACAATAATTGATTAGATTTATGACTCTATATATCAGCTCTCATGAGAAAATGCTATATCATTGATCGTGAATTCACCTTCCTCATTTGCCATACTTCCACTGCTCTATCCTCTCCACGCCGTAACTGATCTCCAACAATCGCAATGTGAACTCGTCTATATCTTCAGGCTTACGCTCTTCAAACAGCCGGTGGTCTTTCCTCCGGGCGAAGTCAACCCCCTGCTTATGCCCTTCGCAGCTGGCCGCCCACGCAAACGACGACGTCGCCTCAAAGACGCCCTTGCGGGTGGTGAAAGGCAAGCCGCCGGGGCACGGCGCCCAGAGGACCTGCAGCGTCAGGTAGATGGTCTGCACGCTGGAAGCGACGAGCCACGTCCGGCGGATAGTCTCGGCGAAAAGCCACGCGTACCAGGCCAGGTCCCCCTGGGAGAGGCCCAAGGAGCTCGCGAGGGTCATGAACTCCGCGCCGCCGTCCTGCCCGCCCATGTGCGCCTGCGAGAGCGGGTCCTGATGGCCCGGCGGGGTGACTAGCGGGGAGACGAATGCCTCAATCCCCCGGGCGGCGCTGTGCCGGGCGGACGTGACGAGCTGCCGTAGCCACGAGTTCAGCGTCGGTACTTGCGTCTCCGCGACGTGCCGGAGGCGGATGTCGCCATCGAACAGGCAGATGGCCTGGTATATGAGCAGAGCATGGACGCGGGCTAGGTGCTCGAAGGTGTTCAGTGCCGCCGCCCCTGCGTCTTCGTCGTTGCTTGTACCTGATGGTGGACGTGGCTGATCGGCCAATAGTTGTTTGAATCTTTGTTCGATAATGGTTGCGACGACTATCTTGTTTGATTCTTTTCTATTTTGGTAGGTCGACAATGCTGTGTATGCATCTTGAACGCACCGTGGGATATGGTGTTTGTACGTTCGTTGATGGATGAAAGGACACTCTCCGGTTTCGATCCAGCTGGTCAGCCATTCGTTGACGTTATCTGTGTAGCTTCTCAGGACGGTACTACAGAAAGGCGCGCTACTATGTGATGTCAAGTGGTCAACATCCCACGACTCCTTTTCCAGATACCAGGGCAGTGGAATAGAATGGGACTTTGGGCCGGGCTGGGTGCAGCTGGGGTTCCCGATGACGGTGTGCAAGCCGTGGGATAGGAAGTCATCAACAGGCATCATGTCTTCGGATAGATCAAAAACAAGATGGCACAATGGTTCCTCCGAGATGGCGAGCTGTTGCTGCTGGTGGGTCTGAGGCCGGTCCAGGGGCTCACAAGCGGCCGCCGGATACTCGCACCTCATGCCTCTGGACTGGCACCGGCTGCAGGCTGGGATCTGCCGTTCGCATTTTCTCTTGGCGCGGGCGCATGCAAAACAAGCTTTGCTTTCAATCGTCATATCGATCGGACCCATCGCGAGACTGTTCACAGCTGTGGCGGAACAAAGTCTCTTGGGGGAGAATCAAACGTTGCGGATGCAGTCGGAAGGGAGCCTTCGTAATCAGCGGCCCAGTTGTCAGCGCTACCGCCACAGAACGGACCAACTGAAGTCAGACTGCAGCGGACACCTGCGGTCTGGGGCAGCGGGCACCAAACTTCTTTTGGATTAGTGCCCGCATCCCTTGGCAATCAATGGCCATGGGTATGTCAGCCGTAATGCATGACAAGGCACAGTACTACACAGTAATGTATTCACCCCCCCAACAAACCTAATGCGTACGCCGGGCGGGCGTTGAGCGGACAGCCCGCACTCTTGCGAAGCAACACTTACAACAACGGAACAATTTGTCAGGTAATTGTCTGCAACATGGAACAACCATAGAACCGAGTTATATAATGTGCCCGAAATGGGTATCGTGAGGAGGGACACTGTTCAGGATATAAGACCACGGCCGCCTCAGATGAATTGTCTTGCAGTCCCATCAACGATATATGAACAAGGTTCAAACCAGTAATCTATATACTCACTTGTGAACTGTCCAAAGCCAACGTTCCTACTCCTATCACCATGGCCGATCAACTCGAATTCCTCGTCAAAAAGACCCTCGAGCAGGGCGCCGGCCTCGCCACGAATTTCACCAAAACCGTCCATCGTACCTCTTACCCTTCGATTGATCCCGCTCGTCCTGAGCTCAGCCAGGCCGGGCGTACTGTTCTCATCACAGGGGGCGGTACTGGTAGTTCGTACCACCCTTCTTTTCACGGATCCCCGTCTTTTGTGTCTTGAAACATTCCACAACGCAAAACTTCAGGATCCGTAGCTGGTGACTAACACATAGAAGTCGGTCTGTCCATCGGGAAGTCCTTCGCTCAGGCCGGGGCCAAACGCGTCATCATCGTAGGCCGCAGAGCCAACGTCCTCGCCGATGCGGCCAAAGCGATCGAGCAAGTAGCCAAACAAGCTGGCAAGGAAACCGAAGTCATTCACCAGACTCTCGACGTTGCAGACAAGGCTGGGAACGCTGCGCTGTGGTCGGGCCTGAAGGATAAGGGAATTACTGTTGAAGTTTTGGTGCTCAACGCGGCAAAGTTCTCACCCTTGCAGCCGCTCTTCGACGTCGGGTCCGACGAGGTCTGGTCCATGTTTGAAGCCAACGTCCACGGCCCGCTGATGCTGTCTGAGGCCTTCGTGAAGCAGGGCGGCGACGAGCAAAAGGTTCTCATTAACGTTGCCACCCAAGCCATCCACATCTTCGACGAATCTCAGTCCATCATCGCATCGAAAGTCCCGGCATACGGGCTGACCAAGAACTCCGGTACGCTCCTGATCCAGCAGATTGCCGCACAATACGACCCCGAGAAGCTTCAGGTCGTTAGCTACCATCCTGGTGTCGTCTACGCTGGCGGATGGGAGGATTTCGGAGTCCCAAGAGACATCTTGCCCTTCGACGACGTCTCGCTCGCCGGCTCTGAGGCGGTCTGGCTCGCTTCTCCCGAGGCTCGGTTCCTGCACGGGCGCTTTATCTGGGCATCATGGGATGTTGATGAGTTGAAGTCTGCAGAGATCAGAAAGACGCTTGCCGAGGATGTCGAGTTTTTGAGGATTGGTGTTCATGGGCTTAAGGGTATGGACCGCCTGAAGTGAAAGTGTTGGGCCCGTAGCAACTTGAAAGGAACATGGCACACATGATGACCCGAAAGGCAGTAACACGGAACATATCGCATACTCTACTTTATAGGCACTCTTCTCTGACAATGATGTCAAATTGAATATGCATAATACTCAAGACACCTAGGTGCTGACAACTCAGTGACACATGTTGCCAACCTGAAAGCAGCCCTAAGATTCCGGCCCCGTTGTGCAAAGTCAATGACCAATCCAGGTGATATTCTAGATTCCCCGTTGCATAAAGATTTACCCTTTCAACACTCTTTCGTCGTATCTTCCCACGCCGGACCCGGGCATCCAATCCTAGGCATTTGCTGACCGCGTGCAGGACGCCGTCGCATCACTCGCCGATTTTCACCACTTTCTTGCATATCCAGTGACTGCTGAAGTGTCGAAAATTATCCCGCTGCCAGCGTACGATGGCAGAATGAGGTCATGATGATGACCAGTAAAACTTGAATCTGTGGTCGGGCAGCCGAATGGTAAAGTTCCATTGCAGGTGGCCTTTTGTGTAGGCTTGAACTTTATCAGGCCTGAGGGTGTCAAGACCTCCAATGAGATATCCCTGCGAGGTGCATATCCCGTACTTATTTCCCGGGTATCAGACCGATGCAAGAAGAGAATTGGAAATAACTCAAGGTCAATCTATAAATCAAGGTATCAGATCTTCTCGCTAGATGTCATCGTCTGATGTTTTTTTCTGCCTGACTGCCCACCTCCCGCCTTAGCAATATCGGATGCGGCCGGTTCGCGATATCAATAATACGACCTCACATGGTTGGATGTTGATTAGCGCCGGTACTTCCGACTCAGTCAGATGGTGATAACTACTTCTGAGCGACCGCCTGCGCAGAAGAAGCATTTGGGCCCGATGGGCACAAGTTGTTGTTCCCAAACCTGATCGAGTCTAAATATAATGTGGAGTCGTAAAACATGAACAAGTACCACGAATATATATGGAAGTAAGAAGACGTTCTGGAAATTCTTCCACATGATATGTCGGCACAAGCTTGATTTCAAGAAACGTGAAATTTGGAAAGATGATACCCTTAGACTGCTCTGTTGTTGGCGGCCTTATTGTTGTTGTGGTAAATCACTCCTGAAGTCACACGAAACCCCATACGATGAGCTAACCATTGAGTCGTCCTCTCAGGTCTTAGCCTACTCTCTCTTACACCTGTTCTACAATGCCTTCTTCCATCCGCTGTCCAAATATCCGGGCCCGTCACTCTACGGGGCCTCCCGCCTACCATATCTTTACCACATGGCCCGGGGCGAACTGACCTTCGAACTTCTCCCATTGCACGAGAAGTACGGGCCAGTGGTCCGCATCGCCCCTGATGAGCTCTCCTTCACCCATCCCGACGCCTGGAAGGACATCTACGGCCACCGCGTCGGCAGCAACCACAACGTCCTCGAGCTGCCCAAGGCTGGACGGTTCTACCGGACACGAGGCACCCTGCCCAACATCATCAGCGAGGAAGACCGCGCCCACCATGGCCTGGTGAGGCGGGTGCTGAGTCACGGGTTCAGTGACAAGCACCTGAGAGCGCGGGAGCCTGTGATCACAGGGTATGCCGACAAGTTGATCAGGCAGCTAAGGAAGTTTTCAGAGCCGCCTTCGGATGACGAAACTTCGAACCCGATGGAGAGGGCATCTATGAACATGACGGCATGGTATAATTGGGTAACTGTCGATATTATTAGCGACCTGACCTTTGGGGAGCCATCTGGATGCCTTGATCACGCCGAGCACGACCCTTGGGTAGAAGCCATGAATTGTACTATTCTCGATTTCATCCCACTCCAGATTTTGGCTTACTTGGGGCTCGGCGGGTTCATGAACCGACTCGTGAGAGCTTTCATGAACACCAACCGCAAGCATCGTACGTATTGCCCTACACGCTACCGTCTGGTGTGATCTTTCACTGCTTGTCGTTGGGCTACAAAACAACTGACATCTTGTTGGAATATGCAGACTTGAAAGTGAGCGCGGAAAAGGTTGTCCGCAGGGTAGGCAGTAAGTATCTTCGAACACTCTATTGTCTCTGAGTAGTCACACTCGCCTGTTTCTGGTGGAAACAGAGCAGTTTTCCACCAATGTTGAAATTTGGAAGTGACTGAACCTCTCGCAGTGAACATGGCAGAGCCAGATCTTGTCGAAAAGATATTGCAGAAGAAGGATGCTTGGGTAAGGACCCCCATGAACTGACTGTTCTCGAACTTCAAGTCCCGATGCTGACTTCTTTGCCTTCTTTGAGAATCTTTCGGATGACGAGATCCTCGGTAATGCAGCCGCTCTCCTAATCGCTGGCTCAGAGACCACAGCGACACTCCTGGCCGGTCTGACCTACCTCTTGTGCAAGCACCCTGAGGCAATGAGGAAGCTAAAGCAAGAGGTCCGCTCGAAGTTCACGTCGGACTCAGAGATCAACCTGACTTCTGTCATTGAGCTGAAGTACCTACTCGCCTGCTTGGACGAGGCCCTGCGTCTCTACCCACCTCTTCCCATCGGACCTCTCCGCACCGTCCCCGCGGGATCGGGCGGCGTCATCATCGCCGGCAATGTGGTGCCGGGAGGAACAGATGTGGCTGTGTGGCACTGGCCCATGTACCATTATTCGAAGCACTGGGAGAAACCGATGGAATACCGACCAGAACGATTCCTGCACGAGGATTCTTCATCCGGGCCTCGATACGCCGGAGACATGAGATACAATACCGCGAACGGCACACCCTCGGTCGACCGCCTCGATCTACTGCAACCGTTTAATTTAGGGCCAAGAAACTGTCTTGGAAGAAACCTGGCATATTCTGAGATGCGCCTGGTCCTGGCGCGCATGATCTTCAATTTTAACATGGAGCTGGTTGAGCCTGAGGATGACTGGATGGGGAAACAGAGGGCCGACTTCCTGTGGCACAAAAGGCCGTTGAATGTGCATCTGAGCCCTGTCAATGTTTGAGAGTAATCTGGGGGAATCAACCAAGAAAGATTGGCCAACTGAGATTGCTCGGATGGTAAGGTTATACGAGTACGGATTGTGGTTAGATTGTTACCTGTTGTATGGACTTTTGGTCGTTGAAGTTCTTTCTTGTCTGCCTCACAATCAACTCAAACATTCTCCAAACGTGATGTCGCGTCACGATCGCGTCCTGGCTTTTCAAAGGGCCACACAGTGAAATAATAAACGAGGTAGCGGCCTTGTGAAAACAGATCCTGGTCAATAGACCCTGAGATGGCAAGGGCCGCAGTGGAGCGCATTGACGTGCAGATGTCATCCCGTCCATGGCGTGGCTTACGCCACGTCAAACGCGACCCCATTCTTGTTTACGACCAGGCAGACAGCCAATGAGACGCCTCACTTGTCTGGGATTGAGTGTCGATCCCAGGCTGCGAGGCCACAAAGGACGTCAGAATTGCAGTTACTGCTTTTTCACTCGGACAACCATCCAGGGAGTATGCAAACGCTGGTGTGATTGGGGAAGCTGGAGAGCTTTGTGTCGCTCAGATGGACGTCATTGCAGCACTTAGGTCACACCAAACACACGTGCTGTCTGGAGCAGTTTGCACTGTCGCCTGTTCCTGCCTGCTCCTCACCTGGGCATGTAAACAAGTGACGTCAGTCCAAGGCAGCACCACTGCAGAACGGACTCAGTATCAGATACAATGGAAGGTGCGAGTGTGTGATCAAAGCAAACAACCTTTTGATAAAAGTTAGGATATCCCATCTCAAAATTCAGAAGTCTCCATCTTCAGTTCTTCACTTCCACCATTTCCATCCAGCCTCTATCGCACTCCACCACAAACAACCAGTGCAACATCAAGACAAGACATCTCCTCTCCAGCAGACTCTCTACCATCTCATCTGTCACGCCAAAAGCATCGCGATCATGACTTCTGAAGCTCAAGTCATTGGCGGCCACAAGGCCAACCTGCACAACCCCAACACCTCCGCTGAGTCCAAGGAGCACTCCAAGGAGGTTCTCAAGGAGGACTTCAACGGTAGGCAATGATCCCCATCCCGTCCACCGAGCCCCACATTTGACTGCTGTATCCTCCCCATAATTAGTGCTACTCAGCATACTGACACGTCATGCCACAGTCATCGTGGACGGCAACAAGACCAAGGACATTGATCATGTCGAGGCTGGTCTGAAGGGGTACGTTTTTGACTCTTCCTACTGATTCTACCATAAATGACCGTGTCACTGACGTGGCGCAGTGCCATGCACAATGACAACCTCTCTGCCGAGGCCCAGTTTGCTGCTGCGGAGAAGCTGGGTGAGATCAAGAAGTGAATGAGATGATGGCATCGAAGGGTCGCATGGGTTTGTGAATGCCCATGTGAGCAAAAGGTCACGAACCCGACGAATTTTCTTGGACGTTCTTCTGCTTTTGTGGTAATTTGGCGAGGGTACCGGCACGATAAGTTTGCGTGGACTGACAAAGATACCAATGTGATTTCACAGCAACCAAATTGATACCACTTTCGGATCTGAGTTATCCAAAAAAGCACCAAGTGCTAGATGTCTTTGGCAATGATTTAGGAGGTGCTTTCCAAATTACTTGAACCCAGCCCACGTTCTTTTTTTATTCAGGTCATGAGACTTAGGAACCTGCCCCCCGTCCCTCCCCTCAAATGCTCGTTGGTTTCCCAGTTGAACATTGCAAACTGAGCTCCATCCAAAACCCCGAACGGGATCAGACGTGATCGGGCTGGTAGGATGTTGATACAGACTTTGTCGAACTAGAGCAAGAGCTGTACCTACTTAGGCGAACAATCAATGTGACTCGGAAGGTGATAGCTTGCGACGGTATGCCTCTTTCTACGATTCCATATTTGAAAGTGTTGACGGTCCTCACAATCGTTGTTGTGCAAGAAACAGCAGGATATATGCGAGCCGGAACTCCCATAGAAGCTCTCATCAAAGAGGTCGCGAAATGGAGGGTTCATTGCATATTCCCCCTATTTATCTTCGAACACTACCTGCACCATATTCCTTGAAACATGTTGGGGGCTAGTCGGTTTCCTTTGATGACCAGACCTTGAATGATGTTGAGACGGTCAAAACATTGAAGCTACCCTGATGTAATATTTGCCTAGAGCCTGGATTGGCCTCATGTATACCACTGTATGTTGAAGTGGACGTATAATATATAACTGAGCAGGTAGATTCAGTATTAGTCCACATAGAAAGCAAATGCCATGCTGCATCCAGGTCTTCGTAATGATCCCATGAGATCGAAGTCTCATCAACCATCTAGCACTTGAGATCAAGACCGGTCTTATATCGGTGGTATCTCATGGTCAACGAGTCAGGAACGGATTGCCAGACCAGGGTCAGTCACGTAAACTCACGTAAATCCACAAGCAGTAGCCATAACATGGCTACATGTGATTGGTGGCCAGGAAGGAGTGGTGGATATCATGGGAATGAAGTCCTCACACCCACCTGACACAATGGGGTTTGGAACTCGACTAGTGGGGTCTACAGGTGGCGCCGACAGAAGCAAGTTTGTTTGGCAGGGGTTTCTAGACCAAAGCTATCTCGATGCTGGTTGAAATCTAATCAGATCTAATCACATGATCTTTGAGCTTGCATCACATTCTTCCTAGCATCGGAGATTGTGACAGTATCATGTCCACGAGTAAGTGACCGAGTCGAAATTTTTGATCTCCCGTCGGGACCATACCAACTTCCGCGGAGCGCAACGCGGAGCGCAACTCGTCGGCAGCACCAAACATGATTTACCCGATCGCGTAGAAATCTTGACCCTAGCTGACCCGCGCGCTCTGGATCGTCGCGAGGATTGCCGGCAGACATCCGAACGCCGGACAGGGCTGATGGCATCAAGGGATCAGCGTATTCATTACAGGCTCTGGCGAGATATCCACCGTTCCGAATTGATGAGCCCAACCGAAAATTCTCGGGGCTCGCGCTGTACAATCGAAAACAGTCCCTGGCTGTTTCGAAACAAAAATCACCGACACCCCTTTTCGATTATTTTGTGTTTCTGCATCCGATACAATGCGCATGTCCTAGATGATTGCCAACAACGTGGCCCTGGGTTCATCCCACGTCCAAACAGAAACAAACAACCTATCAGACAGGGAACCCGCATCCTAACTCGCTCACATGGTGAGAGGGATCATGCATAATCCTGGAGACATGTGTGCCAAGGCAGATGCAATCAATGGGTAGCATCATCGTGGATCCCAATTAAGCTTATACAGGAAGTCAACTCGCCGCGTCGAGATGAGCCTCCCCGTCCTCGCCCTCCGCAACGGTGCTCTCATAGGCCGTTTCCGACCTTGTGGAATCCACCACCATCATGGCGCATCCAAGTTTGACGGGTCCGCACGCTTCGGGTTGCCTAATCGGATCGTTGTGAAGCCTCGTGCAAGTCATGCAAGGCACCGATTAAGGGGCCCAGAGGATGCCGATACACAGAGCATCGTGGGACTGAGAATGGAGGCCAGCAAATAACGGGATCCATTCGTGCATTACTCGTGGCATGGGCCAGCTTGATAATGCTTTACAAGCAAAGCAGTGTCGAGCAGCACGGGGCAGCCATGATCACTATTCCGATTATTGGCAATTCTGGAAAAGGTTCATAAGGCAGCCGACAAGGCCGGGCTCTCAGGCAGACTATCTGGAGATCTTCTGCACCAGGCCCGAACCGAAACTACATTCTTTCGCTTGTATATAAGTTAAGCATTCTCAAAATGCGTTCACTCTTTCAAATCAGCCTCCTCGTCGCCGTCGTCCTGGCAGAGCGGCCGTTCCTGGAGGAGCCAGACACGGGACTCGAGACCTACCTCTACAGCAGCAACTATACAGATGGCGAACTTCCTCAGCTGAAGGACATGCGAGGCATTCCCGACTTTGATTGGGCTGCCGAACACCACCTCGACAACCAGCAGTACTCATTCTACCGCACCGGAAACGGCGGCGAATGGTCCTACCGTAACAACCTGGAGATCTGGAGCCAGGTCAAGTTCAGGCCCCGCCAGCTTAACGATGTCTCAAGGCTCAACGAGACACTGCCGACCAGCTTCCTAGGCTACAACTTCTCAGCCCCCTTCTTCATCTCGCCAGCAGCCCGCGCGGGCTACGCCGACCCAGAGCGTGCGGAACTCAACTTCGTCGACGCCAGCGCTGCCGAGGAGACCCTGTACGTCGCAGCTCTCTACGCCTCCAAGACCATCGAGGAGATCCAGGCGCAGAAGCACAACGGCACCCTCAACGGCCAGCAGGTCATCTTCCAGCAGATATACTCCAATGCCAACCTGAGCGTGACATGGGACAACATGGCTCGCGCCGAGGCCGCCGGCGTCAAGGCCTTCGTCTGGACCATCGATGCGCCAGGTGACTCGACCCGCCACCGCGCAGCCCGCTACGATACCACCAACGCCAACAGCGTCACCTCGGCTCTGACCTGGGACCTGTACGATGAGATCCGCAACCACACCTCGCTGCCCGTCATCCCCAAGGGCATCACCACGGTCGAGGACGCGCTGCTCGCCATTGAGAAGGGTGCCCCAGCCATCTGGATCAGCAACCACGGCGGTCGCCAGCTGGACCACAGCCCGTCGTCGCTCGAGATTGCCTATGAGATCCACCGCAACGCGCCGCAGGTGTTCACTGATGTCGAGGTCATGGCCGACTCGGGTATCCGGTACGGTACCGACGTCCTGAAGCTGCTCGCCCTTGGCGTCAAGATGATCGGCATGGGCCGGCCCTTCATGTTCGCCAACGTCTTCGGCGTCGACGGCGTGAGGAAGGCGATCCAGATCCTCAAGAACGAGACTATCCACGACGGTGCCCAGGCCGGCGTGACTGATCTGCGCAACGTGAGCAGCAAGGTGGTAAGTGCTTTTTCATTCTGTCCTCAACTCTTCCGCCGCCAATACAGCTGCTGACTGATTTTTTTCACCCATAGATCAATGCTCGTGCTCTTGAGCATAACGTCTTCTTGTTGGACGAGTAGACATCAAACAGTTACAAACGCTACATATCACTTCAAGAGCGAGGCGTCAAGGAGTTGGAACGGAACCTCGAATTCGCCAAGCACTTGCACACCTGCACTTAGCACGGCACTGGAAAGAAGGCCACGCTCGCCGCCCTGGATTAGATGAGTAATTCCGCGGATGACTTTTGGCCCGTCGGAACCCTCACAATCTTGGAGGCTGTGCAGTTGGCGGCAACACACATCCCTGCTTCATTTGCATGTCCAGGTGGAGGCAGAGCCCCTGTTGCCCATTATGGTGAGGGGGTTGCCGACAAGAGCACTTGAGACTGGGCTCGGTTGGGAAGCTTCTTACACTAGCTGGAGGTAGATACACTTGCAGTTGTTGAACCCTAACCGGATTCTTTACTACCTTCCAATGATTTTAAGCTCAAATAACCACTGCTCGTTTTGAGCTTCCAATGCAAGATTCGTTGCACTTTTAGCTGTGTCTACAGTCTATTCAGAATTATGAGAGACACCATTTATTGAAGAGGATATGCCGTCATACCCAGTGCCGTTCCACATTAGAATCCTCGGTATGTTGTGCGTACCTGCCTATTTCGGCACCGGTCTAGCCTTATCAACCCCGCATATACTGGCGCTGGTGACCTTGGCCCTCTGTATTTTGAGCTTCTAGAGCCATGGCTAGATACCGGTAAAGCAGATCGACGACAGGGATGAGAGGTCAATATCGTCATGCAAGGAAATGGCGAGATTATATGATGGATAAATAAGAAAGAAAGGATGGCCTGTGAGACCTGGGCATCTGGGCTGCTGGGTCTTGACACCATCAAGCACGTGTTTATCTGACCTCGAGTAGCCACCATGCTTTCCTATGTCTTCATCGCGGGGCTGCTTCAGTTGGCGACATTGCCTGCTGCATTGGCACAAGCATGGATAGACCTGCCCGGCAGCCTCTACGGCCCTCCAGAACAGCCATGGGCGTCGTGCGCGGACGCGAGCTGGCCGGTCACGGATCTCGGCGAGCCGCTCGCGCCTCAGCAGCCGGACTCCCAGACCCTTGAAACCATCGCAGGAATTGACGAGTCCCGCGTCGAGGACATCGTGACGACGCTGGCCAACTTCGGCACGAGGCACACCCTGTCGCTCCAGAACTCGTCGACGCGCGGGATCGGAGCCGCGCGCGACTGGATCTACAGCCAAATGCAGGATATTGCTGCCGAGTCGGATGGCAACATGGACGTCTTCTTCAACAGCTACATCCAGCCCGTTGCGAACAGGGTCCCCTTCCCGGTCAACATCACCAACGTCGTGGCGCGCGTCAACGGGACGGTCGACCCCAACCGCGTATATGTGGTGACTGGCCACTACGACAGCCGCCGGCTCAACGTGTCAGACTACACGAACGACGCGCCCGGCGCAGACGACAATGCCAGCGGCGTCGCGGTGGTTATGGAGATGGCGAGGGCGTGCGCCAAGCTCAAGCCCGCGGCGACATTACTCTTCGCCGCCGTGGCCGGGGAAGAGCAGTCCCTCCTCGGCAGCGCGTACCTCGCGCAGACGCTCAAGGCGCAGGGCTACAACGTCGAGGGCAACTGGAACAACGACATCGTGGGGACGGGCCAGTTCTCGCCCTTCTCGCCCATCAACAACTACACGGTCCGGCTATTCGGCGCAAGTATCCTATACCCCAACGCGAGCACCGCCGCGTATCAGTCGCGTATTGGAAACATAGGCTACGAAAACGATTCACCCGCGCGCAATCTGGGCCGATTCATCGCCGAGGTCGCAGCAGGCGCCGCCGAGCAGGTCGGCATGCAGGTCGCCCTCATCTACCGGCCTGATCGGTTCCTCCGGGGCGGCGACCACCAGTCCTTCCTGGCCCAGGGCTTCCCCGCCGTGCGCTTCACCGAGGCCGTGGAGGACTTTACTCATCAGCACCAGAACGTGCGAGTCCAGGATGGGATTCAGTACGGTGACCTGGTCGAGTACGTCGACTTTGACTACACGGCTCGTGTCGCCCGGGTCAACCTGGCCACCATGTGGAGTGCGGCGAATGCGCCGGCGCTGCCGAAGAATGTTACCATCTCGCAGATCATTGGGTTTCCTGCGTCCAGCGAGCAGACACCGCTGGATGTCGTGGGTAATGATAGCCAGTTCACCTGGGCGACGGGCAATGACCCGCTTGTGGCGAGTTATGAGCTTGTCTGGAGGCCCAGTGGTGCACTGCAGTGGTCGCGGAGTCTTGACGTTGGAAACGTGGGAACTGTGACTGTGGACCTGCCGAAGGATGCTGTCCAGTTCGGCATTCGGGCTGTGGGCAAAGACGGGAAGAAGAGCCCTGCTGTTTTGCCATTCCCAGGGTAGATAACAACATTGTATATTGCAGCCATCCCAAGTGTTTAGCCATGTGCTAGGACAAATTTCTTGGCAAAGAATCTGAATAACCATCCTTCCATCTTTGCACTCCATGGTGCGTTGTCTTCGTGTGGTTCGATTGAAGACAGCTGGTCGTTGAGATGTTGTATAAACTCCGGCACGATCCTGAGGCCCAGCTCTGGGATCAAGTCAAGCCCCTCCTCCTCAGACCCCGGGCAGATCATGGCTGTTTCGTGGGTGTAAGGGGCCAGTCTAAAATGGCGGAAGTTCTTGAACTCCTCGACGTCTTTTGATGCGTCAAGGCCCCAATAATGGTCGAACACGATCGAAACAAGGCGCAATGAGGGGAGTGTGCACAAGAAATCAGCCTGCCAGAAGTCGATGGCCACATCGTCCGTCAAGTGCCACGATCCGATTGCTAGGTGGCGAATGCTCTGGAACACGCCAGTAGGGTCGTTACGCTGCCGCTCTTCAACCTCCAGCATGTCGCCAAGGACATCCTCAGTCAGGAAGAAGATATCAGTCTCCGGCCGATACTGTCGACACGGGAGTAGCACATGATTCGACTGTGCCGCGGCCTCTGTGGGCCATCGGAGCAACCGCCGCCGGAACCATTGGAAAGAGAAGCCAGTCCTTTGAGCCAAACAACGAGACTCGTGATTGATGTGTAGAATGACGGGGTAGTCGACAACCACCTTGAACTTGGCAATGTTGAATGATGCATCGACTCTGCCTCTCATTGAGTCTGGTCCAAAGTGGCTGCGGCCATAGAAGTAGACCTCAGAAGCGGCCGAGTCCGGTAAACATTCTTTCCACACGGCCTCACGAAGCTCCAACGGGAGTTTGTGGAACCCCTCCATTGGTGATGCTGCTGGCCAGCTTCCGAGCGATGGAATTCGGTGTATGAGGCCAGATGAGAGAGGTAAAATGAAGTGAACCGGGAAAGCTGTCCTGGTCTGTCACCGGATGAGTGTGTGAATGCCTCATTCCCGTACCACCTGAAGTTGTTGTCAAGGGGAAGTGCCCGACAGCAGTTAGCTGCACTGCGTAGTGGCACGTTAGTGGGTCAGAACTGGCCCCTCCCCACCATCGATCTTGGCAGAAAAGCCTCGGGTCGTCCACTTTTGACTACACCATGAAGCAGCCGGCGCCTAGGACAAAAGTCTTCAAGTTTTGCCAGTCCTCCTGGACTAAGCCATGAGCTCGAGGAATTTTGCTGAACATTCATTTGCTATGTTCAAAGGCAGCATCGTTCCCTCTGGTCCCTGCGCCAATGCAGCGCCATAGAGCAACCCACAACCCAAACAGACAGAACCAGAGGAATGCTTGATTTGCACTTGTAGATTGACTTCTGATTCATGTCATACTTTTGTTAAGACATCTCTTTTCAGCGATCTATTGATACGATGATGTGGCCCAGTTGAGTGTATCCCATGTGCTTGAATAATTATCGTCCAGCTTTGCTCGGGTGTCCGCTACGCGGCCGCAGCATCAGGTAGGTATATGTTGGACCACTTGGGAATTCCTTACTGCGCAACCTCCTAGAAGATCAACCTGTTATTGAATGGCCTTCTGCGAAACAATATCATATGGATCAACCTCTTGTGGAATAACATCTTATGGAATTTCCCCTTTGGGATAATCGGGTAGATGGTGATCAAGCTGTAGGGGGCTATATAATGTTGTTCTAGCATCTGCTTTTGAGACTGTAGTCTTGTTGCTGTGAAACCTTATGTGACGGGGAGTCATGAAGGTGCTGTTCTTGAAAATCCCTGTGGTTGAGCACACCCTGGGGCAGCTTTATTGATCGTTCGCTATGTAGCCTGCTGAACATTTACTCACTCCAGCAGGGTCAGCTGATTCTCCTGGTTTTGTCACTGAAGCCTCGCTTCTCACCATCTCGTCTGATCTCACCAAGGATCAGTGACAAGTACAATGGGCCTGTCCCATGTACGGCTTAAAAGGCCACAACCGCTGGCTCCAAACTCCACTCTCTTTCTTCTTTACCAACCTATTGTCCCACCTGGATCAAGGGGAAGACAAACAACAACCAGGAGACCTTCCAATACCTTGAATTAGGTCACAAGATCTTTGTATCAAAATGTCTCCTGTTGACATGATCGCCTCCCTACGCCACCTGGGTTTGTCATCCGTTGCCCTGTGGCCAATTCTGATGAACTGGCGCTCCATGGTCTCCTACATGCCACCTCTTGAACATTTCATCTCCAAAAATGAGCAACTGGTCAGCAATGGCATCAAGAGTTTTCTCGCCTCATGGTATGGTGGAGCTTTTGGGCTCGTGTTGTGTGCTGTGTTGCTATCTTGCTTGGGGCACACAGTATGGAAGTCCCTACGGACCATCATTCTTATGAACTGGCATACCAAGTGTTCCATTCCAAAGGACTGCGCAGTCTACGACCAAGTTCACAGCTGGGTGAAAGAGAACCCTAAGTTCCAGGACGGCATACATTTTCGAGCCTCCAAGAAGTCGTCTCGTAACGGTTTTGGCGACAATGGCATTGACTTTTCTCAGGATGGAGCGAAATCTGTTGATGACATCCAGAAAATCCGGCAAAATTGTATTGTAAGTAGACACGTTCCCTGGCAGATTAGCATGGCTTTGCGGCGATATCAAGACTTGCTCCCATACTGATACTTCATTTCAATTACTTGCAGTCCATCTCTCTTGAGCCAACAATTGACGCAATTGAATTCTGGCATGACGGAGCATACTTTTGGTTGCGCAGTCGCCATGACAGAAAGCTTTCCTCCAACGGGAACGACGTGCCTGACATATACTTGGACATCCGCTGCTTCACTTGGAATCTCAGCATCAGTATGTACCTACTCCAACCCTCAGACCCACCAAGACCAATCCTTTTGGCCCTGGAGCAAACACTGTTCAGTCCTCCCTTCGCATCAGGTGATTTCAACATGGACATTGGTCCTCTACGCAGTAGAACACATGGGACCTGCCGGATGAGCGACTAACCCCTACATCAGAGCCCATCATAAGCTTCCTGAAGATGACGGACAAGCGAAACAATGATGACTTTTCAGAGCAAACGAAGATCTGGGCCCCGGACGCTCCATATCACGACGGCTGGCCATGGTACTGGAGGGGGCACATGTACCGTCGCAAGCGGCCCCTTCATACGGTGCTAATAGACCGGCATCAGATGGACACCTTGGTCGCCCAGTTCAGATCTTTTCTTTCTTGTAACAGCGTACGTTGGTACAGGGACAAGGGACTTCCTATGTGGGTCTTATCCATGTCATTATAAGCAGCCCACCCTGATTCGCTGACTTTTCTTCTCAGTCGGCTGGGATATCTCTTCAGCGGCCCGCCCGGCACGGGTAAATCCTCCCTCGCCTTTGCGCTTGCTGGACACTTTGGATTACCTGTCTTCGTACTGAACCTCTCGCTCCCTAAACTCACGGATCAGGGTGTTGAGGAGCTTTTCGCTGACTTGCCCTTCCAATGCATTGTGCTGCTGGAAGACATCGACGCTATGAAGCCTCTCACCAGAGCTAGATCAGCAACCAAAGTTCCAGCTGATGAGAGCGACAATCAGGATCCCAAAAAGAAGAACGAGGTCACACTTTCAGGGCTATTGAATGCAATTGATGGTGTCGGAGCAGCTGAAGGTAAGAGTGGCTTGTAGGCTTCACAAATCCATTGGATGCGCAAAACCAGTACTCACATAGCACTTCACCAGGGCGCATTCTCATCATGACCACAAACCACATCGAAATGCTGGACAAGGCCCTGATACGAACCGGCCGCGCAGACGTCATCGTCACCTTCACCAATGTAACCAAGAAACAAGCCGTCGACATGTTCATCAATACCTACTCGGGAGAGCGCTGGGTCCCGTATCAGCCTGGCAAGCCCGGTGTCGAGGATTGGACCGGGGATGATATCAAGCGCTTGGCGGACGAATTTGGATCCAAGATTCATGATCAAAAGTTCAGCCCCGCTCTCCTTCAGCAGTATTTCAAGGATTTCCGGGTGGAGCCCCGACGAGCTGTGCAGGAATTGGACAAGTGGATGGAGAATCCCCGCGGGTACCGAAAAGATGGCATATCTCAGCAGCGCCTGGAAGAGAAACAACCTGTTGAGAAAGGCACTGATGAGAAGGCTGCTCGAGCTGTAAAGGCCAAGGTCAAGGACATCCAAAAGACAGTCAGTTTTTGGGACCTTGTCGACTGCTCCTGCTGATCGGCATCACGATACGAGGGCGAGTTTTGGTATTTGGCGGCGCAGCCGCTTTGGGTTCAGTCTGGAGAAATTCGTGGTGAAACATCATGGAACCGCAAGCACTTAGTGCATTGAGCTCTTTTTTGGAATCCCGGCGAAGAGGCTGGGCAGTCTTACGGGTAGTCTCAATGGTATTATTTGATGCTGTGGAGCATGAGGGACATGTTAAAACCCTGCTAAGTCCTGGCAAGGCGCGTGGCTTCCATTCCTGGTTGATCGCGGTCCGAGGACGCGAGCCTTTTGTCAGCAAATGGGGACAATGTCTCAGCCGGGTGGCGCTACCGCTGCATTGCCCTTAGTGCTGAAGCCGCCTGAGTCAAGAACGCCACGGGCTCATGAACCACTGACCATATCCTTTCGTTCTCAGTTCTCAGTGATGATATCACCTGCTTCGATCCTCAGCCCTCATGTCTGCCCTCACGTTGCGTTGGTCCGGCCAAAAACTCATAAAGCCGTACCGATATCTGTGCCTGCGCAATTCAAGCCAGTCTACTCTAATTCGCCAAAATACTCAACGCCATCATCATCCTTCCGCGCGTGTGAGTCGCGCTCCCTTATGCCGTAGCTGGCTTACTCCGGGGCTCCCTGTGCGGACGGAGTCAAACTATCACGTCCCATCTGGATTTCTCCGGACGGGCTGCCAGTCCACAAGAAAGAGGAGATCTGCGTCCTTTACTACGATGGCCGGAAATGGGCAGCTTGAGCAGCTGCAGGCTCTTCTGCCGCCTGCTCTGCTCGAAGAGCTAAGCACGCTTTGGTTCCAAAACATCGTGGATGAGCAGGATTTGGTTGTACCTTCTCAAGACAGCATGATGCACTGGTTTAGGAAAGATGAAGCCTTCGATCAACTATGCTCGTGAGTGCTATCTGGCCCTCACCCGCCACATGGCTAGTTCCGATGCCTTCTAATACCTACTGACATAATCCTCAGAACCAAGTTCCGCGAGTCACTTGAGCAGATCAGGTCTCTCGAAGTCACAGGGGAGACCGTACTCAATGCGGTCCAGCCAAGTGGCCCTTTAGAATGGATTCGACTCATCATACTTTTCGACCAAATTCCGCGAAACATCTACCGGGGAGAGGAGTCCAGGATCGTCTTCACTGTGTTTGATCCCGTCGCACAGCACATCGCTCAAGCTGCTATTGCCGCTGGCGTACACAGACATCCGAGTTTAAGATACCGCATCGGGCACAGGATGTGGTTTACTATGCCCTTTATGCACTCTGAAGACCGTGTGATGCATCAGAAAGCGGTCGAGTTGGTCGAAAGCATGGCGGACGACGTTAAGGATGCCGCCATTTTGGAGGCAGGCGTTGGAGATGGCGCAGATGATCACTACAAAGAGTTGGCAAAGTGCAAGGCCATAATTGTATCCAATAGAGACGCTGCAGTCAGGCTTTGTGAGAGCCAGCTGCAATTTGAGGTCAAGCACAAGGACATCATCGACAAGTTTGGGAGGTATCCGCATCGCAATGGACCGCTTGGAAGGCAAATGACTACGGATGAACAGGAATTCTTGGATGGTGGAGGGGATACTTTTGGTAGCTGAAAGCTATAGAAAGTCCTTCTGGGAGATATTCGCACGTTATCAAAGCAAATTTGGATGCCCTAGGGTAGTATACCCACCCTACTGCTCTCGACTGGCAGCCTCACTAAGTGGCTCAGTGTCCCTATAGTGAAATCGTATGTCTTCATGAGCCTTTTTTAACTTGATGAAATCAAGTTTGACCCCTCGAGCTTGCAGCGGGGAAATGTGATGATCAAGAATCCACCTCGCTCCCAACCTTGGAAAGAGATATTGCGACTGGAACCTCTGCCACGGACTCAGCCCGGCTCCTGCCAACGCACGCAGATGAAATGATGTCTGCTTGAGGTAGGCCGTTGCTACAGGTGCTCGATCTTCCTGATATGCGCCAAATACTTGCTCGAGCTGCGTCTCATTTGGGTCTGTGCTGTGGCCCAATAGAGTCCGGAGACGATTGACGAGACATGCGGCTGATTCGAGCCCAATATTGGCGCCATGGGCTTGATTTGGCGTCTGCTTGAACGTAAGTCTTTGTGCATATGAGAACGTCAGGAGATGGGTAATTACCACTTTGTGTACGGCATCGCCAACAAGCACGACTCTTTTCCAGTGCCACTTTGCCGCGATGCCCTCTTCGAGCACGGCAAGCTTCTCAAATGTCTTTGAAGTCCGGAGCTGTTTGAACGTTATGCCTTCCCCAACAGGATAGTCTCCATGTTCTGCAGCCAAGACCTCTGCCTCTTCTTCTCCAAAGAAGGTCGGTTGATCCAATGGCGGATCTAGAGCCTGATAAAGCATCCAGAATACTCGCTGGGGTTGAGAGATAATTTGAAAACACCAGCCTTGATGGGGAATCTCTCGAACAACCCCAGGATCCATCGCTAAAGGAAGAGGTCCAATGCCATATAACGCTCTGAAAGACATCTTGTAGGGCTCGTGCTTGAAGATGTGCTTCGGTGCGTGCTGAACAACGTATTCCCTGACCTTGCTGTATACACCATCTGCACCGATGACGATTGAACCCTGGTCTCCTGATCCATCTGTGAATCCCACTCTGACTCCTGCATCCGAGATGATCGATAACGACTGAATTGTCTTGCCGGTGAACACATGGTTTTGACAGTCTGGTAGAGTGTCGTATAATAGTTTGATGTACTGCCACCGCTCAAAAAGCTTCATATTGTAGCCATGATTCTCCTGAAGCCACTGAAAAAAGGGGTACTCAGCGAGAATCTTTCCATCTGCACTGACTTCGCGGTGCACCTGCATCTCTGGCGCCAGACCATGTTGCTCTACCTCATCGAGGATACCAAGCTGCTCCAGGATACGACAGTTCTGTGGCTGGATAGCAAGTCCCGCTCCATGGGGCTCGCAAAGATTCTCACGTTTATCGTAGAGCCTGTAGTCGATTTTTGCGAGATGGAGCATTTGTGCCAGCGCCAGACCAGTCGGGCCAGCGCCGATTATGATGACTTTGAAATGCTCAAACTCGGTCATTTTCGAAAAGGCAGTCGACTGAGTTCTGATCTGGATTTGTTCTGATTCAATGGTCCTAGTGGTACGACGAACAGAGAGTACTCAGTGGGCATCCCAGATGCCCGATGATACCTAGGTAGACTTGAAGTTGGAGTCGAGGTGTCTCGCCACTCTCTCTTTCCGTAGCTTTTCGTGTCACATGATACACGCTTAACGTGGTTAAAGTTGATTACGTTGTGTTACCCAACCATTAATTGAGGCATACCACAACTTCGAAATATCTTGATATCCATCTAGCTTCCTCAAGTCACCCTGGGCCTGAAGTGTCCTTGACAGCGGGACCCAGGAGATTGTTGATAGCTTGAGATGCACTACTCCTTGACTCTACTCTGTGATCTTCCTGTAAAGATGTGTCTGCGGTGTCGAACCCTTTTATTGATTGAGCAAGTTACTCAAGTCTGGTCGCAAAATTGTGGATAAAAGAAAATGGTTTGAACCACGCCGCCGGGGTTTGTCCCGTCGGGCCTTGGCCGGGCGGGAAGTGATGACTACGTGTCGGCAATCGTGTGGACCGAGGATTCTAACGAAGATGGGTTCGAAAAGATAAGATTAGATCCTGTCACTTCCGTCTCGGCTCGGTGGGATTCGGCGATACGTAATCGGGCGACCAACGCTGGCGGCCAATCGTTCGTGGCCGCGCGTCCCAGGTCGATCCCGTCCGACTTCTGATTCATGGGCTGAACACTTGAAGCAGTGTAACCTAGGATTAAAGCCTCGATATTTTCCTTCCGGTCGTCTCCAGCCGTTTTCCATGCTTCTGAAATAGTCACAACCATCGCATTGTTCTGCTGCGTGTGCTTTTCTTCGGAGGTGGTTAAGAGCTCGGTGGACCATGGCATCTCGGATTCTGGCTGCGGTGCTCGCCGCCTCGAGTTTCACCCACGCTGCGATAAACAATCCTCCTACAGCAAAAGGCTTCGGTCCTAGTCAGGACGTTGCAAAAAGTCGCGGACCCCAAATCTTCAATGCTGTCAATAATGCTATGCGACAATGGGGCTCGTCTCTTCACCACAACGGCATGTCCTTTTATCTGGCCACGGTTCCTGAGGGTGTCATCTTCCACCACGGCAACGATAACGAAACATCGCCTGAAGGCCCAGAGTGGCTTGCATACGAAATCGAGCACGCCGAGGGATTCGCACGCGGGAGACATGGTCCTCCAGGAAAAGGTCCTCCCGGTAGCGGCCGGCCTCCCCCTGGTGATGGTCACGGTCCTTCCGTGGATGTCGACGAAGAACCACTACCTACAAGGCTGAAGGTACAAGGTGGATTCGATTTGGTACTGATGGGGGAGAAAAGTAATTCGCAACAAGCAATGGCGGATCAGCCCTCTCCTGAGTCTCCAGAAGCCGTCATTGACACGCAAGGACAGGGTGGATGGCTCCATACATATCGCACAACTCGACCGTTACGATACCTATATGTTGATGGGATGAGCGGCGGGAAAACTTCCATGGGCACTTTGGACACGCAAGACTACCTGCTTCGCAGTGACAAGACCACATCGTATACAATGGACAAGTCACCGCACAAGGGGAAGAGGGCTGGTGGTCCAATGGACGAAAGGAGGCGGGCTTTTGAACTCTGTGAGATGTGCTATTACTGGGATCTCTCCGGTATCGTGCGCATGGAGGCAGGGTTTGAAATCATTCACTGCGATTTTAAAGATGGCCTCGAGGAGATCCAGGCCTTGCAGCGACCGGATCCTAGGGATGGTGACCGCGGGAGAGGTGGCTCTATCGCCAACTTTGAGTTCATGCGCGCCCTTTCGGAGCGCTACGATGGCATTGGATCGTCCAGGACGACTATCGACTTCTCGTCCATGGTATCGGCGTTCTTTTACCCCGTCAACCTGACAAACCCTGACCCAGAGCGACCTGACCTGCCGCGGCTTGCCACTGCCACGGACAAGGAGCTTGCCGCCATCAAAGCTGACTTGAATCGTGTCATCGCGGAAAGGTATGAAGGCTACAATCGCACTGTTGATTGGCAAGACGTGACAGATCTTGTCGTGGCCCGATATGCGGATAGGCTGAAGTATATGACCGAGAAGGTCAGCTCCGCGAGCCAATTGCTCGATGAGATCAACCACTTGCTGACGGTCTATATCGACTACTCGGGCTCAAACGATCCCGATCAAATCCCGTCTGCCATCAACCGCTGTACCAATTTCTACCTTCATGGCATCGCCCTCCAGACCGAAGCGGACAACTTGATACACACTGCAATTTACAGTGTGACGGCAGAAATTTGCACCAAGCTATTCGAAGCGAGAGAGACCCTCACAAACAAATACACCAATGTCGATGGGATGGAGCATCTTACACTACACAAGGCCATGACAACTGTACGCTCCCTGGTGAATTACCTGGGGTGGGCCCGCTTCAAGCGATGTTCGCAATGCGACGTGGATGAGGTGTGCCTAATTCCAATGTGGCCTTTTGGCACAAAGGAGGACTACGATTCACCGCGGTGTGCCAACTCATCAAGCATAAGAGGAGAGGGAGAGAATTACTGGGGAGGTTTCGGCCGACCTGGTCGGCCTGGCGGACCCCCTGGTGGTGGGAAAGATGGGAAAGGCCCTCCGCCCCCTTGAATTGTCTTGTATTCACTTGAGCCTTGATCGTGAAGCGCGGGAGTTGATGAAGCAGTGATACCCGATCGTCCATTTTAAATCATTAGTTTTTGCAAACTCTTTTCGTTTGTCTACGTATTTTTGCGTGTTCATCAGTTCAGTGACGATGCAACCAATTCTTCACACCTTGCTGATAGAAGTCATGAGTGTGAGTCGCCCCGTTCTAGTAAATACAAGAATGCATCACAATGCGGAGGTTTGCTGTTATTCGTCTGATGCAAGGATGTAACCACTGAGTAGGAACCGACGAAGTCAACACCTGACTTATCATGGACGCCTGAAGAGTTTTGATGCAACCCGTAGCTCTCCAAAGGCCATGAAGACAACTGCTCTCATGAGCAGAATATCATGACTTTGATGCAGTTGTTGCTTTGATCTCAAACATCAATCTTGACCAAGATCAGATTGATCTCACTTTCCAGTGCCACCCACACGTCATGCACAATGACAACAAAGTCCGTTGATTTGAAGCAAAATGTGTTCAGCCGTTGATATTGTAGCTCTACAATTGCACCGTGCGGCCAACTTTGCTAAATGGCGGAATGAAGCAAATGACTCAAAAGTCTACCCATTCACGGACTCCACTTTTTGCACCCTTCGACGCCGGCGACGGCCAGCCCATAAGTTGTCATGATTCCAAGCTACATCGTAAGAGTGTCGCTTGATTGTCGCCTGACCGCTTTCCCATTAAACCAGATGCCCATTTTGAACCATGGATGCTCACCGGAAACCCTCTTTTTGTATTGACCGACCCGGAATGATGCCTTACCGCTGAATCAAGCACGTTCCGCTGTGCGTCACGTCCGGGCGGCTGTTGGCCACGAGCTGGCGTGACCCCGTTCCCGGCTGCCCCCTTTTCGTTTGAGCCAAGTGAGCGACGTCCTTCGACGGATGTCTTCGCCCTCGCTGCATCTGTATGGAATGAGCAGTGTCTGCGGTCTGCATTTCCCGCGGAGATAGCATCCGGCCACCTTTGCGTCTCAATGAGCCAATGTATTAGTAGATATGAGAATCATCATTTGACCTCAACCATATCGCCAGTGCTGAAGAGCTCAAACTTGACACGTTGTATCCCGACCCCTTGCATCTTCAGGAAGTCGGCCATCTCGATCATGAATTGCTCGGGCCCACAGATGAAGTACTCGGTGCCGCCTACAGTATTCAGAGTTAGCTATCAAAGTACCAAAGAAATAACTCCATGCCAATATGATGAGTAACGGGTCGCATTGTGACCATAGACTCAAGTGCTGTCTCAAAACCTGCAGCCCGACAAAGTCTCTGTAGTCCAGGCTTGAAGATTGAGGATATGTGTTTTTGGAGAGGGTAAAGATATTATCAAAAAGCCGCTTACCGTGGTGAAGGAACAAGTCCTCCCGATCGACCTTGGCCAGGTCGACGCGGAAGTCGTAGTCGTGCGTGACGCCGGCCAGGTCCTCGTCAGCCAAGTGCGTCTTGAAGATATTAGTCCTCAGGTTTGGCATCCTCTTTTTGGCGGCCCTGATGTGGTTGTAGAACGGGATCATGCGCCGCGCCCCGTGAACCCAGCTGACCTCCCGCATCGGCTGGAGGTCCATCAGCGTGTTTAGCATGCTCACCATCGGGGCTACACCAACTCCCGCGCTGATGAGCACCACAGGGACGCTGGACCAGTCGTTGGTGTCGAGGAAAAACTCGCCCGACGGGTGCGTTACATCGACAAAGTCACCAGGGCTGAGGGAGTCAATTAGAAAGCTGGTCATAACGCCTGGGGGGTATTCTGAGTCGCCGGACTCCTTTTTGATGGTAATTCTGTAGTAGTCTTCGTGTGGTGCGTCGCTAAGTGAGAACTGGCGCGATTGGAAATACCCAACATGCGGTGGGCTCGTTTGTACAGATATGTACTGTCCTGGGAGGAACCCAGGCAGGGGCTTCTTGTCTTGAGGTGTGAGGTAGAATGAGATTATGTCGTCGGTCTCGGACTCCTTGCGCTCGATCCTGAACGGTTTCCACCCTGTCCAACTCCCGAAGGCTGTGTAAATCTGCTTCTCCCGCCCGATGAGCATCTTGGCCAGGATCCAATATGCTTTGTTCCATGCTACCTCTGTATCGGCGGTCATTGCTGGTCCGAGGACCAGCTTGAATGCTCGAATGAGATATACGGCCACGATCTCGTAGTGCTCTGGTTTGATGCCGAGAGAGCAGTGCTTGTTGCACATTCGCTCAAGTTTTGGGATGAGTTCACTCATGTCGTAATTGATGGCGCTCGCAAATGCAAGAATGATTGATGTCAGGGCTCGAGGTTGTCTGTGGTTGGCCTGATTTACTGAGTTGAAGAAGTTGTTTAACTCAGGGTGATCCCTTAGCATGTCCTTGTAGAAGATAGTTGTGATGGTCTCCCCCTTTTCCTTCAGTGTTGGGATTGTGGCCTTGACCAGCCGCATCTGCTGGTAACTTAATGTGAAAGACATGACCAAGTTGTTGGAAAAGACGAAAGAGGGTGAGGTGAGTATAATGCTGGATTTTGCGGACTTGAATTGGGCTCTGGGATGCAACAGACTCAGAAATAGACAGAATTTCGGCTCATGAGGATACACGGAGCAGCGATCTTTACACGGTGCTGCGACGGCATTCTGACTTTTAAGTACAACCATTCTCTCGCTCTACGTATTGACGTGCTAGTCTAGTGCTCTGGATACGCTGAGCGAGCTACTAGCAAAACTCTCTCTCACCGGAGTCATCGTATGATTTCTTGTGGAGCTGGTCATGCTATCAGCTTCGAGGAAGGAGACTTAGATCTGGGGACCTGATCTGTCACAATCGATTCTCTAGCTTTTGTGACAGGCAACGGACTCTAGCGTCTGGATGGGTCGACAGAGTCACGAAATCCTTAAGCAAAACCAATCTCTCGCCGGACAGCGCTCGAGAGAATATTCCTGATGAGCCAAAACGTGCAGGTAGCATTTAGGCGGCAGGGCAGGAGCTGCTAGGGCACGTGGATCGGACCGTTGAGATGTGTCAGGTGTCACATTCTCGTGGCATTTGCCATCTTGGCTCGAATCGAAGTTTTTGTTCTAGCCCAGGGCTTCTCTGGCAATTGCCGCAGCGCAGAAGGCCATGACGTCGGCTCACGTTGGGCATCCACAATGCTGGGGGCTTTCAAGCCGCCCTGCAAGGTTCTAAACGAGCCACCGGCCTCAGGGTCCAAAATTCACACGGACCTCGGGACCTGATACTGAGTGCCTGACAGCCCTGAGTTTTCCCCCAACTGACTCCAAGGGGCAAAGGTCCGGGGGTGCGGACCCCTGCCGCAAGATTTGCCTTTTCCGCATTTTTTCCCACGGGCGGAATCGTATGATGTGGGACGGGATTGGAATCAGGGCTGAAGAACAACCTCGCCATTCTAAAGTTCCTGACATCCTGCGTGACCCAGGCCACCGGGAATGCCGGAGGGCACTGCTAGGCATTCCTTCTGTATCTCTTGCAGCTGCTATGGAATGCCAATCTCCGGCGGTCGCGTGCTGAGATTAAAGGCCTACTGGGCGCTCATCGACAGTGTGACGAGGACTTTTACCGCCCCTGCTCTGTGTGCTAAAATCTCAAGCAGAGTTTTGCTTCTGCGTGACAGGAGCAATCACCTGCAAAATGCCGTCTTCATTCAACATCAAATTGTTCATCGGGGATGAATCTATATATATGCGTCCTGGTGGTCTCTCGGCGAAGTGGTTGCCAGACCCGGCCCTGATCACCGCTGCTTCGGCGGGGTCCGTTGCAGTGTATCTTTGAATGTCTGAATGCTAACAGTAGCCGAAAACACGGCCGAGGGAAAGTTCCGCACGGAGAACTCTCTAGGCCCGGACAAGCATTCCAATCCACCTGGGGACATGTGGGGTGAAACCTGGACAGTTTCGGTAAGGTTGGACCGAAATCATCCACAGGGCGGTGGAAACGGTACGAACCCGGGGAAAGCCCGGATTCTTGGCCTCTCATCACATACATTATCACATCACATACAATATTACAGCAACACAGCCACATTTTCAAAAAGCACTCAACGTCATAGCGGAGCCCACATGTGGCTTGCTTAAGTACCTTCTACCCAATTATCCTATAGAAGGTGATCTCGAAGGAGTTTATTATATAAGACGACGGAGGCCAGGAAGTAAGAACTAGAAGGCTAAGAAGTAGGAGGCTAAGAAGGAGGAGGCTAAGAAGGAGGAGGCTAAGAGGTAAGAAGTTGAGAGTTGGGAGGCTAAGAGGTAGGAGGCTAAGAGGTAGGAGGCTAATAGGAGTCTAAGAGGTAGGAGGCTAAGAGGTAGGAGGCTAGGTGTTGAGAGCCTGAGATTTCATCCTATGGGAGCTTGTCTTATAGGAGGTTGGGTATTGAGTACTGCCCAGGTGGTTCACGAAATATGTAGAATATGTGTGCTTATAGCAGACATCTGACCAAAGCTCGTGAGCTTCAACGTTTCGTGGTGCTTTAAAGATCAACGAATACTACCATTTTGGACTACAACTCTGCAGAGATTATACAACAACCGTTCCCCTTGAGAGACTTGAAGTTGTTTCAAAGCTATCATAAACAGATTTTAGCTTGCCTTGGGCCCGCGTGTCAACCCTTTCATGAATACTGAGCACGAAATTTGCGAGCTCTATCGTTTCGTCCAATCTGTAGTGCTCTAGCCTCTCACCTTTTAGATGCGCCGTATTTGAATCTGTGTTCTGATCTACTACTAAGGGCGACGTCGACGAGACTTCAGTCGACATCATGAATGACTGAGTACGACAGGAGGGTGTGATCGAGTATGGTAAAACTGGAGTAGTGCTTAGACTGTCCTCTCTGCTCAAGTCCTCAGTTCTTGATCACACAGAGTTTTGTCCAAGTAGGTATCTACCCCATACAGCAGAAAATTGAAGAACCTACAGTGATCTTAACTTTCGAAGGTTTCAAATAATCAAATTTAAGATGGCATGCTAAGTTACCGCGTGAATTACATTTAGACGCTTCATTTGCCACAGTTATCCTGATAGCTATCTCGACCAGCCTTCAACGAACCTCATATACTTGGGGTTCTGACTGGGAGGCGTGCTACTATCCAATATCTCCCTTGCCGGCAGCACAGGGTCTTCTTGTGAAGTACCACTATGCACCTCGATCTGCAAGCCTGATGGGCAGTTGTCAGGGTTTTTCCTTACAGCATCGATGACCTGGTGAATATCGACAGGAATGGCGACGTTGTCAGCAGCCTTGCTCGAGGCTTCTGGCCGGGGAGGGCCTTCGAAAAGACCCGTCCTAGGAGTAAGTCGGTGGTGCTTCATGTCTACGCCAGCAGCCGCCAGCCCGGCGGATACCAGGCCAGCCCTAGCACTGAGCGTCTGTGTTCGGCTTGTCCTGCTCTTTCTGGTGAAGACTTTCGTGCGCTTCTCCTCCTCGTGATGCAGGTGCAGGAAGTCTTCGAAGAACTCCTGGTCTCCCGCGAGTGTGGCCTTGACCCAACGCCACTGCATTCGTCTTGCTCGGCGCTCCTCGTCCTTTTCGTCGTAATACTCCTCGCCGGGTTCTCTTTCCTCCTCCAATTTCTCCGCGTCCCTAGCTTTAGACTTCTTCTTTTCAGCCTTTATCTTCCTCACTTTCCTGATCGGGGCCAAAAGTGGCGAGAGCCTGTGGGCTATCACGACCACGACCTGGTCGGGCACTTTCCTGATCAACGCTCCGATCGGGAGGACCAGGACGCCGAACAGGATCGAGAAGCCCCACTGGGTGGGGGTAATGGGCGCAACTTGGAATGCCTCTCCGCCTTTGAGCACTATGGTCACTTGACCAGCAATGGTGAGAGCTTGCACCCCGAGGAACCAAGGATTGCGCAAAATGCCCTCGTAGATGTGCAAGTTATTATCTACACGGCGGCAGCTAGTGATTGACGCGTTAGCAAATAGATGAATATACATTGTGCAGGCATACACGCTGCGTCGCCGCTCCTCCTGAGAATCAGAATGACCACTTACTTAGACTGGTTGAACAAGCATATAAGCATATACGTATTCCAGACAAAGGTCTGAAGCTGATTCCTCTCGTACGCGGTAGAAGTGGGAAAGAACCTGTCACCGGCGTAATGAAGCACGAAGATGACCGTGAGTTGATAGATGGTCTGTCCGAGAATCATCTTCCACATCTGTATCGAGATAATTGACGCATTTCGAGGCTCGGGGCGTCTTTGCAACGCGTCTCGGCTCGGGTCTCCGGTGGACAAGGCTAGTGACGCGAAAATGTCCATGATGAGGTTCAACCAGAGAAGTTGAATAACTGCAAAAATGGATGAGTCTGGTCCGGCGACCAGAGTGGAGACGATGGTTAAAACAGCCGCAGTAATGTTGATAGTCAGTTGGAACTGGTGTTTTCGTTGTGAAGTTAGCTAGCCACTCATAGACGGTCAGACTTCAAGAGAATTTCGTGGAGTGAACGCACCTGGAGGAATTTCTTTGAAGCATCGTTCACCATCCTGCCCCAAGCAAGCGCTCGAACAATACTCCGGAAGTTGTCGTCCAACCTATCCAGGAAGTCAGTCTCACACCCATACAGTGATATCGTGGCTGGTGTCATACAGAATAATGGAGCTGGCTTCTTTCGCAATCTCCGTCCCCGAGACTCCCATAGCAAACCCGACGTCGGCCGCCTTCAGCGCAGGAGCATCGTTGGTTCCATCACCTGTCACTGCGCAGCACTCACCCATGCGCTTCAGGTGTTGTACAAGGACCTGCTTGTCCTCCGGGCTCGATCTCGCAAGGACTTGCAATCTTGGGATCACAAGATCCAGCTGATCATCGCTGAGCTTTCTGAATGTCGGCCCGTCCATAGCAATGCCACCAGCTGTGTAGATACCGCTCTCAACGGCTATGGACTTTGCGGTGAGGAAATTGTCACCAGTGACCATGCGTACAAAGACACCGGCGTCCTTGCACTTCTGTACTGATTCAATCACCTCGGGCCTGAGCGGGTCGCGGATGGCAAAGAGCCCCAGGAAAGTCATGTTTTCGCTGAAGAGATTAGCGAAGTCCACCGCTTCCGCCTTGCCCGACCTGCCCCCCTTGTCACTCATTGGTGGCGTGTCGAAGTCCCGGTATGCGAGTGCTATCACCCGGAGCTGGTCGCAGGCGTACGTCCTTGTCAACTGTGCCAGCCGATCGCGCATTGCATCCGTCATGTCCGTTGTCGTTAGCCCTTCGTATGGATCCTTGAGAGCGGTGGAACAGTTCCCTAGAACGACCTCTGCTGCACCCTTTGCAAGCATGCGGTACCTGCCGTCATCCAGCTTGACCATACAAGCCATCCACTTCAGCGTAGAGTTGAAAGGGAAGAGCTGAACAACATTCGCATTGTTTCTTTCTTCCATTACCGGTCCCATACCGAGATGCTGACGACCATACTTGAGAAGAGCTGTCTCCGTGCTGGATCCAACGAAGTCCCCTGTCCCAGCGCCATCACCCTCAAAGGCTGTCGAGTTGAGTACAACGCTATGCTTGAGGAGTGTCTTCACCTCTTTCGAGAGCCCTTCCGCCAACTTGGCAGAACTCTGGACGTTGGGTTTTTCGGCTTCTGTCGAAGGCGTTGCGGAATCATCGCTGAATTGAGACTCTCCCACAACTCCGGTGACAATAGTCATGTCGTTCATCGTCAGTGTTCCAGTTTTGTCCGAACAGACGGTAGTTGCGTTTCCCATTATCTCGCAAGACCGAAGAAGTCTCACCAAGTTGTTGTCCTTCAGCATCCTCGTTGTTGCAAAGGCAAGGGCCACGGCCACGGCAAGTGACAGTCCTTCTGGAACTCCAATGACCACGAGGTTCACCGCTAACATAAAGATGTCCAGAAACTGCTCGCCCTTTTCCTGGGGGGTGAGATGGTCCAATTCGCCTCTGCCCAATTGCACGAGCCAGCGAATAAACAGAATCAGGAAGAAGATGATACCAATACCAAAACCGATAAAGATGAGGTACTTGGCAAGTCGGCCAAGCTTCTTCTGCAGCGGCGTTTCCTCAACATCAGCCCGGAGGGACAGTTGCATTCTCCCGTGTGTAGATTCGGGTCCCACGGCCAAGACAAGGAAGTCGCCCACACCATGCACAACGCGTGTGCCACTAAAGATGAAAGGATCCACATCTCTGCCGCTCTTCCGACTTGCCGTATCGTGGATGAAGGCCGCTGGAGTCTTATCAACCAGCTCCGACTCACCCGTCATGGGGCTCTCGTCAGCTTGTATGCCAAAACCGTCCACCAGTACGCCATCCACGGGGCTAATTCATGTCAGCCAACTGACACGGATCCCGGAGTGATGCATTCTGGAATATTCCGAGTATGATAGGCGGGGAACCGCGAAGAAAAAAGAATGGGACTTACGCAACGTCGCCGGCCTCGACACGCAAGAGATCACCCACGAGAAGGTCGAATACGCTGATGGTAACGTGCTTCCCTGATCTCACGACTGTGACTGTCCGCTCCTCCTTCTTTTGGTTGAGCTTCTGGAACTTATAGTTCTTGTGGTAGTCGTTCAGTGCTTGGACGAGGATAATCAAAATGATGGCAGCCACAATAGTGATGCTTTCGACCCATTCGAGACTGGAGCCCTGATCGCCGCCCTTTTGCTGAATCTGCACGGCCTGGTAGATACCAAGAGCCAGGGACACAGTCGCAGACGCCATTAGCAGGAAAATAAGCTTGTCGTTCATGGCGAGCCAGCACAGCTGAAGGAATGACCTCTGCCTCGGCGGCGGGAGCTTGTTCTCCCCAAAGACACGGCGCCGGTCCGAGTACCCCCTGTTCTCTGTGTGCTCGAGGCGCAGCTGCTCCGCGAGGCCGTGGATTCCGCCCTCGCCATGGCTCCGGCGGGGTGCGTCGTGGTGTTGGACCTGCAGCTTGGGGTCGGGCGTAAGGATGCTGCTGCTGCTCTCCTTGCATGCGCTCTGGGCCGAGATGAGACCCTCCAGCGCGTCCTCGTCCAAGCTCAAGCCGGACGCGGCGTCGGTGCGTAGCCCATAGGCAAGTCCCGTCAGCCCGCCGAAGGCCTGCAACGCGGTGACGCTCCGGGCGACGGCGAGCTTGTGCAGGTGGCCCGGCGCGAAGGCGAAGGGGTTGTCGGGGACATTGTCATCGCTACCTGCGGTGAAGTCAATCTCAAACTTGAGGTTGTGTTTACGGCTTGCGAGTGGCTCCGGCTGAGGCTGAGCGACATCATTGGACTGCGACGGCGATGTTGACGTCTTGTGGTCAGTCATCTTGGTGCTGACATCTCGCGTGGCACAAGGACGGAGACCCTCAGCCGGCTGGGAAGTGGATCAAGCAACAGCTAAGTAGGTCAAGAGAGTCTAGAATCCCAAGAGAGGGTCGGCAAGCCCGAGATGCTGCCAAGTCACGATCTTCACCACTGATCGTTCGCTCTCCTGCATGCGAACCCGCTGGGGCCAGCCAGCGCAGCGCCCTACGGACCCATCAGGTCTATCTGGCCACACTGCCCAGACAAAGAGCGGTACAAGTGACGTGGTGAGGCTCTGGGCGCAGTCTTTTGTTCCCTGCTGGGAAAAGGTGCCAAGACCGGCCAAGACATGCCTGCATGTTGCCCCAGCCGCCATCAAGCCCGTCACAGTCCCATTCTTCTTTCTGACCCTCGGACCCTCCGCCACAATGGTCTTCGTAGCATTGGTGGATGGAACAGAACGGCAATTGAATCCTCAAGGCTCGGAGAAAAGAGGAGATACCGAAGAGCGAGCCAGAGCCGATCTTCTCAGGAAGTCCGCCAATCCAGGAGTCTCAGGCGGAGGCTCCAGCAGTTAGCCGACCGATCAGCTCGGCGTTGTAGCACTGCCCCTCCGTGTCTTGGCCCGGTTTTGTCTCCGCGTTGTTGTGGTTCTTCTGCGGGTCTGGTTTTTTTTCTCCCGCGGATCTCTGTCTTATCTGCACTAATCTTGGGAAAAGATGGGAAGCCCATTGAGCATAAAAGTCAAACATTAATCACATCGAGCGACCAAGTCTAACAAGTCAACTTGGCCGAATCCTTCGAGCCGAGTGCGGAGGAAGCTACGTGCCTCGCATCGAGGAGTCCATGGGAGGGAGGCTCGGGTGGCAGCCATAACCCGACGGTGCCTGTGCTCCTCGTATCGAGCTCGCTTGCTTTGATGGCAGACAACAGCTCTGAAAGATTGGCAGTAAATAAGCCTGAAACAGGTCTTAGGTGAAGAAAAAAAAATGCTGTCATCCGGTACGCATGGGGGAACGAGATTTGTTGGACAAGGACAACGATCCTGCTGGATAAAGACGGTGAGACTGGGCCGTCCCTGTGCGACTCCACCTGTAAGCATGGGCGCTCGCTGTGCTCGAGCAATTCAAGCTTGTTGTCTCACTTAGAATACCGAAAACGAAAAGCATGACCGCGAACATATGTCATAGAATGGTGATATAATAAATTTTCTTACCCTAAACTTGCCATGCGTGTGCGGACTCGAGTCATTTCCAGGCTGTTGGTTTCCCCCCTAAACTCACCTCACCCATGGGGCACCCGAGGCGAGCCGGCCGAGCGGCCGGGTCCGACAACGGGCCTGTCGGAAAGGCTAAATGAGTCCCAGTCAGTGGGCTCGCGTGCGCAAGCGCCGATCATGCCTGCCTGGAAAACCAACCAACCTTTCCCACACTCCAATACCGCTCCGTAAGAAGCAACCAGGACTGTGCTGCGTCGAAGGAAAGTGTCAGGCTATACACAAAATTTTTACCACATAAAACATGTTACAAAAGCTCAAATACAAAAGTTTTAAACAACCTTTCTCGCAGCTGTCCCGTCTGAGATGCAGAACGGCTAATCGATTACTTGATCTGGTATCTTGACGCGACCACAAGATCTATGTGCACATGAAGTGAACCACATGGGATGTTATGGTATATAAGTGAAAGCCATAATATTGCTCTCGGCATTACCACATCCTTCTTTTGTTGGCGTTATGGCGCAACAGGCTTCCTTATTCCGTGACATGGGAAAAGCTCGCTGTCAGACCTCAAATGGAACAACCTCCTGTGGAATGACCCAAAGGAAAGATTCCTGTGGAATAAGACGTATAATATACCCTCCTATGGGATATACTAAAATAGGATAACCGGTGGGAGGTCGGGAAGCCGTAAGTGCTTTGCAATGACGTTTCAAAATTTCAATAATGGTGCTGCGTGACGGTGTGACAGTGAATCTGTATATGATGAATGAATTGGACGAGAATCAAGGAGCCTGATTTTACCATGGGCGAAGTCCTTAGAAGTTTTGACAAATACTATTCAACACCAAGATAAGCCGATAGAAAAGAGAAAGACAACAAAAGCGAACGAACCTGCATGCCGGCCTCTGCTCGATTGCGATCGACATTTAGGCGCAAGATAAGCGCGAAGAGTCGCATTACAACAAAGACCTAGCAGACGACAAATTTCTCGCTGTCAATCATTCCGAGAAAATTACGAGTCCAGGCTGTGCTATGAAATGATGCAGACTGGCATTGTAGGTGGCGGCGGGTTACCTAGGTGGCTAGGAATTTCCAACTCTATTCTAAGCAATGTAAAGGCAACATGGATTCAGCAGCCGAAATGGAAGAGAACCAACTTGGACTGGCCGAGCGCCTCCGCCTGACCGCGTCCTTTGGCGTGGGGGCCGTTGATGCCCAGGTGGGCATACGGCTATTGATGCGTCTTATTGATGCGCGTCACCACGCGGAGTTCTCTTTACCCTTAAGACTGTACCGAAGTCAGGGACCCCGTTTCGAAGCGAATGGGTTTCGGTCACACTATGACAAGTGCTTCCCCACGTGAACTTCGCGTGGGTCTCTTGATGACGAGAAGGGCTGGATTTTGTCATGCAGCAGTAGATAATGAAGAATACGTGAGAAGCAACCTGGAAAGGAGTCATAGCGAAGGAGGATTACAGGAGCTGAGCAACATGTGTTCATATGTCTGCATAATGGGAAGTAGATTTACGTGACAATTAGTAGAAAAACTGCAAAGGGAATGATCAGATTCCCGTAGTTTGAGGTCAACTAATGTATAATGACTTTTGCTTATAAAGCTGATGGCTTCAGTGGCAATGTACGGCTGTAAATTCCTAGCATAAGCGACCGCCTAAGAGTGACGCGTAGTCCTCCAACACATTGATGATGATTGAGATGGCAAACCGGGTGCAGTCAAAAGCCTGGATCCCTCGGGCAGGTCATGACGAATTTTGAGCCGCCATCACCAGTCCACATCATTTGGGAAAAATTGACCTTTAATACAGAATAAGGAGCATAATGGGACACGCGTGGACTTTGGCCGTGTAACCCCGACAGGCAGGCAGCTTGCTTACTCGGTCAGAGGTGCGGGCACCATCTCTCACCGAAAGTGTAAAAAAACAGCCCCCAGCGTCACATGGCACCAAGCTACTGCACTCCGCAGCAGAGCCTCCAATGTGACTCAAGTCTTTGTAGCTAGCAGCAAAACGCGAAAAAGGGGCACCCGGCAGCCCGGTTGCGGCTGTGCCCACCACTAGCCAACATCACCCGCCAAGCCACGAGCTTGAGGATTTAGGCCGACCGTTTTTTCGACCGCAAATACTCAGCCCCTCCGGTAGAATGACTTCCTTTTCAGTCCGGTGATTAAGGTTGTTAAGTTACACCATATCGGAGGCATCCAACTTCAAGATCCTCCGAATGACTCCAAGTGTTCTTAAGTGTCGGCCGCTATAGGTGGTGAGGTGGCAGACAGAAATGATAAAAAGGCACTGAGATCCTCCGAAGGCCGAAGGTCAGTGTACGTATTCCTAAACCTACATCTTCATCATCTCAACTTCAAAGACAATTCTGACAACCGAATACCACCACACAACGACCTACACAAATACAAAGTAAACAACACACACTCAAGCCATGTCTCCTACAGTAGCCACCGTCGGCTCGTACAACCACAACTCGTACTACTACTGCTACGATTGCGGGTACTACATCCCATCGGGCTACTATTGCACCCACTCCTACTATGGCAGCAACTACGCCAACACCAACAGGAATGTGAACAACACAGGAAATGAGGTCGTGGTCGTCAACCGGCGACACCGGTCGAGTCGCAGTCCAAGACATACCACTCGATATACCGTCACAACAACTCGATACTACGTATAAATTGTTATCCGGCGGTACGGCTTCTCGTATTGGAGTGTGTTGGAAAATAATACAACACACAAAAAACATGGGTGCTGGCGTTTAAGGAGAATCTGAGAGGTGTGGCTCTGTCCCGATGGTTTGCTTGATGTTTAGGAGGTGGATAAAGGCATGTCTAGCGTTCAAATTGGTTTTTATGATGGAGTCTCGGACCAAATGGTTATCTTTCGCGAATTAGTTGGTAGATCGAATGTCGTGTATCGATTCTATGGCTCAACTGTTTTGCACGTTTAACGGATGAAACGAATCGGAAGCTAGGCCAGGGAAGCATTCAGGAAGGGGGTTAGAAGTTTGGGGGTATGGAATGTACATACATGAAATGAGAAAGTGTTTGGGTTGGGAACACTCCGGAAACACAAAGTCTGACTCCGTGACTGCAGCGATCAAGTGTCACCGGCTAAGCAAGTGACTGGAGAGGAGCACAGCTCGTCAGTCATGTCCATGACCATCGACTTTTTATACATTAAAGTGCCACCCAGCCCACGATTTGACGGCGGAATCCGACAAATTCCGTTATGTAGACTACCGAGAGAGTTTCGCATTACGATGATCCGCCACGAACAAACCATACAGACCCCCGACCTTCCTCCGTTAGCCGATGCCGCCGGAGAAGTCACACCGACCAACATTACACAGCCGACGAACGCTCCACCATTCAGGAATGTTGTTAGCACCAGTGAACGAGTAATTGATAGCGGAAACTCCAGCGCATTACAGGACCCATCACACACAGACGCTCCTGACCCACCGCGATGGCAAATGGTCGAGTGCAGACATAAGAACTGCGACATATGCCACGCTTTCATAGCTTTCAACAGACGTTTCACCACAGGAATCAATAATCACTACGAGAAAGTGGTAGAACTGGCTCTCAACACGATCTGTGTCTTCCACGAGGTTTCGCCTGTAGTTGAGTGCGTAGACGTGTCGACCCTCAGTGAAAAGGGGACGAGTCGGCTAGTCGTGGAAGTGACTACCTCACCGCGGACTGAAAGCTAGCGGTGACCTACCGGAAAGCTGGTGCAAGTAGATAGGCAAAGGACTGGGGAGGAGGAAGTTAATGAGGAAGGTTATGAAGATAAAGACGCATCCTGGCCAGCTGGATTGTTGTGAAGGTCAGGAAATCAAAACAAGGCCTAGTCATAGTGCCCGAGGGAGTAATGAGAACCACCAGTACAAAGTCAACACAAGGAGCTCTCAATTATTCATAATTCATTAACCTCAACATTCCTCCCACGATTGCAAGTAGTGAGTGATAACTCTGCTCTCCATTAATATGCCACCTGAGTGCTCAGCCCATCCAACTCCCGGTCCCAGTTCCTGTGCTGAGAAATCGAGTACAAGAACTTGCCTACGAAGCCGGCCCCCTCCTTCGCGATGGTGAAGGACTCACCAAAGCTGTCGGGCTCGACCTTGCCAAGCGTCACCACGCCGTAGCTCTCCACGGCCTCGGCACCGCTCGCCAGCTGCACACCCGGCAGCTGGAATGCCGCCTGCAGCAGCTCGACGGCCTCTCCCGTGCCGCCGACGGTCTTGAGGTGCCCGAACGCCTCGCGCACCCAGTGGAGGGCGCGGCCGTTCTTCTTCAGCGTGTCGATGGATTCTCTGCCGCCGGGAACGAAGACGGCGTCTACCATGGTCGAGCGGTAACCCTCCAAGTGGTGGTCTGGCCGAAGGCCCTTGCCCTGCTCTCTCTTCTGGCCCGCGGCAAAGACTTCGCTCCGCTTCGTGCCGATGATGATGGGGGTGCCCATCGACGAGGCGACGGCTGTCTTTACGGCGGTGAAGGCCGTTGCGTCGTAACCGTCGGCCACGATTATTGCCACTCGGCGGCTGATGATGGTGGTCTTTGCGGGCGGGAAGTCGAACTGGGATAGGCCTTTCGACTTCTTGCCATGGTTTGGGTTGGTCTTTTGCTCGGGCACCTTTGCACCCACCAGCTCAGCAACGTCTTTGGCCAGGTCGACATCGATGTCGGCCAGGCGCGCCGCAAGGTTCTCGTAGACGATTGGGTCATCACAGTGGTCCAGCTCGAATCCAAACGCGTTCATGACGTGAGACTTCTCCGTGGGTGTCAGGCTGTTGTAGAACAGCATTGCCTGTTTGAAGTGCTCTCTGAATTTCTTGCTCTTAATGCGCTGTTTGATGCCCTCGACCCTCTGCTGGTATTCTACATAGGAGCCCTCATCGGGCTTGGCCGGCGGGTTCTTCGAGAATCGGTTAGGCCAGTAGTTGACTGTGCCCTTCCGGATGGTGTGGCGCATCTTTCCATCTGAGTTGAAGTTCATGAAGGGACAAACTGGTCGGTTAATGGGCAGCTCCTGCCAGTTGACGCCAAGTCGGCTGATCTGCGTGTCGTGGTAAGAGAAGTTACGGCCCTGTAGGAGAGGATCGTCCGAGTGGCCGATGCCCGGAACCAGATGGCTTGTGCAGAAGGCGACCTGCTCCGTCTGCGGGAAGAACTCGTCGACGTTGCGGTTCAGCTCGAGCTCACCCACGTAGCGGACGGGGACGAGGTCTTCCGGCCAGACCTTGGTGGCGTCGAGGATATCGAAATCGAATTTGTCCTGATCCTCCTCGCTGATGACCTGAACGCCGAAATTCCACTTGGGGTAAGCTCCGTTGTCGATTGCCTCCATGAGGTCCTTGCGGTGGAAGTCAGGGTCTTGGCCGGCCAGCTTCAGAGCTTCGTCCCAGACCAGCGAGTGTACGCCAAGCTCCGGGGTGAAGTGGAACTTGACGAAAGACCGCTTGCCTTGGGAATTGATGAGGGTGTAAGTGTTGACACCGAATCCTTGCATCATGCGATACGACCGAGGGATGGCACGATCTGACATGGTCCACATAAACATATGTGTGGCCTCGGTGTGATTGAAGACGAAGTCCCAGAAATTGTTGTGGGCGCTCTGGGCCTGGGGAACCTCATTGTGTGGCTCCGGTTTGCCGGCGTGAATGACGTCGGGGAACTTGATTGCGTCCTGGATGAAGAAGACTGGCATGTTATTGCCAACAATGTCCCAGTTGCCCTCGTCGGTGTAGAACTTGATGGCGAAGCCACGGACATCTCGCACTGTATCGGCGCTGCCACGGCTTCCAAGCACTGTTGAGAAACGAAGGAAGACAGGGGTCTCGCGAGACGTGTCGCTCAGCACGGGGGCGAAGGAGAGATCACTGAGGCTCTCGTGTAGGCGGAAAGTTCCAAATGCGCCAGTGCCACGGGCGTGGACAACCCGCTCAGGTATCCGCTCATGGTCGAAACGAGTGATCTGAAGAGTCAGTACCGGGATCATGGAATATGTCAGGAGGATAACCGAGAAGATGCTATCTCACCTTCTCACGGGAGAAAGGGTCCTCAAGGAGGCTAGGCCCCTGGCGGTCCTCGCTGGAGACGCTCAACCAGTGGTCGGGGTTAGGCAGCTTGACACCATAGTCGGTAGTCAAGTGTGTCTTATCGGTAGGCTCTTTGGTGTCCTTTGCCAGGTCGGCAATCTTGTCTCTCCCGGAACCCATGACGGCGTTTTTGGCAGACTTGACAGATTCTGGGATGAGTGAAGCCATAGAACCAGTGCAGAGAATCAAACGTGCTGCTTGGCACAGAAACAGGAAAATCAGTGGGCCAGAAACAAGAGCCTCAGGAAATCAAGTGGTGCATGGCACAGCTTCATATATGCGACCTGGGTGGTCTGGATGGAGGGGAAGCGGTGGAACAGTCATTGCAAATTCACAGGCAGGTATTGGATCAACAGCGAGTAACTTATGGGTGACGTCAGTGAGACTGGCCGAGCTGAGTCCGAGGGGAAAGGTCACGAAGAGGTGATGCCAAATGGGATCACTATTACGCCCTGCAGAGGAGGAAGGTGGTCGTGGGCCAGCCGAGCAACTGCGACGGGGTGGATGCCAATTGCCCCTTTTGGCTGTGAAACCTGGAAGTGGGCGGCCGCTCCGGTCGAGAACAGGTGCACTGGCTGACTGGCTTGCCTGGGGATGTCTAGAATGTCCAAAATGCCATGGTGTGCAGGTTATGCAGCCGATTGTTCCTGCTGTGGGCTTAATCTGACGATCTTGGCTCATGCTGTCGTACGCCGCGAGCGCCGTCAGAGGTGTCAAAGGTGTCAGAGAAGTGATGTGGTGCGCATGCAAGTCTGATGTAATCCCACCGGAGCTATGTCTCCGCTCTCATCCTCTGCCCCTGCCATCCTGCACGTTGCCACTTTGGATCAACGGAAAGATCCGCTGCCATTCTTTGCACGTGGGCTTGAGCTTGGCTTGGGCACCTGGTATGCAATCAGAAATCACCGTCTCGTCACTGGCTGGACAGCACATAGAGACACACCCCGTGCAAGCCGCTCCGGCGCGGGCGGATAGAGAAGAAGACTGCCATGTGGGCCTGTGGATATTGAGGGCCACCAGGGTTAGGAACACACCTGCGTAACGCCATACACCCCAGTGGCCATTTGCGCAAGGATTCGAGGCATCGAGGTGCTCTCGTCAGAGCTACTTGAAGAATTGTGAAGTTATGCTTACATGGAACATGTTCAGGGCATGTCTGGCACTTGAACCGACTGCCCCTTCTACCTCTGTTCTTACAACACTACGATTTGCAGGTGGCGCAGACTGAATGGATCACATCTGGTCGGAGAGCCTGCCGAGAATCCAATCAAAACACTGGCAAATTGTATACGAAATGAATATAGAATAGCCGCCGACTTGATGAATGGAAAAAACTTGAAAACTATGAGAAAGCCTGTAACAGGAACATTGTATTGCTACTGCCCTGCTTTCTCAACTTAGGGACTACTCTCACGCTACAGTTGCTATAAAGCCAACTTCTTGATAATTCTAGACAGACACAGTCTGAGAGCTCTCAGATCACCGAGTATTGATCGTGGCATGACAGTATTTGGGAATCAAATTGACTGTTGGAACGTGCCGTAACGACAGAGGGCAGTCTCAGAGGCTCAGCGGCCTTATTTGATGCCGACAACATCACATGGATTCAATCTTTGGTACATTATGGATACCGGTAGTCTGAGTTCAATTCTCGTATCTACTTCAAGCTGTCTCACAGCCAAGTGTCACATTCCATTACACATTAAACAGCCCAGGTAAAAATTGCCATCACGCCAACCAACAGTGACATCGTAATTTCGGCCCGGAACCGACCCGCCCCAGAGTCCGAAGCAGCCGTACCACTCGGTGAAGCCCCATCCGACGTCCCACTCGTTCCGCTGGAGTTACCAGCACCACCCGAAGTGGCCGCAGTAGCCGGCGCCGCGGCATCGGCAATAAGCAGGCTGGAAACCGCGGCGAAGACGCTCAGGCCCTCCCCGGCGCCCGAGGTGCCAGTATAGAAATCGTCGACGTCGACGAACGTCTCGTTGCTCCAGTAGAACCCGCAGCGCTGGGTGGCGGCCCCCTCGGTGCTGTTGTCGTTGTCCACGCACTGCTTGGCGGCGCCCTCGGCCGAGGTTTTGAGGACGGGGAGGATCTTCTCGGCGAGGAAGGGGGCGACCTGGGTCGCGGACGAGAGCCAGCGGTGCACGTAGCCCTTCATGAAGAGCACGTCCGTCGGGCAGTACTCCCCGCCCTCGCAGGCTGCCTCGAAGGCGATGCCGTCCGGGAAGAAGGTCTCAAGCAGGGCGTCGGAGAGCTTGGTGGCGCGGTCGCGCCAGATATCGGAGCCGTTGGTCTGGGCCCAAGTCAGTCACTCGTGTTGCTTTTGATCACCGGGATTCAGGTGGGAGGGACTCACGTAGTTGTACATGAATGCAGCACCCTGTGTTAGGGCTGCCGGATTGTAGGACAGTTGGGCCCGGTTTATGCTAGTGCAGTTTTCATCAACCATGGCACCGTCGTACACAGCCCAGGTCTCATTGTCAATGTAGCCGACGCCAGTCAACCAGTCCCAGGTCTCCTCGGAGTACTCAGCGAACGTCGCGTTGCCGGTGAACCTGGCGAGGCGAGCCCCCATGTTGAAGAAGCATGCATTGGAAAACGCTGAGAGATGTGTAAGCAGGGAGACAGCCTTTCGTTCCGGTCATTTTTTGCCATTCGCTTACTTTGTTTATAGTTGTATCCATTGTTTGATGGAGGGATTTGCCAGCGGAGGCCGCCACCGCAAGTGTCGTCGTGCCTGTCCGGGTGCGCCTGAGTCCGCCACACATTCTCTGCGATGTCGATCCACCGTGGTTCACCTTCCGGGGTCGGGACCTGGTACTCAGCAGCCAGTAGCGCCGCCGTGCCCCAGAAACACTGGTCTTCATTTCCCATCGAGGCCGTCCAGTTAGGTGGCATGTAATTGTCCCTCGGGCCAACCTGGAAGAGCAACGATTTGGTAGTGACGTCCTGGTAAGAGTCGTCGCCGGTCAGATGCCAGTAGTCGAGGTACGTGGCCCAGAAGCTTGCGCCCTCGAACCAGTAATAGTCGCCCATGGGCGGAGGGCCGGGGAGAATACCGGGGATCTCTCCGGGTTCGTCGCCGCGGTAGAATGTCATCAGGTCCCGGGCTAGCGACCGCGAGGACTCGACGATATCATCGTGAGAATCGACCTTGTACTCGGCCGCCGCGCCAGGTAGAGTGCCTAGCATCAGAAGCGCCCCAGATAAGGATGTAACGAATGAGGAGACCATTGTGAGTCTGGTCACTGTCGTGAGAGCCTGGGGTTGAGATGTGGCAAAGTTGCGGAAATTGAGGACCAAGGCGCAGGGGCTTTGAGGCCGGACAAAGAATGACAGAGTGCTATGAATGAGCGAACCTCCTTTTGTCGCTCTCTTCCCTCCTAAATGCCTAGGCGTCCTTGTAGACTGTGCTACCGATCAACTGACAGCAGTAACGAAGGAACGAGACAAGAAAGAAAGAGCAGAAGACAGAAAGAACACGACCGCCAACACCAGAAACACGGCCGTGTTCTCGTGAAATGAGGTCCTGCTGACATACATAAAGAAATCGAAATTTATGCACCGTATTAGTTAGAATCCGGGCCGGGTGCCTGCTTGGCACATGAACGCTAGGCCCAGCTGGCCTGTCGGCGCCAAAAGGAAAATAAGAATGCGACGGGAGCGTTGTTTGCTAGCGTTGGATCTCAGAATCCTTCGCAATGCGCCGCCGTCTTCTGGCATCTCACTTAAGAGTTGCATCCCCAAGGATTCGCTCAGCCTCAAATACTCTATTTCGCGGCATCGTTCTGCGACCCTGACTGTAGTTATCCGTACTTGTACTAGCGCTTCCGAAAACAGATACCATAAGGAGGCACATCTGCAGCCTCTCCAGGACAGAACCACGACGGCGTTCGATCGCTGATGCATGCAGTCAAACATTGAAATCTAGGCACATTGGACGAACAGGCCGGCCTGGAAGAGTCTGAGTCTCAATTATAATATGAACATGAATAAATAGCAAAGTAGCATGCGCAGTAGCTGCTGGTGAAAATGCCACACCCCGCGCTGTGCACGTCTCTCCCGAACGCCTCCAAGGAATCCTTGAACTCCTTTCCGCTTGATGCTTGGCGGGTATGCAAAAGTTTCGGACAAATCTTTAAGTCCCCCATGAATCTCGACCATTCTCTTTCCTGAACGCCAATGGAAATCGACCGATACTGGCAAGATCTCGTGTGCAGAAGTACTTTAAAGTTGGCGGTGCCGCAATGGCACGCTATGCGATGTAGCCGTCACGATTGGCTATAATATGACGAACGGCCATATCACAGAGTCCTCTTCCGGGCTACCCACATGATGACGACAAGGATCCCGGTGAAGGCTGTGAGAAGCACAAGCATGTGATCGAAATCGTCGAGATGGCCACAGCCGATCTTGCAGTAGCCTACAGCTCCAGCTTCGTGCTGTGAGGAGGAAATGGACGCGTGAGTCTTGATGTGCTGACAGAAAAGATTGCAGGATGCAGAGAATGGGGAAAGGAAGCTTACAGTTGCTCCGAGAGCCAGATCCCACACGTCTGTGGTCGCCATAACTGTGCCATCTGCGGCCAAGGCGTTCGCGACGAGGAAAGAACCGTTGAACGTCAGGGGTATGGCTGTCTCGTACCCACGTTTTTTCACATTTTGTGTAAATGTGATGTTTTCCCTGGTATTACCCTCCATCTGTAAATTTTTTTGTTAGTGGACTGCACCAAAATTTAAATACGTCGAGCGTAGCCTGGCCCAAACTTACAAGATCCCAAGAGTGCACCTCTGTAGCTCCATTCCAGCTGACATATGCATAGTCTTCATCCCCCGCGATGCTCGGCTTCCATATTGGGCTGGCTGTCCAGTCCATCGTCCACGCCCGATAAACTGGCTGGGTGTTGGTAGATTCGTCGAACCATGGACCCAGCATCGCATCTAGGACAATCTCGCCGTCTTCTGTATATTCAGTAATGACTGGTGTCGTGCCCCAGCTCACGAGGACATTTCCATTATCGAGCTTCTGAATCCCTCCCATTGCCCAGGACGCAATGTCCATTGGGTGATAATACTCGTGCACAACCTCGGCGGTCATCTTCTCGGTGTCGATGCGCAGGTGAAGACCCCTGGAACAGGTGCCCTCAATGCAGCCTGGCGAGGGGTTCCCTGGATCAAGATCGTGGTTGTCGAATAAGGTGATCTCGGTCATTTCGTCATTCAGGAATCGCGCGGTATGCTGAAACCCGAAGTTGGTGGCATTGCCACCGCTCAAGTCCTCGAACTGGTTGTTCGCCCCACCAAGCTGCCAAATGACTGATCCATCCTTGCCGTTGATGTAGACCAGTGATTTGATGCGACGCCCAGAGACTAGGAAGTTGCCCTCCTTTGTCTTCTGCATGCTGTTGATATGGAAAAAGTCCCAGCCAACCTCCTCTGTGGGTGCGCCGTAGTCGCCAGTGCCCCAGTTGACGGCAGTCTCGTTGATGTCAAAATGATGGCTGGCACGCCACAGAAACTTGAGCTCGCCCGTCGCGATGTCGATCTCCTCGAATATGCTGTCCAGGAGCCAACCGTCTTCGGGACCGCCACCTGGTGCATTGCTCATGTCGAAGGGAATCCTCTCGTAGGCCGTGATGAGAGCAGTTCCGTCATGTGTCAGTTGACATTCGTGGGAATCAGCCTTTGTGTTGATCATCTTGGTCGAGATATTGTAAACTTGTTGGTATGACTCGTCGTACAGCAAGCAGTAGCCCAAACCGTGTCCTCGGTAGTCGCTGCCCTCCCAGAAAGTGAAGTACGGCTTGTCGTTGTACATCTGTATCCTCGGGTTGTTGGCTGACGGCCATTGTGGGTCGCCATAGACCAGGCTGAAATCTGTGGTGTCGATAATGAATGGGGTGGCTGCTTGGTCGCCGGCCACCGACGACATGAACAGATATTTACTCAGGCCGGACTTCTCAGGGTACCACTGGTTGACCTGGAATAGCAGGCCAAGCGTGTCTGTTGATTTGTAGGATTGATTAGGATGTTTGCCATAGTAGCCCTCATTATAATTCTCATAATCCGTAACGTATGGCTGGCTGTGCTCCTCGGCCGCCACGAGGCCGGCTCCGACGGCGAGGCTGCCGATAAGAACGGCGGGAAGGTGGTTGAAGAGCTGCATCGTCTGGATCTAAACCTAGATCTGGGTGAGGGTCCGGTGGGTGGGTCAGGCTTGGCTGGACCAGAGAGACGACTTCACCCGGTGAGAAGTTGGGACCAGTGTAGACAGATGCAGATCGGCTCAAACTGCTCTCATCGCAAAAGGCAAACAGCATGCGACTTGTGTGCAAGGCCAACGGCACGCAGACTTAATAGTCTGTAGGGGACCCGAGCTGACAAGCTGGCAACTTTTGTGAGCAGGCTTGGCAGGGTGCGGCGCCGATTTACATAAGGGAGCTCCTCCACCGGCACCGATCCAGTCAGTGGATGCCGGGACAAGATGATGGAGGGGTTCCTCCACCCGGTGTGGAGAAGTCGGGACGGATCAGAAGGGTCCAAGGTATGCTTCTGGAGATTTGAAGGGGCTCTCGTCGTATCGATCTGCGAGTATGGACGGGAGTATCGACAGGAGATGGGCTGAGAGGATATGGCAGATGTGAGGTGGAAGGGTAATGATGTTGACCAAACCAGTGTCTGCCCCTGCTCCCTCGGATGGTAGATCCGACGTTTGGCTGTTGAGAGGCGGAGAAGAAGGTGGTGAACTCCTAGAGGGAGTGATTGGGTGTGTGGGAACAGAAAGGAATGGTATGCAATCTTCAGAAGGAGAGTGAGAAGGACGCCTGACAAGAGAAGAAGAAAAAGAAGAAAAGTCCAGAGTCCAAAGCAGCGTGGTGCTTTGGAGGTTCGAGAAGAATCAGGCTTTCAAGCAAGAAAAGATGGTGCCGCCAATGCTGCTTTGCATTGGGGATTACTCCTTTTGGCGGACGGAAATCCTTTTCGAGAAGCAGCGGAACGAAACTCAAGAGTGTGATGGCTGACCCACAAGAGAAGGCCAGGTCAGAACAAGATTGAGAAGACACATGCAGCGACGCGTAACCTTCCGCCGTGGTGGGAACGTCCGCGCCCCCCCCCCCTCCACCCTACAATACTGTAGATACCTTGTAAACGTATACGTATCCTAGTCTATCAACCTGCCTCGAATGCTTGCTCTTCCCGACTGGAGCATTCCCACATGTGAAATACCCTTTTCGCGGTAGGTGGAGCGGCAGGTGCGAGGAGCGGGTGCCCCTGGAACGTACTCCAAGGAGTGTCGTCATTAGGGAAAAAGATGGGAAGTGGCAGTCAGCACATTGGCGGGGCGGGAAACGAAGGACAGCCGGGGTCGTTGCAACCCCCTCCAATTGGACAGGAAACCGCGAAGGGTGGAAGTCGGTCGTTAACCTGATACGGAAAGCCTGGAAGTGTCCAAGCAATGCGCAGGCACCTGGGCAGCCGAAGATCGTCCAACGGCAGCAATCGCCTCTATCTCATACCTGTCCTGGTCTCCAACGGACGAGGCCTCTCTCTGGATGCCCGGGGACGCCGGTTGCTCGATACAGAAGGCAGGACGACTGTGTTTATTCATTGTGCCAGATCGCGACTCGAGGCCATTTCTCCCTATCGTGCATCTTGTCGTCACGTCACGTCACGCCAAATCCCTCCCCAAGTGCCGAACCGAAAGCCCAGATTTGATGAAGAATTGGCCAGCGCTCAGCCTGTGCTGCCTGTGTGGGCGGGCCAATTCCCCATCACAGCACAGCCTATGGGGTCTATCGAGCACCGCTGGCTGCTGGCCTCGAGACTTACAGTGGACCCACCCAGCCCCTGGATCGACCGGGTTTCAACATCCAATGCAAGCTGTTCTAATTTTTGCACCAGCAGAAATGCAGATGACTTGACTTCCAGAAAGGGGATGAAACGAACCACAGATTACGACGACCGCCGGCCCGTCGACTCGAGCAAGGCATGTCACATGAGGGCACCCACAGTCGTTGTACGGATCGACACTTGCGAAGCGATGGAGACGTCTCGTCCGTCTACTGCAGCAGGTACCTCTCTGCGAGCCAAACCTTGCGGAGGAGGGGCCTACCAGCCTTCTCACCCTGTCAACTCGCTCGCCGGTGTGGAAGAGACACCCGCGGAACCGAAGAGGCTATCTAGTCAACGTAGGACGACATGTCATCGGCAAGCGCTGCGGCTCGGCGGCATTGTACGTCGTAATCAACGCCCCTGTTCGCCCCGTCCTCACCCAGGCCCCACCCCCAGGGCTGACCACCCAAAGGAAGCAGGCGGGAAACTACAATTAGCTTGGAGCCGGTGCGTTGCGGGTGTCACCTTTGTCGACATTACTTCTGCTACCGCACGGAAAAGGTGTACTTGCCGAGCACGTGCCATCAATGCCGTGTACTTCGACGTGCAACCACAGCACCTGAGGGGCTATCCCAGTGAAGCTGCTCGTCGTGCAGTTGGCGGTCTGATTCAAGCTGGAAATGGGTCGTGGATCGTCATTACCAGCCGGGCCGGCAGAGCACCGACTTCCGCGGCCTGGACCGATTTCCGAGCCACTGCTGAGTCCCAATCTCAAGACCAGGACATCAAAACTTCAACGCTCTCGGAGACGCGTCACTGCCGCTCAGCCAGCGCAGACGCGTTCATCAGCTTCGTCTAAAGATGCACCATCCTTGTCCGAACACACCACATCGAGGCAATTGCATTTCACTTTCGGGCACCTTGATGCAGCACAAACGCATGCGGTTCGACTACACATCAGAAACTACTATTGCCACCGGTATATCTTGATGCAGGCGAATTGTTACCGCCGGTCGAAATAAATAATTCGCTTCAGTCACCCCGACTGCTTCCAATCCCACATCTCTAAACACTCGAGCACGAGAATACGTTCGTGCTCACAGTTTAGCTAATGTCTTCTCCGCCTTCGCTTGATCACGGAGAATCTTCCGCAAGATCTTGCCTGCGGGGCTCTTTGGAATCGCATCTACAAGTACGACGCCACCCCGCAGCTTCTTGTGGTTCGCAACCTTGCCATCCACCCAGCTGCTGATCTGCTGACTTGTGAGGGTTTTTGTGCCAGTCACCACATACGCCCTGCAAGACAAAAGACAAGACATGTTAGCATACAAACGACTTTCGACCCTGGAAAGCGGTGTGCGACAACTCTCCAGAACAATGAATCGCAACGGATGGTACTTTGGTCTGCTCACCTTGGGACCTCCGTGTGGTCTTGTTCTACCCCGATAACTGCTGCATCTGCGATCTCCGGATGAGATAGAAGCGTTGCCTCGAGCTCTGCCGGGGCGACCTGCAACCCCTTGTACTTGATAAGCTCCTACCAAATGTGTCGTTAGCGCCTCTTGTCAACACCTCGATCCGGCCCCGCACAGTCGTGGCTACTCCTTATCACGGTTTCTTCTACGCCCGCGCTCACGCCTAACGAGTACCGCCTTGGGAGATGCCGCCGCGGCAAGGGACAAATGGCAACTTACCTTCTTCCGATCAACAATGTAGAACGTGCCGTTCTTACACAACCCAATGTCGCCCGAGCAGAACCACCCGTCTACGAAGCTTTCAGCGTCGGCCTTGCTGTTCCTCCAATAGCCTTGCGTTACTACCGGTCCCCTGACCCATATCTCACCCCTCTCACCAGGGGCGACATCCCTCGATTCGTCATCCACGATCCGGGCCTCATGGTTGGCGACGAGCGGGCCGACACTCCCAGTCGAGTCGGTCTCACCAGCTGGTATAGCAGTGATTGCACCAGTTGTCTCGGTCAGCCCCCAGACTTGTGTTAACCTCGCCTGACCCTTGCCCATCTTCTTCTCCGCCTCGCCTTGGATCTGCGCGCTCAGAGGCGCTGCTCCACTGAACGCGTGGTCGACCGTGTCGAACTGATCGGTAAGTCCGGGGTATTTCGCAAGCGCGAGAAAGATGGGCGGGACACTAAAGAAATGCGTGACCCTGTACCGCTTGGTGTACTCGGTGAATTTTGCAAAGTCGAACTTGGGCATCCAATAGATTGTGCCGCCGCGGTAGAGAACATTGACGAGGTAGCCCTGGACACCTGCGATGTGCGCAGCAGGGAGGTGTGCTAAAGTGATGTACTTCAGGTCCGGCCGCTCGCGTGCCATCCACGCCTTGTTCGGCTCCATATTCAAATATGCCGCAGCGAACAGGTTCGAATGGCTCAGCTTGACGCCCTTGGGCAAGCCAGTTGTCCCGCTGGAGAAGAGCACACAGATGATCGACTCGTCCAACTCCCTCTGGTCGGTGATCCGCTCCCACTGCAGCGTCCTGGACGGCGAAAGGTCTACCCTCTTCCCGTTCGCCTGCACACTCAGTTCAAGCGCCGGGTCGTCGCCCAGGACCAGGAGCCGCTCCGCGCTGAAGTTTAGCTGGCGCACCGTCTGTTCCGTCACCTCCTTCGTGTGCGCATCGCATATTATCACTTTAGGCTCGACCAACCCTACCAGGTATGCCAGTTCGCTTGCCGTCGAAGAGGGGCTTGCAGCGCTATAGATTCCGCCGGCGGCGACGGTCGAGTAGAAGAGAGTGGGCAGCATGTAATGGCCTTGGGTATTGACGAGGACGACATCTTTGTTGCGGCCCTGCGGCCCCACGCCGTACGTGTGTCGCAGGGCGTATGCGAGCTGTGTCGTGAGCTGCCGCGTGCCGGCTTTAGTCAGGTGCTTGTGCTTGGGGTCGGCGGCGTCGGCCGTTAACATGGTCTGTTCGTCGCCATCGCAGATCTTCGAGTCTGGTGGTGGAGCACGGTAAGTTTCTAAGATTGGGCCGGGATTTTTAAGGGAATTTTATTCACCGAAGAGCGCTGTGAGAAGGTCCAATCTCGGTACATCAAGGTGGTCGGCCGCCTTGTAGACGATGCTGCCGCCAGGGCCTCGGTGTACGATGCTAGCCATCGTGAAGTGCCGACGTCTTCGCAGGTCCAGATCCCAAGCTGTTGTTTGCCCGACAGGATCACTTGGTCAATCCAATTCAAAGGGCAAGCACTGGTAACAACAGCAAGACGTAGGAGAAGACCATGAGGCTTATGGCAACGTATTTCAGAATCGGAGCCGGGGCCGCACGAATCATGAACATCGTCCTCGGCACGAACTCTGAGGACGGGGAGAGATAAGTGATTCAAGAGAGGATATAGAAAGCAGCTAGCGCCCAAATTAACTCTGGCCAGAACCGAAAAGAGGAGATGCCAATCACCGGGGAACCATGAGGGGGAGAGATACGACTCCGATCTGAATTGTATGCCCACGCGGATGCTACTATAGACCGGCGCTGCTCGCTCGCTGGGTCTGCCACCAACGACCCACCCCGGAACCAACAACGCTTTGACGTGTGGATGACGGGGGCCACGCCCCCAGTCACCTGTGCAGAGCTGGAACAGATGGCACGGAGTTTTCCAGCGGCACTCGTAGAGTGTGCGGCATCTTGTCCGTTAGGTAGTCACGACCTCTGTTCCACTGCTGCGCGGCCCCCCAAAGTGTTGGGCGTTGGGTCGAGGGGACGAATGCGGGAAGCTCCCCTTCCAAAACGACCCCGCAATGTTGTGCCGCGGCGGTGGGATACCGAGGCACGGCTCGCTGGCGGCTTGTTCCATGGTTACACCAATGCCTGCATCCCGGTCCTTCGATGCGGGAATGGGTGCATGGGTCACCTTGCTTGATGTTTTGTCCCGTTGGTTTCGATGTTTTAAGGTGGGGGTTGAAATGATGTTGTACGTAGTCGGGATGACAATGGGAGGTAAGCTGGGTGGAAATTGTTCAATGGCAATTGCTGCCCGGATGCATGTCTAAGGGGTGGTCAGACTGCTGTGCCGAATTTAAGCCGCTGCCCGACTTCACCTCCTGAGCTGGAGGTCCGAAGGCCCACCAAGGGTTTCCGTTGCCGATCTATCCAGGGACTTCTAAAGACGCTTCGCGCTGATCGGAATTACATCTTTATATACTGGTACTGTATCACGCGGGTTGCAGCCGACACCCAAATCGATGATCATACTGACGCTATTCTCAAGGTGCTGCTTGATTGGTTTCCTCGGCTCTCTCAGATGTTTTCCCTGGGCTCCGCACGACTGATGCCAGTCTCGCACTTCAAGCAGTTTGTTCGGCCGACCTCAGGTCCGGCCCCCGAGTGATCGGACATTGTCTACAGATTGGCACAATAGGTAACGAATCGGAATCTACAAAACCACTCCCAATAACCACTTTCTACAAGGTCTGCAGCATGTGTCCAAGAGAGAGGGGATTTCACCTAAGATTTTCATCCGTGCGCATGGGCTTATTGGAGAATTGAACGCGATGGCACGTCCCGAAGAGAGACGCGGTTGGCATGGCCGCTTCCATGTTCACCTGTTATTTTCGAGCGTGAAGATGCAGGTGGCCCTCATGTTCCTAATCCCAGACGCTCACCAAAAAAGGATGAAGGTACTGCTTCTACCTAGGCACTATTCAAATCACTTCACCAAGGTTCAAATGAAAAATTCTGCTAACTATCATAGGAGCTCCCGAGGTCCCAGTGCCCGTCAGTCCAACCCAGTTGTCTCTTGAACGCACAAAGCGCGAATCTAGCTGCCTCAACTTTGGCATTAATAGGTCGAGGAAGTCGAAGATTGTGTCGTCAATCAGAGCAACTAGTCTCTTTTCTCCATGGCTCAGGAGCACATGCCACACCTGGCGGTTCCCTTTCCCGGGCTGGGATGCTGGACGCCCGCTGCGGTATCCGCTGTGCAATCAGAAATTCAACTGGTATTTTTCTCGAGCCAAACTAATCATCTGTGGCCTGTTTTTGTAGCACGAAACTCCTGAGGTCAGTTTCCCATCATATAATAGACAAAGGTCCTTCACTATGAGATCTTAATGCCTGATTCGTTTCGTAGAAACCGACGATGACCTGCTGGCCATACTAGAGTAGCGCGACCCAGCTACCTGGAGCCGCGCCTTAGCGGGCGATCTCGAGCAACTGGCGCCTAACTCCACGGCCTAGGGGCTGGGCACCTGTAGCCACAGTAGGAGGAAACGGGAGTCATTGACGTAATGAAGTGCCTAAGCCAAACACTTGAGAAACAGTGGCAGGTAACGTGTAGAAGGGGATTAGATGACAATCCTTAAGATGTCTTTATTCTCGTCAAGATATCATTGGAGACAGGCACGGGGGGCTCAATCGTGCTGATTTTCGACCGAATTTACAGTGCTCGTTCTTACCATAATGAAGCGGCCTCATCAAATTTTGGTGCTTCTGATCGTTCTCATCGCCTCTGCCGGCATCACCCTCGGACTGACTTATGCACCATGTTACGCCTCTCTCTGCTCCGAGTCCTACTTGCCTTATGAGACCCGTCTTCATGTAATCACATTTTATTCCATGCTGGCTAGCACTGGCTGCCTGCTGTTCTTGCGTGCTACATCCAAAAAGGCCAGACACGCAAGCCAATTCTATCTCATCCAGCATGAGGTTCCCATCCTTCGGAAGCGTGTCAGTCTTGGTGGCGCCACCCTCTCGGTCTGGCTTGTTGGTTTGATTCTTGCAACCACAGGGTTTTGGGTTCAGCCACTCCTGCAGTACTGGGCGATAAGAACCGATCCCTTGGACTGGGCGACCGCAAAGATACGCCTCGCTGTGACAGGCATCGTCGGACACCATGCAGACCTGTTGCTGGGGCTGGTCATCATCCCAGTGTCCAGAAACAGTCTACTCGGACAAGCTTTTGAGCTGCACCAGAGCACACTTCTGTATGCTCACAAGCTGATCGCCTATCTCCTCTTTGTTGTAGCTTTTGCACATGGAGCGGCATATTATGTGAGTTGTGGAGTCGTTCTCTCCAGGGTTCCGCCACTGATGGTTGCCTCTGAAGTTTTTCGTGGGAGCATATCGCCCAGCCCTCCCAGAACAAAAAAGGGCTTTCAACATTGATAACCCAACCCAGACAATGGAAGAATCGGAACGGGAAAGTGGATGGTATTATGCCACACTGCCAAGCGGCATGTTCGGTTTCTTGCTCATGATTGCAATCATCATCACTTCGCTCCCAGCCCTGCGACGCAAGAGCTACAACGCTTTCTACTACGTGCATGTGATCTGCAGCTTCTGGGCCTTCGTTGCCTTGAGCGTACATGCCAGCACTGATTTCTATTTCCTCTTTCCCGGACTTACACTGTGGATTGTGGACTGGGCTTGGAGACTTTTCCGAGGCACATGTGGTGGCTTGGGCAAGAAGGTTGTCGGCAAACTCGAGAACGCCGGTGAAGGATGGTACAGAATTTCTCTCCCAGCATTTGCGAAAGATATTGGCGAGTCGGGTGCCGCGGAAAAGGCAATCACAACCATGCATCCAGTGCAGTCTTACAATTTAGTGTTCCCGGAAATAAGCAAGATACAGAACCACGCCTTCACAGCCGCGAAGGTCGGCGCCGGCGCAGATGGGCCAGTTTTTCTGTTCCAGCGAACTCAGAGAAAGGATACTAAGAAGCTGGAGAAGGAGTGGACTTGGAAAGCTGGCGCAGTTGTGCCGGAAGTTGGGAGCCGACGAGAAGTCCAAGTGAGGGTTGAGGGCCCTTACTACCCGAGCGATACTGGCTTCGAAGTTGCCTCTAAAGTCATCTGCATGGTTGGCGGCACGGGACTGACTGGGGCGTACAGCCTCACTTTGTGGTGGCTGAAGCATCGTTCCCAGGACGCACAAGCAGAATTCCAGCTGGTATGGACAGTGCGATACAAGAGCACGACCAATATCCGGGAATGGAGGCAACTAGAAGATATGGTCGCTTCTGTCCCAAACATGACCATTCGGGTCCATGTCAGCTCCGAGTCAGGCCGCATAGACACTGAAGGACACCTGCGAGATATCCTCTGGTCTGGTTCGAGAGGTATGACTCTTCCGGATATGCGTCATAAAGCTTGGGTGTACATCTCCGGCCCCGAAAGCCTTTTGAGCTCAACGGAAGTGGCATGCTTAGCAACACGAAGGAAAATTAGCAATGATTCAAGGCAACAGGATTCGCAATCATGGCTTGTGGCGGACTTGGAATGGTATTCTGCAAAATGGGAAGTGTAAAGGGGTCGGCCAACGATCAACTATGTTATGGCTTGATTGATGCCATCCTGGTCCTAAACACATGGGGTCTATTGAATTAATGCAGTAGTCTAGATTTCTGTCTTGCTGATTTCTGAATATTCGCCACAATCTCTGTAGTAGTGGCCTACGGCAATTGACCATGTGTTGTGCTATGTTGCATTTGCTCTCTGCTCTGCTCTATTAAATTATCGTGGACAAGACAGCCTGTGGAAGCTCGCAATGCGTGGTCAGGATCCAAAAGTTGAAAATGGGTAGCTTCTTCCACTTGTGACAATTATCAACGAGAAACCGAGCATTGAAGTGGGTCCAATCCGAGGACTTGAGGCCGTTTCCGGCTGCCTAGAGATCGCGTCGTCCTCGTTGACCAATGTCACGCTCGAGGCAACTTCGATCCTTGTTGATGCCGATGACCTGACAAACAAACAAGCCTGGATCGTTCTGAAACTCAACGACGCCAATCTAGTGCTTACGAGTGGCTTAGATGGAACGAAGGATTCGTGTGTTTGGGCAAGGAGCAGTACCGGGCTTAACAGAGAGAACCAACGGGTGCTCTGGCAATCAACCGCTGTCAAAACAACTTGGTAAGCGGAAAAGGATTGTCAAGCTAGCAAACTTTGTCGTTGAGTGTTGCTTCTGAAAGGTCAAAATGCCCAGCGTAAAAAATCACTTGCTTCCCTTGCGAGAAAGTACGGCCTTTCTCATCACCCACCCCGTTACTCGTTTGCAATTCACTGGCTTGACCGTTGGAATGCTACGGTCTGAGATCTATGGAGATTGCGGACTTAATTCTATGTGCGTATGGAGGGTGTTTGATAAGAAAACCTTCTCTCCGATATCTCCGTTTAAGCAGGCAATCCGTTAGCCAGTTATAATTTACGCTGAGCGAACATCCGTTGTCAATCGACAATCGGTGTCAGCGCTCACTTCGGTTGTGTACCCAGACTATGGTTATTATCCACTTTAGTCTCCCGCTTACTGGGTGTTGAAGGATCGTGGCGGACATAAGCCCGAAAATAGTCTGACTGTTAGCCTAAAGCGGATGAAAGACCGAGTATTTCGGTGTATTCGGCCTTTTGACTTCTAAGCAAGATATCATAACACTCGTAGTCAAGGTTACTTTAAAAGGTCGCGATGTGCTCGTCGTATCTGTATGTGTTATCCAAACACCTCACTCAATCAAAGCTCATTGTTGAAAAAGATTTATTTTCTGGCTTCGTCATGTCGAAAGAGAGCTTGAACGTAGCCATTGTCGGTGCTGGCTTATCAGGCCTCGCACTGGCTCTAGGATTACATGATCAGGGCATCTCCTGCACCGTGTACGAGTCTCGCCCAGGCCCTCTAAACATTGGCGGAGCAGTAGTGCTATCCCCCAACGCCCTCAAAGTTCTTGATGCCCTGCACGTTTACGACGACATCAAGACCCAAGGATTCAACTTCAGTCATCTCCATTATAGAGACGTTTCTGGCAACCTTCTCGAGACCTACGAGTTTGGCGGAAAGGATGCGCATGGCTATGACGCCATGCGCATCTATAGACATGCTCTCATCGATACACTCCTGGCAGAGCTCAAGCGAAAAAACATACACATTGAATTCGGTGCCAAGTTCACCCACGTCATTGAGGAAGATTCAAAGGCAGTCTCTTTCGCATTCGCAGATGGATCCACTGGAACCGCCGACATACTCATTGGCGCGGATGGAATACACTCGAGAGTGCGAAAATACCTTTACCCAGATCTCGAGCCAAAATTCATCGGAATAGCAGCTACTACGGCTGAGGTGCCGATGGCCCAGCTGAAGCTACCAGAAGACTACCATCTACCAGTGACCATCATCTCCCCGCAAGGAGCCTTTGTTATTGCTCCTCAGCAGTCCGACGAACTGGATGTAATCATTGGGAAGCAGCGTTGGGTAGCAGAGCAAGACCGTGCAGCCTGGGAGAAGACTCTGGCCGACAAAGAAGACGCCGTGCGCTTCCTCCAGGAGGACCAGGAGCAGTTCTCCGACATTGTCCAGAATGCCGTCTCGCATATAAACCCCGACAAAATCAACGTCTGGCCATTCTTCGTCGTCCCTAAGCTCGACCGATGGGCCTCGGAAAAGCGCCGCGTCATCATCTTGGGCGATGCTGCTCACGCGATCGCGCCTTCTGCCGGCCAGGGTATCAACCAGGCCTTCGAGGACATTTACATTCTCGCACTGTTACTGGGAAGGTCCGGTGAAATTGCGAACCTACAGGACGCGCTGAGCTTCTGGCAGTCATACAGACAAGGGCGGGTGGACAAAGTGCTTGAACTGAATAAGCAAGTTGATCTGAGGCGAATGCCTGTCAAGGATAGTGTCGCCGGCGAAGGCAGTGGGCTTCAAAAGGAAGACTTTGATCTGGAATGGCTGTACAAGCCAGACTTCAAGCACGTGGTGGACGAGTGGATTCTCAAACAGAAACAGTACGGCTGGGTGTGATGCAAGAATGCACAAGGGACGCACGGGAAACGTGCTAGAAGTTGTGGTTCTCGGTCTGCAATGAAAAATCTATAACCTCACAGGATGCAAAACAAAATATAATTGATGATTTCTTATTCATTTCAGCTCGTGAATGCTACGGACCTGCGGCTGCGTTTAGATTCCATCCCAATCAGGCTCCTGGCCCTCCATCTCAATTCCCAAAGTGGTCTTAATCCCCTTTGAATTTGAGCCGTGGGTCTCATCAACCTCAGTCTCAGATATAGGGCTGTTCTTCTCGAAGTCGATGTAGAAGACACGATTGCACTCTGAATTCCAATACAGGTGTTTCTTACGTTGGTCGTGACGATCGACACCTGTGCTTCTAATATCTCTCATCGTACGTTCAGATTCAACATCCAAGACTTCCTCCGATGGTATATGACATGAATCATCCACGACATTGTCTGCCTCGATAGATGTGCCGGCGTTAGACATCAAAAGCATGTGGGTGATCTCCAGTCCACTCATGTTCTGATTGCCCAAGGGACACTGCAAGGCGAACAATCCCAGACACACCGGTACGCATGCTCCTTGGAGGTTGCTCATGTGCTGGTACATGATATACTCATTAATCAGCCTGTGCTGGTCGCTCACAGCCACACCTTTGGCGCAGAAAGTGTATCCGAAGCCTGCAAGGGTGATCTTGAAGAACTCTGCGTGATGGCCTTTGAACAAAACCTTCGGCTGGTGGCAGAACAGTTTTTGATCGATCTCCAGCTGTTTATGAGTGAGCAAAATGAATGACTGATCATCTAGTGGATGTGAGAAGTCCTTGATTCTCCCAAGTCCGCTATGCCTGGCGTAATTGGGGCATGATTCGTCCAAAGGCTTGCCACACTTCAATCCTACCAGACACTTTTGAGTACAGTATTCCTGGCATGTTGCGTCGGCATCCCCCAAAGTTTGTGCCTTCTTGATGGATGTCTCTACTGTTTCATAAAGCAACCTGTCATCGTTGGTCGCAGACGGAAGTGTGGTGGCAAGTCGGGGGAGATTCGCCGTCATATTCACCCAAACGCATCTCTCGTAGTGAATTCGGAGAGAATCTCTGTCTGGGATCTCTGACTCTGGGAAGCTGGCTGCCTTATTGTCAAAACTTCTGATCACGTCCGACGGCACGAAGCAGCGAATTCGCAGCGTTTCGGGGTGGATCGCCAGGAGTCCTGCCTTCCAGAAATCGTACATATGAGAAAGCATCATGATCTCGTCATTTGCTGAATTGCGTGTTGTATTTTCGCCAACAATATGGTCAGGACCTTGTGTGACAGTTGCGAGTGTACTTTGGCCAAGAATGTGGTACCAGCCCAGCCCTGGTGAAAATCCGGGCTTCCAGTAGACTCTGTGTCCTGAGATCGCGCAGCAAACAGACAAGACTCGTTGAGGCGGACGGGCCAACGTTGCTGGATTCGGATGACTGTTGGCGATTCGCGACAGTGGAACAACTATTGTTGCGTCAACCGGGTCGTGGTCGTGCACTAGTTGTGAAGATTGGGGTCTCCGTGGATTCGACTTTATCCTGTGCTCTGAGACACCCGGGGAAAGTCTTGGTGGGTGAAGCATAGGTTCGGCTCGAAATTGGTGAAAAGAAGTAGGCTGGGATCCATACAAACTTTGAATACAAATCCCTAAGAATTTGGAAATTGTTAGCCAAGATACGTCTCGTGAATCATACGCCTGATACATGCAAAACAGGATTTCTGCGACGTATCTCGAGTGTCGAAATGAAAACTAAACTTACGCTTGACATGCCCACAGGAAAGAGTCTTCATCGGATATGTAAGAAGCTCTTTGATATTGCAACAAATGTTGCAGTGGCGTACAAGGTAGTAGCGACCTGGAGGAATTGGCTTCGTCATGTTACCGCGAAGCTCTTTCAAGGATCCCACCGTCACTCCTTCAGAACACATACCACCGAGCGGCCACAAAGCCCATGCAAGACTGGCTGATGATTCATGAGGAGAGCCGGTGCAATTGTCCATGGTCAAAGTCGTGGCTCTTAGCAGCTGGTTCAACGCATCTTTAAAGAGGATATGAGGCTTGTTTGGGTTTTGATAGAATCCCGCAAAGGGTACTCGAAAATTGTCGACAAATATTACGTTCCATGCTGCCATGCGCAGCTCTCGATCTATGACGTCCATTCCGGGACGCAATGTGTTGATCTTGTGTGGCTGATGAGAAGTCTCCAAATTGCCCACTTGTCTCCGACTGCCGTTAAAAATCTTTTTAGTCGTAATATTGGACTCATCAGTCTGATAGTTAGCGGTAGGTGTTGTTTCTCTCTCTCAAGAATATCCAGAGGCAGAAGAAAGTAGCTGGGTATTTATAAATGTAAGGAAGGTGGCCCTGATAGTGACAAGGTTACAAGAATGAAAGATGAATCACTGCAACCCTGCCGTCATAGATCCCCGGGTCGAGGTAGGAAAGGGAATGCCCAGTAGATGGCTGTCAGTGTGTGCACAGTGGTAGCCACTGGCATTGGATAGCTCAATGGACAAGAGCAAGCTGAAATGAGAAAGTCATAGGTAAACGGCTGATTCCAGCCCCGAGGTCCGAAGGTGCCGTGAGCCACACCACAATTGTTTGCACTACATAAATCCTTGTTTTTCGTCTTCATACAAGGGCCACCCAACCTGTGCCATTGATGATGGTCGTTGGCTGACGACCAACAGAATGCAATCGAGCTACCGGAGCACGCCGGGCCATCAGATTTGGCAACACCAACACTGCTTCCTCCGCCCCGTCACAACTCAACAAGGACCAGTGGAAAGCTTAAGCGCAACGACATTTCAACCACAGCACCTTTCTTTTGTATTTCGTATGAAATATTTACTTACTCACATCCTTCAATGAATCAACGAAGCTACTGAGAAGAGCTGCCTACCGAAATCTCAGTTTACAAAGCGCCTGTCATCCTGGATGGCAGCATGGTGCTGCAGGAGCCTAGCTGTGTCACCTAAAATCAAATGCACGATTCCTGGATCTAATCATGAGGCGGGAACGGCTCAGATCTTCGATTCAGAGTAGGTATGCTTGTAGTTCAACGATGTCGATGGTACCACGTAATATCTCTCTTAGGCGATCTGTCACCAAGCGAGTCTTCCTGCATAGTTTCCCGCAATCACAAACCCCTCGCTGCGTTCACAAATCAGACATAAGACATCTGGAATGGGCGAAAAACATCTGAACACGTCTTGCTTCAACTACCAAGATACTGACTGGCGCCATGCTACCTATACTTTAGGCTAGACATAGATGTAACAAAGGGGGCCGGCCATAGTGTCGAGTGCGTCTTTGAGCTTGCGCGTTTCACCCAGCACACCATAAAGTATGTCGTCCTGCAGAGTCCCGGGCTTATTACCACCCTGTCCAGGAAAGCCGCCCATTGAGGTGCCACCCGAGATTTCGCTCAGTCTTGCGGGAAGTTTCTGGTTTTGCCATATCCACCAGACTCGATCAATCATGCCGTGATGCAGGTAGAAAGCTGGGTCGCCGGGAGAAACAAAGAAGTCCTGGTGATATACTGTCAGCTTCTGGATGTTTCCGTCGCCTGGGCCAGTGAAGGCCGATAGCATTGGAGATTGTAAAACCTACACCTCCAGGGTCTCCGCCAATGGTGTAGTGACCTCCTATGTGGACACCCCAGGTATTTGTCAAGCCCTGTCCTTGCATCCTATTTTGGAATGTCCCTACGTCGCTGGCGTTTGTGATGAGGGCTTCCGTATAATTGGCAGCGGTGTGTGCGGCACTATATCTGTTGATATCCCGTCGGAGACATCCTGGGCGAATACGTTAGTTGGCCTGCAGATATATTTTCTTTGCACAACTGGAAATAGTTTGTGGCAGAACGACATGTATAACTCCATCCACCATCATTACCAAGGATGAGTTGTACCCCAGGGTATATAGGGTGATTTTGTGGTAGGCAAAAGTTCAGAAGATAGATACGGGAAGAAACTCACTGGGATTGTGACCTAGACCGTCGCGTTGGGGATTGGCTGGTACTTTGAGGGAGGGTGAACCAGCAGCAATGGGACCGAGATTCACCGACATGCTGTGTGCAGTCCAAGTAAGTCAATGAAGACTTCAAGTTGGAGACCGTAACCGCTTCAAAGCATAGAAGCACTGAGTAAACTCACTTTTTGAAGGGTCCACTAGTCACACAGCCACCACCCTGGTCCGGCGGAATGCGATCGTAGGGCGGCGGACCAGCTCCAACAGGGATTCCGTCGTACGCAACTTTGGCACCGTTTCCAGACATGCTGGATGCGTTACCATTGAATATGGGGGAGTTGGCGGGGTCGGTAGCGTACCGGGCCCAGTTGTTGTACTAGCAGTTGATCGACGCGTCAGAAAATCTGCCACAGAAGGTCCAAGAATGATTTGTTGCAGCCGGAGTCTGTCACTCACAGGTTGGTAGCCCTTGTATCCACATTCATCCCGCAGAGCGTTCTCATACAACCACAGGTAGACCCGATGCCAACCCAGGAAGTTCGCCTGGCAATGTTAGCCCACACGCAAGTAGCCCATGTAGGAGTGGAAGAATGAAAAGACTTGAACGAACCGTTCCATGCACCGAGAATGTTAAATTAATGTGCACTGCAACAAAGTCATCGAACCTGCTCTTGGCTCCCGGGAACTTCACGCTGTCATGTCTGGATGGTAGAGACTGGAGGCAGAGGACAGCCTTGATATAATCCTCCCGCTCGGGGACGCTGAGGTCGCTCCTGCGAATTTTGAAGCAATCAGTAACCGACAGGTGATCTTGCAGTGCTCTTGAGTGAGCGTACCATTCTCGACGCTTCACAGCTGTCTCAAGTGTGCATTTGGCCGTGGACGATTGGTTGAGATAATGCTCAAGATTGGTCAGGCCTACCGCCGCAAGACGGTCCACAGCGTCCTCAGGATATAAACCAGCCGACACAGGAGCAGTTAGCCGCGAGAGGAACCAGGTTGCGCCGAGGATGAAGCTTTGAGCATGCATTCTGTCCGATTTTCAGCAAGGGGGGATTGAGGGCATCGAGCAGGAAAATATTTCTTGTGCCAGTTCAGCTTACTGCTACCTTTTATATTGAAAGCATGCCAGCATCACTCATTTCTTTGTTAGACTGGACTGCACTCCCTCATAAGACTTCGATGTCAGCAGTGACAGCAATCCGATCAGGCTGCATATTACGTTGCCCGCATTGTCGCCCTCCAGAGGGCCTTCGTATATTGCACCTCTGGAGCTCTTGGCGATTGTGATTCTTTCCCGCAGATGCGTGTGTGCCTAAAATGGAAGGTTTATTGTTTATTCTGGTTCGCTCACTATACATCAGGTCAAGAGGGCATCTCAAGCCACCCGAATCAGACACCGCACACGGCTGAGCGCACATTCGCCATTATTACGTACACACCAGCGTATCATTGATCCTTCGTGTTACAATGTAGCCCGGATCATAAGAGCCACTGCTTACATGAGAGCAAATTAATTACCTCGAGAATGATGTCCCGCGGGATAACGTTTTGTCTCTCGGGGCGTTGAAATTAAGCCCCAGATGCTAGGGGTTCATCTCAACTCCCGGGGCTTGCATAGGAGTGCTCGTAATCACGGCCCGGGTAAATATCTCCCCTGCAGGGCCGATCTCGATGTTTCACCCACACTCACTTCTCAGCTCCTGTCCTGATCTGTCGGATCTCCGCCACCTGCTGCGTGACATGCAGCTGAGCTGCCGTGCACCGAGCCTCCTTGATCTTCGCGCCTGCAACCTGAGGCCTGAGTCAATTCTGTGGAGGCCACTCCCCGCGTCGTGTATATTTCCCCACCCTAGATGGAACTTGTTGCTCCTCAATGTGACAGTGCAGATATGTTTGGCAATATGGACCCACGACAGATCATCGAATTCTTTTCTTGTTTCAAGACATAATATCACATCAACGTTATTGCGTCGCTAGTGTGGTCCAGCGAGCGTCGCCTCGACGCCTCCTCAATTAGTCGTCGAACCTCATAAGCTGCGGAAAATTCTGTCACCTTTTAGATACCCTAGACAAGGACAATTCTTGCTGACTTGAGTATTTAGAATAGATAAACTAATGGAGGTAATGTGCTATTACGACGGCATTGATATTCGGTCATGAATCGGAGTAGTAGAGGGTGTCAATTCTCCTCAGAGTGGACTGCTCTTTGACAGAGCGAAATTATGAGACAAGCTAGAAATGGTGACTTGTTCCCGGAGGAAACGATGTTTGGGTTTGTAAAGAAAACTCGTGGTTCTCTAGAGGTTGTATAGAGCGGAACTTCGTTATGAATATTCTATTGAGAAGTGGTGTCGTGGCTAAATGAAAGAAGCCACTTGCAGCTTGGCTGGAACCACAACACCTCAAAACTTGGTACTGTGCTGCTTGCAAAGTGATACCTCAAGCCAATGACAGCCACTGGCCATAGACAACGAGACACCCCTGTGACGAGCGCTCTGAGCATCTCCGGCCCCCCCTCGACTTTACGTCTTTTGAGACGAGGCCCCAGGAGGCAATCGATTCTTCACCAGTGAAGAAGGATGAAGCTGAGTAAGAGAAACAAGAGATGCCAAGGAGAGTCTGATGCAGTGAGTCTGCAGGCTTCATCCCCTTGCGATTCGCTTTGAAGGTTTTGTGTTACTGGAACGTGACCTCGTCCCAATAAAAATCGTATTATTACGTGTTATATTAGCAAAAGGTGGACATATCAAAATGCTAAATCATGGCCGAAAGGTGTTGGTAGTGACTTGATATATGTATTTGTCATTCTGGTAGAGGTCCGGCCTCCAGGGCTAAAGGGTATCCAAGGTACAAAAGGAGAAGCGCGCCCACAACGCCTACGCTGAAAAAAGAGATCAACCCAATCCTGCCTTCTCATAAGGTCAGGACAACTTAAGAAATCCCTGAAACACCAAAGTAAACGCAAACGAACGTCCATGACCTTCTCCTGTATGATAAGGTGCAAATGGAGTCTGTTAAGCACTTCGTGTCGTTACGCTCATCGGTAATGAGCCACCCATGAAGAGCTTTTGGTAGTTCTTCAGCGAAGAAGGGTCGTTGATGAATTGGAAGTCAAAGTTCCGAAACAGCTAATCATAAGCAAAGTCAGCATATTGAATCTCAATTGGTCACACAATAAGGCTGGTTTGGAGCTTACCTCGATAAGGACTTTGTTCAACTCGACGAAAGCGACAGTCTTTCCAGGGCAACCCCATCTTCCACTGCCGAACACGAGGTCCGTCTGCTTCCGCATGACGCTCCTGGTCTTCTCATCGGCCTCGATCCAGCGCTCCGGCCTGAAGATGTTGGAGTCGGCGCCGAAAACGGACACCTCGTGTGCCACGGCCCAGGTGCTATGTCCGATCCTTGTCCCTGGAGGGATGAACTGGCCATTGAATGTGTCACCCTCGGGGCCGACCTGCTTCATGATGAGCCCACCAAAGGGAGGATTGACCCTGAGCCCCTCGTAGATGACGGCCTCCAGGTATGGGAGCTTTGTTGCCTCCTCGTTTGTGGAGGGCTGGGAGATTGCGCCGTCGGCAATCGCCTGGTCGATCTCTTTCTTAAGCTTGGAGGCAACCCTCGGGTTAGATGCGATGTGTGATATCGTCATCTTGATTGCGTTGGCAGTCGTGTCTGAGCCTGCAATGATCGGGAACATGACCTCGGATTCTGCCGAGCGCCGGTCCAATCCGTGCTTCAGGAACGATCCCTGCACGTGGAATCAGTATTGTTGGTTCATTAGTGGGGTGTGCATAACAAACTTACCAGAAGGTCTTGTTGGTCTTTTGCATCTGGTCCGTGACGACTAGCGACCAATTCCCGGGCCATTCCCATGAGATAACCAACACCCCAGCTGTCTGTGGGCTTAGGGCCCAGAAGCTTGAGAACTGTATTGGAGAGGAAGATCTTCTGCAGAGGTGGTATATCCGTGAACACTTGGATCCATTCTAGAGCAATCTTGACAATGGCGATAATACCACGAACGTCCTTGTTTGTTTCCAGAAGGCCCAGTGGCTTGCCAAACGCGAGCTTAGACTTGGAGTCATGGGCGTAGAAGTCTGCTAGTCTGCCAAAGTCGACTGGCTTGACTGACTCGTCGGACAAGTACTCCCGCTTGATCAGGTTGACCAAAGATTGGACCTGAGAGTCGATATCCGACTCGAGACGAGGGTTGTCTTTTCCCATGTACCCAGCAGCCACTTTGGACCGGAGGGACATGTGAGCTTGCTTGTCCATGACGCTTCCCATCATGTCGTGGTAGGGGTCGAGTCTGGTGGCCTTGTACCAGCTGCTCCGCTGATATGTTGATCGTGCTGCCGACATCCGGCGAAGATGATCTGGGCTGGATGCGAGGAGGTCATTGGGACCGATTCTGACAAGGGATCCGTATTGCTTGGAAAGCTCAAAGTAGTCAAGATGCGATCTTCCAGAGCGACGGATCCGCAGCATGGGGAAATATGATATGGAGGCGAGGAAAGGGCCGGAGAAGGCTGACAGTCGACGCCATGTCATGAACCTTGTGATCGATATGTATGAAACAATAAGGAACAAGAGAATGACACCCGTGGCGGCAGGCCTCGATTTGAAATCGAGACTCTCGACCTTCCGGGTGAGCACTAGAAGGTTCGCCATTGTAACACAGATGATAAATCTGGTATAGATAGATTTGAAGGTTGCCACTCGAACAACAAATATGTTTACTTGGCTGTGAAAAACACCAATATTGTGACTGCCACTATGTTTTAGAGTGCTGATGAGGATTTGTTTGACTTCACTGGAAGCTAGGCATGACCACGAACACCCTCCCGTATTTAAACATCGAGGCCATGGCCCAGGACATGGACGACACACCCACACCCACACCATCAAGTCACCAACGTGAGCCTCACAAAGGAGTCATGCTCCCGGGGCATCCTCATGGCATCGCCTCATTCCTGACTGTGTAATCAGGCAGTAAATCGAAAGATGGTGTGCCTGAAGGGCAGTGCCCCACGAACCAGTCATCCCCCCCTGGTGAGGTCGAGGTATCCGCCGGGTAGAACGGCCGCTCCCTGATGGGGCGCGGTCCGAAGATGATACTCGTGTCGGATGAGGGAACGGTGTCCACGTGCGGCCCCCGATAACTTCACGGAGCCCTCCTCCAGGCACCATAATGTCTGCACTTGCAGCCAACTTCTCTCGAGGTGTCCTCATGTTGGTAACAAGCGGAACGCCAATGCAGGGTTCCATGATCCTCCCCAGGATCTATGCGCACAAGCCGCCCCCAAAGGGCCCCGCGTGGGATCCACCGGGCACATGGCTAAGTTGTATTGGCGATGAGCATACCCGTCGCCGAGGCGAAGATAAGAAAACATGGTGCGTTGGGTGCGCCTCCCTGCAGCCGATAGACGCCCACGGCCCACTCGGCTCGCTGTGCGGTGTGATATACGAAGGAGGGTGCGCCGTGGACCTGCAAGCCCGGAAATGCGGTGTCGGTGTAGGACGTCGATTGCCGAGGCATCAACGTCGATGACCGTGTGACTTGATCTCGAAATAGGCAAGAAAGTGGAACACGAAAGCGGCGGAGGGCACACCTGGGTGGAGGTGAGGAAGTCGAAAAACTGGGAGGGCGTCGACAAAAGAACGATTGTATTCCCGTTTCTGGCCTGCCTCCTCAGCCGCCACTCCACCCTCTCTGCTTACCAGGGCGGGCGCAAAAGAATGATCGGGCGCACCCGACACGACGAATGCGCCTCGCAGTCTCAATAGTAGTCCCGGTCCCCCGTTTCGGCTCTAGGGTGGGCGGCTTACGGGCTGAGTGGGTGGGTATCCGCTCCTATTCGACAGGCCGGAACACACGCGAGTTACGTCGTCTTACGGCCCGAGTGACTCGAATGGGGGATGGGTGCCTGACTTGGCGGCTTTAGGGCTGAATCCTGAGGTGGACTGCGCTCCGTGAGCTGACATCAGAGAGAAGGAAGCTTCGGCGAAGCCATGGCCTCAAATGATCACGAGGGATCCTATTTCGAGCAGATGGGATAAAAAACCCGTGGCTGCCTGCGAGTAAGATTGATAGGGCTGAAATCCCGGGGGGGTTCCTCGACAGGATTTAGACTACTTATTCCATGCGCCGGCGCCACGTTTCTCCTGCGAATTGGGCAGCACAGCACGCAGGGTAGCATCTTCTGGGACATTCAGTCTGATGACTTATTACCGGCATTCCGGTAGCGGTGGCTGCACAGACAATTTTGTTGTTTTTGCTGCAGTTTGCGATACCCGCTTCCGCCCTGCATGATACAATTTGGACCACCTCCCACCCCTAACCAGCCGTGCCCCTACGCGCCCACTCTCAAATAGGAAATTGAGGCGCGATCACTTCTTCAGGTGCAGCGCCTCCTTGACCTTGTCGAGCTTGGACTTGTTCTGGCCCTCTGCATGTTGGTCACCGGTGGGAGCCGTGTTGCTACCCTCGGCGGCCACACCCTCGCCAGTCATGGCTTTGTCGCCCTGCACCTTTTCGTGTCGATGTGTCAATAGTGTGATGCAAGCGGCACGCGTGGCGCAAACATTGGGCAGCGACTCACCTTCTGCTCCTGGGCTTCGGCCTGCTCCACGACGTCGTGGGCTTGGGTGGCTGCGGCGTCGGTGATTCCGCTCATGGCCGCTTGTGATTATGTTATTATTAGATCGAGATTGATTTTTTGTGATTAGACGAGTGGACTGCGCAGGATCGATCCTCTCACGGAGTAGATGTGTATGGTGTCGGCCCAACACTGGCAGGACTGTGGGCGGCTGCACCTCCTGAATATATATCAATGTCAATAGAGTGCGAGCATTGGCGAGAACATCGACGTTACCATCAGTCGTCATGCCGAGTCTGAGTTCGGGCAAGATGAGCATTTGAACGTCATCCAGCGTGTGACGGAGGGGCCCTCGACCAAAGAGCTCGCAGCTGTCAACGACTTGAACCACACACCCGCCTGCTATAAGATCCCCGCATCGACCGTTGCGATGCACAAGTGCAACGTCCAATGATGTGTGTGAAGCCTGCATTTGTGTGTTGCATCGCCAGAGGCCGTGGCGTCGATCAATGAATGGCCAAGCTCCCGTCGTGCTGCGAGCCGACGGTTGATGGTCAGCAATTTGAAGACATGTGCCCCATCCTACATTGCGGCGCGGTGCGTGAACAGAGCCAATCCCCAGTCGAGGACGCGATATTGTCAGCTCGTCACGAAATTATGTAGATACTGCAACAACCAACTGGTGGAGCTTCAACGCGCTTGGGTCGGCGCTCGGCCCGTGGCGGCTCGTCCAGTTAATTGGAAGGAGTCGGTGGAAGGTTTCAGGCCCTTTCAGGAGCTCTGCAGCATCTGAAACACGGTCCTCGTGGCTGGATGACCGCAGGGTCAATTCCAGCAACGTACTCTACAAACATCCGAGCTATTTATCAAATCTTGTCAGAGCAAGAGCATGCGATGCAGTCAGGTCACGTTGTCAACCATGAATCGCTGGCAGAAGGCGACGTTACCACTCTGGCTGCTGTCAGCATTTGGCTGCTTGTGTTTATCCGATGCCGTACCATTGTGCACACCTTTCCCATACTTTCACTCGCACGATCATGCTGTGTGCCCCATCGATGCAACTGGACCGATCTGGGCCTCAAAATCATTGGATCTCGGCTGGGTCAAGGGAGATGCCTGCCACGGCGTAGGGCCCAGCCAGTTCTGCATCTTCACCCATCCGAGGTTCAACCGCGGCCTCGGTATAGCACTCATCACCACGGATGCAATACTCGAAGACATATCATCTTCGCTTGCCTTGCAGCCACCAGATACGAGGGATGGGAGCCTTGCTGCTGTGCCGCCTTACGAGGCCAAACAGATACCCGGAAAAGGAGTTGGTTTGATTGCCAACCGAGATATTAGCCAGGGAGAACTTATTATGGCTCGGACTCCAGCCGTTGTGGTGGATGGTGCGGCATTCAACAACTTGAGCACAACACATCTTACACAGGCACTGGCCCATGCAATCACGTCCTTGCCATATAACCATCAGTATGAGTATCTCCAACTGTCAACCCATGATGACGCTTCGACCTATGAAGAGAGGGTGTACAAGATCTTTGCCAAAAATAACTTCAGGACGAAATTCAACAATGGGAAAGACTTTAACAATGGGAAAGACTTCCACTCTACCTTTACTGAAGGTTTGATAATCCTCTACTACATCAAAACACTCCGAGTCTCGGATCCTGACGTCTCGCCCTGCAGTATCACGACTAAATCACGACTGTCGTCCCAACAGCGGCTACCATTTCGATGCAACGACGTTGTCACAAAAGGTCTACGCAGCACGTGATATACATGTTGGCGAAGAACTTAGCATCGCCTATTATGAGTACGTCCAATCAATTCCGCATTCTACCCACTTGCTGACAGCTCTGGGTAGTCCAATCCAAACCCGCGCCGGGCGGCAGCACCAATTACACTCTCATTGGGGATTTGAATGCACCTGCAAGCACTGCACTGCTGCTTCAGACTTTGTCTCAGAGTCAGATAGAAGAATCGAGCAGATACATTCTTTATGGAGTGATCTTGACGACTACTCTCCGGCTTCGAGCGGCTCGACGGAGAAGGCAGAGAGACTCCTCGAACTCTACAAGCTCGAGCAACTGGACACTCGCATGCACGAGGCATACTATCGCGCCTCGATAGAATGGAACGGTGCTGGGGATTCGGCTGCAGCAATTGAGGCAGCAAGAAGATGTCTCGAAAGAGGAGAACAGATGAGGGGGCCAGAGGCGCCCTTTGCAAGGAACATGAGGGAGTTGATGCAGGATCCGCAAAAGCACTGGAGTTGGAGATTTCGCTTGCCAAACGTCCACGAACATGACTGAGAACTGGTTTATGGACTGGGCGAGACAACAGAGTGGCTGGGGTTAAAGGATTTGAACAGGAAGCAGACCTGAAGAGTCCAGTGACCTGCATATCGGATTGGCCATGGTCCATACAAGCAGTCGAGCACAGATTTAAGGTCTGCATATGCATTGCCACAAGGCAGACTTGGAGACATTATCAATTTTTTTTGGGAAATAAATTTCAATATGCCATCCAATGTCAAGTGTTGTTATTATTCGTTTTGATTTTGAACCTGGTGTTGCAGTTCTCGTGTTTCTTGGGGATAGGCACACCAAAACGCCCGGATTTCCATCACCTGGTCTGGTGGTCTAGTGGTATGATTCGCGCTTAGGGCTCACCCTAATGCTTAAATTGCGCGAGGTCGTAAGTTATTCTCCACCTTACAAGGTTCCAATACGCAAAACTAACAGCTTCCCAGCCGGGTTCAATCCCCGGCCAGACCCAATAATCCAAACTTTTTTGTTGAATTCTTTTGTGGAAAAACAATGTTCAATAACTTTTGGCAAGAGCCAGTTCGAGTTTTTGATGTGATTGGGTTGTTAAATCCACTGCGTCGGAAATCGATGTGAGGACAACGAGAGCTGCGAAATCCTGGGAGCTGTGTTGGACCATAGCTGGGATAAAATACGGTTCAATCTTTTGGGTGCTCCAACTCCGCTCTTATCTTGTCCAGGCCTTAGCTCCGAGGTCTCCTCAGGGCTCACTGGCCAGCAATTTGAGTTCGGGTCATGAAATCATCCATTACGTTCAGTAAAGTTCAGGTTGTGATAGCATTGAAAGATGTCATTCACCCCCTGTCTTCCACCTTCCTATCATGGGAAAACAGCGCCACTATCTCAAGCTACCAAATACGGCTTGCATGGATCCATAAAGCTTTGTGCAAGCGCTACAGGAGGTCATCCAAAGAGAAAAACCACTGTTCCGTTAAAGTACATCCCATGGCCGGTCATGTCACAGGCGGCTTCCCTGCAGGAGGCTCTTCTACCGGACGTCGTCCCGTGGGATGTTACCCTGTGTAAAGTTATACCATATCACATTATCCCGTATACAGGTATCTTACAAGAGAAGAGGTACAGTCTATAATAGCCAAGCCGTAACCTATCATCTTTAGTACATACTGCTTCCATCCGGCTGCGACCAGCTGGATTAGGAAGACCGAACTGTGGGCGTGACTGGATCCCCGGAAGATGGCAATTGAGGCGGCGCCACATCAAACTTGGTGACCGAACCCCGGTCAGATGCCCTAGTTTATCCCACGCCGGCGCCGCCTCGTGGCTTACGCCGTTGTGGTTTCTCACCCCCTCCCAGGCTCCCCTGAGTACCTTACCGATCGGACTCTGTGGAACCGCGAGGTAAGGGGTCGAGGCATCTCTGACCACCATCCCCCTCCCAAGGTTCCAACCCAGCCTCTGACAAGGGCAGCATCAGCCGAAGCCACGTTATTGTCGGGTCCGTGCAAGTAATAAATTGAACCAGGGTGATTTACGCTCCCCTCGAGGGCCATTCATGCGGACCAGGGCAGCGAACGTCAATAAAGTTTTAAGCTTTGTTGGTCCCCACACCCAGCCGTCAAGTGCAGATGATTCGCGCATCTTGCATGCCGCGGCTTCCTGCCCCTATCCCCAGTACGGAAACTCCAGCTTCTCTGGCTTTAACCGCCCCTGACCGCCGACACGGACCCGAGCCAGATTTTGCCGCTTTCCGAAGCCTGTTCCAAGTCATGCAATCCACGGTGCTGCAGTGCAAATTGACCCAGGGGCGGGGTGAAGAGGCGAGAGCAAGACGCATCGCACTGCAGCGCAGATCTACTGTGCGGGCTTGAGCGACGGATGAACGTAGCCAGGCATGCGGAGGAGTCATCTATCTCCTACCTTTAGCTCCGCATGGGTTCCTGTCCCACCACCGCATTAAACCCTCGGCTCAATATCCTTCACAACCTTCCATGAAGATAACGGGCGATCCCCACTCGGGGAAGACGACCCCTGTTGGAATGACTGGTCGAACATCATCCCCTCGTGGCCGGTTCAGACCAGAGTCCCCCTGTCAATCGCGCGATGTTATCTCGCCGTCATGACAGGGTCCCATTCCGCTGGGGCAATGGTAACGGCAGGTATATAAAAGCTTTGCCAAGGGGCGGGTGCTATGTCTTGGGAGATGTTGGTATCTCTTGGCTACGTCTTCCTCCGTTCCCATCTCCACCAGTGAATCCACCCCACCCCAATCGGCCATCTGTCGCTGGTGCAGCTTGCCAAGTAGACGCATCCCACGATGCTGTACAAGCAATTCGTCGCTGCCGCCTTCTGCGGTGCAGCGGCCATTGACTCGGCGCTGGCCAGTCCTTTCGATGCCGGACGACTCCTCAGCAAGAGGGACGTGCCTAGCACTCATGTCCGTCACGAGAGGCAGATGCCCCACTGGTCCTGGACCTGGGAGAAGAAGCAGAAGGTCAAGAAGTCCACTGTACTGCCAGTGAGAATTGGACTGCGGCAACCTGAGGCTAAGCTGCAGGAGGGCCGCGATCTTCTGATGGAGAGGTCAAACCCTTCCTCCCCGTACTACGGCCAGAGCATGTCTGCTCGTGAAGTCATTGACTTCTTCGCGCCGCCGAAGGAAAGCGTCGAGGTTGTCAGGGACTGGCTCGTTGCCGGCGGGATCGGCGTTTCTCGGATCTCGCAGTCAGTCAACAAGCAGGTATGTTATGTCTGAATATGCCCTCCATCTCAGATGCCTAGCAAACGTTGGGATAGAAACTTACTCTTTCTAGTGGATTCAATTGGACGCCACAGTCGCAGAGGTTGAAGATCTCCTCTTCACGGATTATTTCTACTGGGAGCACAGCTCGACTGGCAGCGAAAATATCGCTGCTGAGGAGTACCACATCCCTGCCCATGTGCAAGCCCACATCGACTGTAAGTGGCTCACATCAACCTCCAACTCCCCGGGGAAGTGTTCCAGGACTGATCAATCGCCCAGACATCACTCCAGGTATCCGACTTCGTGCTGATCCAGGTCGCGTCCGCCGTCTCAAGCGCCGGGCCGAGGCTGAGCAACTTCGCAAACGCGCCGTTAAGGCCATGAACACTGGATTTGAGATCATCGGAAAGGATGCCTCCACTCTGCCGCCACTTAACAACTCCATTTGCGACTCTTACGTCACTCAGGAGTGCATCCGAACTCAGTACAGTATTCCCAAGGGCGACAAGGCTGCCGAGGGTAATGAGCTCGGCATCTTTGAGTCTCTGGGCGACCACTACGCTCAGAACGATCTCGATGTCTACTGGTCTACCCTCTACCCTGAAATCCCGAACGGGACTTATCCCATCGAGAAGAACATTGACGGTGCCTATGGCGCTGCCAAGTCCCTGGAGGCAGCTGGTGTCGAATCGGACCTAGACTTCGAGGCTGCGCAGCCTCTTATCTGGCCTCAGAAGACGATCCTCTTCCAGACAGACGACGAGTTCTATCAACTGAACGAGACTGCTCAAGACACACCCCTGAAAGGCTTTTGGAACACTTTCTATGACGCCTTGGACGGCAGTTACTGCACCTACAGCGCGTATGGCGAGACGGGCAACTGCGTGCTTCCCGAGTGTCTGGACCCCGCGTACCCAAACCCCAACCCAGGTGGTTATACCGGCCAGCTCCAATGCGGTGTCTATGAGCCTACCAACGTGATCAGTATATCTTATGGTGGTGGCGAATCTGACGTCCCGAGCTACTACACGAAGAGGCAGTGCGATGAGATCATGAAGTTGGGCCTTCAGGGGACTACCGTCGTGATCAGCTCCGGCGATGATGGTGTTGGCTCCTTTGAAGGTGACGGCGGCCCGAATGGCTGTGCTGGGCCTGAAGGAAGAGTCTTTTACCCATCAAGTGATGCTACATGCCCTTACGTCCTAGCAGTTGGTTCTACGCAGTTGGACAAGGTGTCTGGTAACTCTTCAAAGCCGGAATATGTCGAGAGTGCCACCGCCAGGTTCCCCTCCGGTGGCGGATTCAGCAGTAAGTCATTTTTATTTCCAATTCCCCTGTGATCATCACGTATACTTCGAGGGTCGAAGATCCTCTGAGAGGAGTCCGTGGAAGACAGTCCATTGCTTGTACTGACATGATTGTGCAGACTTCTTCGATGCACCAGACTACCAGAAGGACCAAGTCGCAACTTACTTCGACTCAGTCACGTTGAACTTTACTGGCTACACGGACTCAGGCACAAACTTCTCAGCTGTTGGCAACGGGGTCTACAAGATCGGCGGCCGGGGCTATCCTGACGTTTCTGCTATTGGCGACTCTTTTGTAGTCCGCGCACAGGGCTCATGGGGCCGTGTTGGTGGTACATCTCTGTCTGCGCCGATCTGGGCTGCTGTCCTGACCAGAGTCAATGAGGAAAGGATCGCGGCTGGCAAGAGCACGCTCGGTTTCGTAAATCCAACACTGGTGAGTTAGCTCATGACGTATTGGTGTGCCACAGATCAAACCTGGTGTACTGTCGACTGACATCTTGCAGTACGCCCATCCCGAGGTTTTTACAGATGTCACTAATGGGTCTAACCCGAACTGCTTCTCCACGGGCTTTCTGGCTGCTCCTGGTTGGGACCCCGTGACCGGACTGGGGTGAGTCTAGTTCCAATCCCCCTCCCCCCCGAGCGTTTTAATCATTGGTCACAAGGTGCTGACGAAGTTTGAATGTGCTTAGTTCGCCTGACTACCCCAAACTCCTGGATCTTCTCTTGGATGTATAGTTTGAGGTGTGCTTGTGCATGTACAAGGCTCTGAACTTCCACTGCAATGTTCTCGCTCCAGATTTGACAGGCAACTCTCATGTATTAATGTAGAATAGACTATTAGGGTCAAAAAAGATATCAAATCAATATTAGGTGAAATGTTTGAAAACCAGTCTAGAAGATTTGTGTGATAAGAGGAAATGAACACGGCAGGTACTTCCGGAACTTGACAATGGAATGCGCCTTTTCGGAGCCGGCTTTGACGGACTTCTCGTCCACGTGTGTTGACAGCTTCATCCGGCAGATCGGGTTGACAGTGCAACACAACCCCAATTAGGGCTTAGCCTTGGTGATGACAGTGAAGACTGCCTAGGCAATGAGCCGTTCCAGGAACAAATGTAAAAACTGAGCCTGGACTGTTACTCCATTTGGCAGACACGAGAATCTCCGCATCGGATGACACCCAATACCATGCCTGTTATACCACGGGCACCTGTACCAAAAAGGACAGACTACCCGTTGAGGACATAGCACCCGTAGACTAGAGGTGGAAAATAATGCCAACGTGACTTTCAATACGACCGGCCTGTGCTGCTCCGTAGTGGATTGCCATTCACACAAAATGAGGAATAGCAGCCAGCCCGGAAAGTCCCCCAGCAATTAACCAGGTCAATCACAGCTTTTAGTTCAAGAGTCGCCAGAAATCGATACCACTTCAACAGATTGTTCCGCACAAGGGGCTAGAATGACCGTGAGTGGCCTGTAGAATTCCGCCAAACAGATCCTCTTCCATCATAGGAGGTAAAAGGGGCCACAGAGCTGCCTTACGAGCTATGAGTCTATAAAATTACTCTGCACGGCCACATTGTCTTTCTCGTTACGATTCTCAAATACTATTCCATCTACCCTGAAATTGGCCGACGCTGAGCGATCCTCCACATCAGCATATGTCCCCTGAATTGTCACTGAGACAACATTAGCCCCTTCACTGCCCCAAAATGCATTTTTACCTCGCCACGGTTGCCGCCCTTGCGGCTGGGGCCCTCGCCTCCCCATTCGGCCCCCTCGCTCCATCCATGTCGGACCTCAATGCCCCAACAGGCACCAAAGATCGCAGGGTCGATACCTGGGGCGGTTCTGTATCACTGGGCCCCACAAAGAGCACAATCACCAAGGCAGTGACAACAATTGTCCCCGGCACTGCGCCCCCGACCCAGAACGGCGTACTGTTCCTCTGGCCCGGTATGTCCAACGGCACCGGCGACCTTGTCCAGACAACCCTCGAGTCCTGGCCCGACAATTCCTGGTGCGGTGCCGCCAAGGGCCAGTGGTGCGTCCGCGCGTCCCTGTTCGGCTCGTTCGGCCAGCTCGACGGCCCCGCTTCGGCTGTCTCGGGCACGACCAAGGTCAAGATCGTCTATGAGCTCCAGAGCGACGGGCAGACGTGGACGCAGACGGTGACTAACGCCGACACCGGGGCGGCCCTGAGCAGTTTTAGCCATGCGTCTGGCCCTTACATGAGGGGGTATGGCACGGGGACAGAGTGTAACAATGGTTGCTTTGGTACTATTGCGGCGCAGAAGTACCTTAATACGGTTATTACGCTGGCTGGGGCAGATACTACTTTCGGCAACACTATCGCTACTGGTGCGGGAGGGACATACAAGGGTTTGACGTCGAGCAGCGGGGGAAAGGTCTGGACCATTCCTGAGATCAATATTCCGGCCATGGTCTGATGCGGCATGAGACATAAACAAGGAGTTTCAGCAGCACTATCAAGTCACAGGGAGGGTATGTGTACATAGGTCCGTTGAGTGAATCCATCATATAGTACTGATGACACCGGCTCTGTGTGTGAATTCTGATGACGAAGGACTCGCGGGCTCTGAAAATTCAAGCAAGATGTGCCCACTACTTTACAATCCAATCCCGATCTGATTGCGAAACTGACTGCAGGACAGAGCGGTGAAAGATTTCCTTGACGTTGGAGGCAATTGTGATCATGGAGAAAAGTGAAATTGACCCATAATTTAGTAGCCATTTATGGCTCGCCACCAGATATTGTGGCCAGAATGATGCGCGATTGCATCCAGGACCAGGGGGGCTACACTACCTACGTACACCATAGCACAAAAATAGCCAAAGTCGGCATCTTTGACATCCTCGCCACACTTCCATTAGCAGCATCGCAACAACGACAAACTCGCCGTCTTTCCAGACGCTGACATTGCAGTGCTGCTGTAGAATGTGTAGCTTCCACGTAATGTTTGGGCTGGTTTGTTGTAGACTACCGTGTATGACTGACTGCATGAGCTGCATGAGCAGTCCAAATATAACATTTGTGTGTCCTGTAAAAGTTGATGCACATTTCGGCGCGATTGGACCATGAAATTTGGGTCATCATCTCGGGACCACAATCGCATCGAGGTGATAATTCTAGATACATTTCTTGGTTTCAGCTGTCACACTAGGCAGTCTAGGTGCCGAGCTTGCTGACAGGGTCCAGAATCGATGTACCGCGCTGTCACCCCAGGTGGGCGGAAGTCCGAGTCCTGGGCATGTTCCCCACAGCAGCGAATATGGCCTACGGAAGGCGATCTCCCTCCTCGGCGTGTACTTTTGCTTTGCAGCCCTTACCGGTACGCTACCGGGATAGCTAGGGAGGGGTGGTCTGCTCGCCAATGGGGCTCGATAATCTTATGTCCCTGTGCCGAAACACATGCAGCCACTCCTGAATCTATCCGCACAGCAGGGTTTGGTGAGCATGCACAGGAGACCTTATCGCTGGTAGACTCGTCCGAGGTGAGCATCAAGAAAACTGTCCACGCCTACCAATTGTGCCGGAAGGAACCAAGAACCATCAAGTCAAAAGCACAGCTACAGCCGAGGAAAGACCACCAACGAAGCTTTGTGGTCGGTGACTGGTTACACTTTTCTCAGATTGAACTGTGCATCAGTTGCTTCTGCGCCAATCAAACTACCATGTAACGATGATCGTAGTGATGGGCTCAGCCGCGCTTAGTGTCTGGGCAGAAGCTAGGAGGTACATCCACCGTAGACTACACCATCGACGTGGATATGCTGTCGAGGCGTCGCGGCGTCAGTGTAGAGTAAATGACCGACAACACGTACAGGCATGCTCCGTGCCCCCTTGATTCGGAATGGTGGCATTGCAGATGACTCCCTCCACGAGCACATTCTCGAGGTATAAAAGCACCATTCCAGTTTGTTGGCTGCTCTCTGGAAGACCATCTTGCCGGAGCACAGTAACAAAGGCTTTCTTCAGCCCCGGTTCACTCAATTCTAAGCGAAGTTTTGAAGAAGGATTAATCTCGTAACAAAATGAAACTATCCTTCGCCCTCGTCACCTTGGCGCTCGGCGGTACCGCCCTGGCCCTCCCAGCAGCCGAGCTCGAAGCCCGTCAGAACAGCGGCTCCTACACCATCTCTGGACTCGGAGCACGCAAGAAGCAGATCACTGCAGCTGGCGCCGACTCGTTCGATCTTGCTGTCGCCATGCTAGAGAGCGAGCGCATGGTAGCCGACTACGCCTACGGCGACAACAAACAGCAGGACAGCGCCAATTTCGGCATCTTCAAGCAGAACTGGGGCCTGCTGCGCGAGTGCTGCTCGCGCTTCAGGGGCCAGCCGCAGAGCAATTGGAACAACGGCGCTGTCCTGAAGTACGTTTGCGACTCTGCACTATGTGCACCCTGAATTGCTGCAACCTTGGAAGTGCTCACCCATGATATAGCTCTAACCTCAACGCCGATGTCCAATGCCTGAACGAGTCAGTATAACCCTTCTCCTCACACAGTTCTCTGATCTTTGTGCTTTGGAAGAGTGCGTCAGTTCAGGACCCATAGCAAGTGATTAACACATAGTAGATGCCAGAGCTACTATGGTCTCGATAAGTGGGTTGCTGGTCATCGCAATGGTGCTACTGGTCTTGCCAATCCCAACACCCAGGACATCCAGAGTAAGTCATATACTACCATGGCCATGGTTACTGTTGGAGTCGCGATCAGATGCTGATGGCACAGACTACCGCAACGGAGTCAACTACATCCAGAACCAGCTGACTACCCAGCCCAACGGCCTCACAAATGACGTTCGTTACTGGGTCTATGTCGTGCCGATCTAGACCATTGGGACTGAGTTCAGATTTATGCTTGCATGACGCTCTGGCATTTTTGTGTCCCCGAATTGTACATAGTTCTCTAAGTATTGCACGGATTCTGGTACGGAATCTTGAACTAATTGGGATACCGGATTATGAGTCTGTCTGCATGTGTGTTTGCTCAATTGGAACCGATCGACCATCTCGCCCTTTCGTTGCCCTACGTTCTCAGGTGTGTTCAATCAAACCTTTGGGTTTTGGCCTGCAAATGAGCTCAAAAGCTTTCATAGGGTTGCATAACCACCTTGCCTCCTAGAAATTGGGTCTCTGGCATTTTTAGGTGCCTAAGGGGAGAGGTGGAATGAAGCATCCATCTCGTCACCAAACTTCGACTGTTGATGTGTGACACGTTACAGTCAATTGGTTCTTGTTATTCTTCTTTTCTTGAATAAATCTTTCGGGCCCACAGTCGGCAATCAAGGCTTCAATGCTGGAAATGAAATCAGCGTGTACCTAATGACTGTACCCAGGATTGTCCGAAATATCTTTAATACAACAACTTAGTAATGACTCCACAATGCTAATGAGACACCGGAAAAACTGGATGCAATCGGGCTTTCCATCATCAATTTTTAATTACCCAATTAAGGAACAATAGACGCCAGCGTAGATGTTCAATCACCATCTCGTGTCAGCCCCACGGCCTTGCTCAGTCCTTTCTGCGCTTATTTGGCACGGGAATAAAGCGTTCTATTACATGTATAAGTTGAGGTTAGGCCTGCCTGTAAAAGTTATGCCCTATCATGGGAGTTGTCAAGGCTAGGGGGCGGGGAGGACGGGCCGAGTTTTGTCTCCTTCAAGCTGCCAACCAAGAATGGTATGTCTACTTGCTCGATAAGCTACTGGTAGTTTGCTAACTATGGCGTCTTGGTCTTTTTACGAGCTTACCTAGGTAGCGTGATCCCAGCGGGGATGGGCTTTGGGCCGAGCTTATCTACACTTCAAAATGTCATCAGCTGAATTTGATCATGTTTGACGCAAATGGCTGTGTCACCGGACAGGTGAGTCCATTATGATGTGATTAGACTGACTTTCTGCTGTCAGTAACAGTTCCAAATGACTTGTCTTCTTTCGTCCAGATGCAGGCCTAAAGCTCAAACAGGGCGAGGCACTTACATCTTTGGTTGGTCTCAAATTACTCACTCAGGAGAGGATTGACTGTGTGCTATTTGATTGCTTCTAAAACGATGCTAACAAACTTGCGAGGCCCAACGTGCCTGATGAACACCAACCAATCCCCTTTTAGAATGGTCAGATTTGCTGCCAAACGTTACCGGTGACATCCAGAGCGCGCTCAAACATGCCCAAACAAAGGAGAATCGAATATTTGACGAAGAAAGTTTTCTATGCAGAGATTGGGGCCAGCAGGCTGCCTCTTCCAGACCGCAGAGGGATGCATTTGAGTGGTGTCACTGCGATGGGGGCCAAGTATATTTACATTGTTGGTGCAATCTGGTAGAGCTCTGTGTCACAACCGCCCCTCGCCCAACACCAGTCCCGAAATGGTTAGCGTGGCATCCCGCAGGGATTCAGTGTGCTGCCTTAACAGCCATTTGGAGCGGGGCCACAGCACCTCCGTCAGCTTGGGCGTATTCTGGGGCTGAATCACTTTGCCAACCTGCTTGACCTCATCTCCCACATTCCATTCCTTCCCTTCTCCTAGTCACAGAGCCTGGTCAACAACCTGGTCGCCCACCCCACCAACGTGTGCCCATAAATAGCAGCGCCGCCTTTAAAACAGGCTCTGGTCTCACTCATGCCGCTGCCGCTGAAGAAGCTTCGCAACTGGCGCTCGACGCGACAGACCAGGTCCAGGAGCAAGAGGCAGAAAGAGGCTATCCTGGAGAGCGCAATGACCACTCAATCAACCGACGAGCAGCAAGGCGAGTCCAAGCTGTTCATATTTCTCAACGACTTTACAGATTCCGATAATGAGGCCACGGCTGAGCTCTGGGCATGGCTCCTAAAGCTCGACCCGACCATCAAGGGCATATACATCGCAGAGCCGCGATGGGTCAATCTCGGCTACTACATGACGAGCAAAGACTTTGGGCGGTGTATCGGACTCGTCGGCAGGCTGCAGCCTCCGCTGGAGGGCGGCGATCCCCCCTTGACCACCGTCCTTGCTGGTCGCTTGACAGAAGACGTCATCAGGAGCAGACAGGTCGACGGCAGGCCGCTGAATGACGACGAGCGAGACTTAGTAAGCTGAATCTTATCGAGCGCATTTTAAGAGCGCTATTCCTGGCCTTGGAAGGTGTCTAACAACGAATACAGCTCATGCGATGTATCAAGCCATCAAATGGCAGTAGGGAGGACTCCATCAAACATGCAGAGCTTGTCGCAATGGACTATTTGACTACCATGAGGACACGATGCAGTCGGTTTGACGCGTACATTGACGTGGCTTGTTTGGACAAATTGGCAAGCCCCATCAATCTAAAGACACATTACCACGATGAGCTCGTAGCTCGTCCCGCCGATGAGCTTAAGGAGTTCCGTGACATCATGGAAATGCCCACTTCCGAGGAGCTGCAGGTCGAGGACCGAAGAACCAGGCTTCGGCAATGGTACAGCAAAGCAATCGCGAGGAAGGTAGAGGAGTTTGGTGGCCAGTCTCCTTTCAAAGACCTCGACTACGAACACCTCTTCAGTGAGGTTCGGAATCACGACCAGGCCACATTCTTCGGGGGCGCGTCTCTGACTGTACTACAAGAACTGCTCGAAAGGGAACCTTCGCTGGGCAAGAAAGTCCGCTACTTCCAGCAGGGTGGAACATTCAACTCCAAACTCAATATCCTCGGAAATCCGTACAATTTTGCGCTGAACACTAAGGCGGCCGAGTACGTCTTTGTTAATCAGGAAAAGCTTGGGAAGTTTACCCTGATCCCCACGGACACTACAAAGAAGCTTGAGTGGACGGTCGAGGGGCTGGCCAAACTGTCCCCTGCGGTCGGTGTTCGATCTCTAGCTTTCCATGGAAGGTATGATCCGTGGGAGATGGTCTCGTCGAAGGAACTCGACGGGGCTCCTCACGCCACCCAGGAATTCCTTGCCTGGCGCGCGGAGTGGGCTAGTGATCCTATGTACTCCGCTCCGGATAGCAAGGGGTACAAGGCAGTCATGGCAGATCTCACTGCTTTTCTGGCTGCCTTCACCGACGTGTTCAAAGACTTCCATTCGAGACGGGGATCCTTAAAGCAGACTTCGATCAAGGTTGCTATGGAGCAAACGATTCCAGGCAGCAACCAGATGGTTCTTCGGAAGGACGAGGCATCAAAGATAGAGTGTTTGATGTTCGAGCCTGGGCAGGAAGGACAGGACGCATTGTTGGTGGAGGACGCGTTGGATCTCTTAGAAAAGGCCTTGAAGACCGCCTCCCCATCCGTTTGAAGGCATCCGCTCCCGACAACGTAACTTTCTTGTTCTGATAAGGTACACTCGACAGGCCCAGACTTTTTGGTCAAACCATAGTACGTCATTTGGCCGTGACCTGTTTACCGACGGATTAATTCTCTTTTTTGACAGCCTCATGAGGCTTGACTTTTTGGACGTGGTCTATACCCACAGAAGGCCCATTTGAATCCTCACTGAGCCTTTCGTTTCAGTTGCGGAAAGAACTTGCTAGGCGCGGGGAATGGCCATATATTTTTTTTGAAAGATCCAGTCTAGGACGCGAGAAACCATTTTCTATCGTTGGGATCCACGTATTTCTATGACTACAGGCAGGAAGAGGGTGGGCTGGAGTCTTCGAGGGTGCAGGGTAGATGCGGTCTTACGAAAGCAATGAAAATCTTAGTATTTGGAACCTTCTTAATCGCTTGATCCAACCTGCCCCAAACTTTCCCATGCCCTTTATTTTGATTTCCGCCGAAATGAAGAAACAGGCCCTGATTTGAAGCTTAAAACCAAGCATCAGATAGTAATTCCAAACATGTTAACTCCCCCATAGAAAAGTTCAGAGCTTTTAAAACGGCCACGGAAACTGTACACCATGTAGATGTTGTGACTCAGCTGGCCAAGACAAAGAGGGTACCGTCACGAGCAGCTGCCGCCCGTAACTGACGCCAGAGTCATCAGTTCGTATACCAGATGTTACCCTGGCCATGATCATACCGATAGGTATATCCCGAAAACTGACCCTTAGCCTTACTCTTCCCGCAGAATCGTGAACTCGATGGCCAGGAAACCGCCATAGCCCATGAGCAGCAGGATGCCGACCACGTGCCTCACAGCGGCGAACTTGCAGAACAGCTTGCCACCGAAGTTGACGATGACAGCCAGCGAGATGGTGGCCATCCACAGCCACCAGGCCTCGATGCGGGCAATGTCCACGAACTCGAAACCCTCGTCCTCATCAGGGTCGTGCTGGTGCCAGTGGTGGCTTGCGATGCTCCACGCCGCGATGCCGAGGCACAGCGTCAACAGGAACATGTTGCTCCCGACGGCGTCTGCGACCATGAGGCCTGAGCGGCCCTTTGAGCTGCTCATCACCGCCAGGAACTTCTCCGGCAGCGTCGTGGCGAGGGAGAGGAAGGTCGCGCCGAATGCGCTGTCGGACATGTTCAGCGCCGAGGCGAGCTGGATTGACGTGCGGGACAGGATGAACCCGCTCACGCTGAGAGCGGCAAAGCCGCCCAGGACCTGAAGAAATGGGGCAAGAGTGTGGTGGAACTGCTTGGGGTTGTACTCCGGCGCTGGTATGCCAAGGAGGGTGGTGGTCTCATCGGGCCCCTCGGCCTGGTGGTGCAGCAAGCGGCGGCTCACGAAATGACGGTGACGCTCAAAGAAGTGGTGACGGTGGCCACCTTCGGAGGAGGAAGAGGAAGAGGACGAGCTCGATGAGGCATCATCATGGGCTCCGGTCTCGACATCATCTCTGTCGTGCTCCTCGGTGAAGAACATTGCCTGCCAGATCGTCCACAGGACAACGGCCAGGTATGCCGCGAAGCAAATGAGGAGCAAGATGGCCACGATACGGTTCCACATGATATGTGCCAGTGCGAACAGCCACACAAAGGTCGTGAACCCCAGAAGCCCCCGGGTGGCCAGCTTCGCGGTCCTGTCGAAATTGTCCCAGTTGCCGGCAGAGAAGACAAGGCCCAGGCCAAAGGCGCCGAGGATGTTGGCCACAGAGCTGCCAATGACATTTCCCACTGCCAGAGCGGGGCGTGCCTGGGCAATACTGAGGGTCACAACGGCCAGTTCCTCCCACTCGGCGCCGGCGATGAGGATGGCCACGAGAACCTCGGGCAAGCGCAGACGCTTGGCCAGCGTGGTGGTGCTCCCCACGAAGAGCTTCGCGCCACGCTCAAGCAGCGACAGGCCCGCGAGGAAGGCCGCGATGCTGAATAGGGTGTCTAGATCTGCCATCTTTGCTGAAGGGGGCACGAGGGCAGACAAAGCTGGAGAAGGTGGTGTTGAAGGAGGAGAAAGTTGTCCCAGCTCTCACTTTTGCTCCCTCCTCGCTCCACCCCGTCGACGTTGAAATAAGAATTCTCACCGCCTGGCTCGAGCTCCTGGACCAGGGCATCGAGCTCCATATTGAGTCGCGTCAGTCTCGCATTCGTCGGGATGTCAACAAATCCTAGTCAGGCCCACCGCCTTTGATCCGCAGAGGGGCCCCCCAGGATGTCGTGAGCCCTAACCCTGGTGTTGAAATGGGAGCACGTAGGCTGGAGGATTGGACTCTGTCGAAGAAGGAACAGCTCATGTCCTGCAGATGTGCTGGTTGGGAGGATGTGCACTAACAATTTCCAAGACCTCTGTTGGCTGTGGAGGAACGGTGTGGTAACACCTGGCCACGTCTTGTGGTCGTTTGGCCCTTCTGGTCACCGGTATAGTGGCGCAGTCAGGAGCCCCTGCATCGCCCCACGACACAGCGGCACCCTAATGAACAGATGTCATTTGTGGTACCTGGGCGTCCGTCAGATTTTGCGGCAAGCAAAGGTCAATGTTCGCAAATAGAGCTGGGGGCGGCTTGCCGTTTTATCCAGATCCAGACTCATATCCACATCAAGTATCCGCTGACCGACATGAGCCTTGCATCATGAGAAAATATTTTTGGCTTTCAGTGTCGGCCTGCAAAGCGATGAACTGATTCGAAACTCACATCACGGTATACTTGTCATACTGGGAGCACTAGTAGTCAAGTTCCACGGGTCTTAATTGGCACCAGTGAGTTGTTCGTATCTTCGTGAGTTTTATTACAAGCAAGGACATGTCTGTGTGCTTGTTACCAAGCTGTAGAAAGCTGAAGACTTGAGCAAGCCTGCAAAAGTGGTGGGCATAAAAGTAGGGCAGGACTGAATCATTGACAACCTTGGAACCGTATAGACCTCTAAGTCACTGTATATTTCCACACGATTCAGCAGCCCACAAGGCACCGTGAAATGAGCAAGCTAGGTCAGCTGGTCTAGTACCCTTTGGACGTGCTCTATCTGCCGTACAGTGGCACATTTGCCCTTCCTGAACCAAGCATTAGTCCACATAGGCAAAAGCATCAATCGATTAGACGAAGCAGAATTAATCTCATATTGCACATATCTCTCACACTATGCACAAGGAGGGAAAGAAAATAGGAAGACCCAGGCCTGACTAGAGGAACATCGTTTTTACTCAGCCTTACGCGGCGTGAAATACACATTCAATGCAGGCTTGGTCCAAAGAGCAAAAGCTTCTTGGTCGTCGGTCCAGCCTCGGCATTCTGGCGCCAGCTCCATGTCGAAGTTGAAGATGATGCGGGCAAGTATGAGGCGCAACTCTACAAACGCAAGACTGGACAATGAAGTCAGCAACAGATCCCGAGGAACCCTCTCTCGTGAAGGCGTAAGATGCTTGGAGCAATACTCACTTCATACCAATGCAATTGCGTGGTCCAAATGAGAACGGCTGAAAAATGTCCTTCTTGTCGTTGTCGAAGCGTCGGTCATTCAACCAACGGTCAGGGATAAACGAGTCCGGATAGAGGAAGTTAGCAGGGTCGTGGAAAGCGACCCACTGCCAGATTCCGAGAGTGGTCTACGCGTGGAGGGTCAGTCTGAGATGATCAAGGTTTGTGATTACTGCCATGTGATGTCCCATGCGGTAAACTCACCCCTGCTTGCACATGGTCGCCAAAGACCACTGATCCGCCTGGCGGCGTTATGCGTGAGAACGCTATCGGAACCGCTGGGTGTACACGCATCGTCTCCGAGATGACGGCGCCGAGATACGTTAGGCTCTGAACGTTGGTGTAGTCGATCTCAGCCTCGCTCTTGAAGGTCGAGCGAATCTCAAAATTAAGCTTCGCAAGAACCTCTGGGTGCGTGCACAGGAAGTAGGTTGCTGTGACAAGCGTAGTCCCAGTTGTTTCCGCGCCCGCAGACGTGAGCAGCCTCATATTGTCAATCATTTCCTGCTCTGTCATTTTCTGAATGGCTGTCAGCGAGTCTGCGCAATGGGTCAAGAGAAGAGGGCTTGTGAGGAAATGAGAGTGCATGGTCCAACTCACGTATTCTCCCCCTTTCTTCAGCATGGCCTCTACAAAGTCTGGTCGCTCTGAGCCAAGCGACATCCGCTTTCTTATGGCCGCCTCAGTTAAGTTCTTCAACAACACATCGCCCTTCAGTGTCTCCTTAGGTGCCAGCAGAAGGAACAAAGGCGTTTTTAGACTTGATGGGATGGGAAAGTAATGCAACGCTTGATTGAGGGGAAGAACCTTGATGGTGTTCACAATGTTGTCAACATAGGGATGAGAGCCCGATCTCTGTAAGCACTCGAAGGATTCGCCCATCGCCAGATCGCCAATAATGTCGAACGTGGCCCACTCAAACCACTTGGTCATGTTAAGCGATTTCGCGCCATTTTCGCCGTTCTCGCGAAGCCTCTGAATGAGCAGGTCGATATAACCATTGATCAATGGCTGTTGCGCAGCCATGGCACGTGCTGAAAAGGCCGCTGACAGCGTGCGGCGCATTGGGCCGTGTCTTTCTCGTATGGCAGAGACGAGGCTTGTGTCACGACTCGGTTCGAAGATCTTTGGGTCTTTTCCATTCTCAGGCTGACCCTGCTTGACGTGCCCCTGGACCTCCTTCCAGGAATCTGGGTGTGTGAACGAGAGCTCGTCCGGCGCGATGCGGACGATCTGGCCGTACCGCTTGTGGATCGCGAGGAGTTTCTTATGCGGCTTTCCCATCCATATGTTCAGGCCGGCAGGGATCGATGTTGCCGCCCATAGTTTGGGACCCGGGTATCGACGCAACGGATGGAAGAAGAGGTTGTAGCTGATTTTCGCGGCGGGATATCCGACAAGCTATGAAATGGTCAGCTCCTCTGAAATGCCAACGTAGCCTTCGATACCTGGCTTCAAGTCCATACTGTAATAAAAACCAAGGCAAGTATCCAGGAAGGTCCCCGCGCTTGATTATTGGCTATAACCTCAGCCAAGGCAGCCATTTTGACAGTTCTGTCAATGCCAACCACAGCTCTCCAACGAAGACAATGTTGGTAGGTCGAAGGCGCGAATCGCTCACAATTTTGGTGACTCGGTCCAGAACCTTTCAGGAGAGATGTTGAGGTCGATTTCAAACACAATAATTTATGCAACGAATCTTTGGGGCTTAAATGGGTTCTTGAGAGGAAACATCTCTCATCGCAACGGACGATACCTTTGGCCCGAGAAGAGGGCCAACGTCGAATCAGGTGGGACACATATCACACCCATCTCTGGCAGATACTGTGCGCATTCTCTGCTACGGATCCGTTGCCTTAGCTGATCATGCAGTTCTGCTGTCAGTGTGCCACTCGCAGCGGACGGGCCTCGCTACGACATAACGAATCAAACAATGTGCGGTAGTTGGCCAATGCTGCCCCGAGTCAAGCCAATGAAAGAGAGGCTCTAAGGAGGGACATGAGACATGGCCTAGAACGAACTGGACAAGCATACATCACACCGGCTCCTGGCGATCTGCGCATGAAATGCCGGCACACTGTGTCGTGGCTTCTTGCCTGTCGGAATTATGTGAGCTCCGGAACCCCGTAGTTGCGGGCCCCTGTGGACTAAACCTTGGAATATTCCGTGATAACTGAATAGGCCGCCCTTACCACCGGAGGCTCAGGGACGGCCCGTATGTCATGTTGTAGGATATAGTACAGCCTGCTCGGGGTTTTGCGGCAAATGAGAGAGTTCGGTCAACAATACACCGCAGCCCTCCAAGTACTCGGCTCTAGAGCCACTGAATCCACCGCATCCAGTCTTTGGTTCATATCGTCCATTCTCCATATCTGAACAACTAATTTTTTTGTACTGAAACTTACTCGCGACCGCATCGATTCTTCGCGGAAAGAATCTGCGGTATTGATCCCCCGGCCCATCCACAACCATCGATCCGCCGACCACAAGTGGAAGACATGCGCAGGGCAATTCAAGTCTGCGATTTAGACATCTCAAGATGAAATAGACCATTTCCTAACGCCCAAGATTTACCGGTGGCCATAGTTCAGGTTTGCTGCTGCCTCCGTGGAAAATCAGGACGACTCATGCTCTTATGTGCACATGAACCCCCGGAAGCTTTTGCTGATGGAACAACCAAAGGCGCTTCGCCCACGTTTGCCACCGATCTGGCTCCATCGACTTGTCCCTCATAGAGAAGTGCTGATTGGCTTTTTCAATCACTGATCCTTCATTTTTGCCTTCGAGATCGGCGGAGCTTACAGATTGCTCCATACTGGTAAACAGTATGGGAGCCTTCCAAAGGGTGTCACAGAGACTGTCATTTGCTGCTCTTGAAGAAATCTCGTAATAAGTCATAGTCGCGACCTTTTACTGCCCCATCTGCCTTCTCTAAAAATGTAGGTATAAAGCCCCTTCTATCTCCAGTCGCTAATTGCTTCCGTATCTACAGTTTCATTCTAGCAAGAAAGTTAGTCCTCGGTGCCCCTAGAGTCTCGCAGGCCAGATCATGGGGTTTTAGGAGTCTGACTTTCTCGAAGGCCGGGAGGCCCTTCCGCCGAAGCCCCAGGCGATCTGGTTAGCCACACTGATGGAAATATCCAACTCATCGGCCCATGACCACACCAGCCCGGGGTCTTTTTGGAACTGTCTTCCAACAAAGATGATGTCGAGAGCAGTGTCCGTCGTCAGGATCTGCTCGGCCTGTTTTCCCTCCCTGATGCTTCCCACAGCAGAAACCAGAATCTTATCGCCGACAGCCTTCTTGATCTCCTTACTAAACGGAACCTGGTATCCTGGGCCGCCCTTGACCTTGGCAGCTGGGTGCAGACCGCCAGAAGAAACGTCAAGAAGGTCGACCCCACGCTCAGCGAGCAGAGCGGCCAGCTTGGCGCTGTCCTTGACCGTCCAGCTCTCGGGGAACTCGGCCACCTCCTCGAGCCAGTCAGTGGCGGAGATGCGGACGAAGAGAGGCATGTCCTTTGGGATCGCGGCCCTGATCCCCTCCACGATCTCCAGGGTCAACCGCACCCGGTTCTCGAAGCTCCCGCCGTACTTGTCCGTCCGCTTGTTGGAGACCGGGGACAGGAACTCGTGAAGCAGGTAGCCGTGCGCATTGTGCAGCTCCACGACGTCGAAGCCGGCGGCCACGGCCCGCAGGGCGGCGCGGACAAAGTCGGCCTTGAGCTCCTCGATCTCCTTGAGCGACAGCTCCCTCGGCTGGCAGTGGTCGTCGGCGTACGCCAGGGCGCTCGGCGCGACGACGTCGTCGGGCCAGCCGTTGACGTCCTTGCCGGCCACGGCCCCGAAGCTGAGCCAGGGCGCCACGGTGCTGGCCTTGCGCCCGGCGTGGGCGATCTGGATGCCGACCTTCTGGCCCTGGGAGTGGGCGAACTGCACGATCTGTGCTAGCCCGGGGATGTGCGCGTCGGACCAGATGCCCAGATCCTCAGGAGTGATCCGGCCCCTGGCCTGGACACCGCTGGCCTCGAGAATGGACAGGCCTGGGCCCCTGGAGATGATACCTCCCAGGTGAGCCGTGTGCCATGGCTGTTGGACACCGTCGATGGCAGAGTACTGGCAGAGGGGGGAGAGGAAGATGCGGTTCTGGAAGGTTACACCTCGAATCTTGATAGGGGTGAAAACCTTTGGGATGGCCTTGCCGTTGGGCTGAGGATCAGTAGCTGTCCCTGAGGGAGGCGACTGCTCCGGGGTGAAAAAGGGAACGCCCTCTGCCGGTTTGTTGTAGAGTGATGGCTTGCTTGGCTCTTGGCCGGCAGGGACGACCGGCTTGGTGATTGGGTAAAGTCCTGACATGTTGAAAATGAGGGTATCTGTCGACTGGTAGATGAAAGTCGATACTCGGTGTAGAACTTTGGCAAGCCTCGATTAACCTGTCGCCAGTCTTCAACGATGCGAGGGGTTTCCAGGAGAGAGGTTATAAAAACCAAATCGCAGCAGACGCTTACCAACCTCGGCTGTTGTTTGTAATTGTTGATGTTTGTAATGGTGGTACTGGTGGGGGTAATTCTCACCCGGTGGAGGACCCTTGGCGAGAAACGGGCGGCAGCCGAGAGACGTTGACCACTGTTTTCCACAATGAGGTTTGAGGTTATTAAGCACTAACAAAGATAGTGGTTGAGATGCTGCGTCTATGTTAATGTCGTAAGTGGGGGAGGAAGTCTTTCGTGATCGCTAGGCGCAATGATGGAGACAAAACTTCGGCCGAAAGGCGGACGAATCAATGTGGTTCTTGACGTGACATCATCAATGGAAGCGCCAGAGAAGATTCGAAAAGGGCTCGCTATATGTAGTACGATTTCTAGGCTCGGATCTCATGTTCGGCAAGTGTCTGGCGGGGGGCTTTAGTGTAGAAACGTGGCGGGACGGAATCGAGAGCCGAGGATGAGTTCAAAGCTTGCGCAGGGGTCACGAACTCTGTATGATCTTGGCAATTCCGGACCGGCACGCACATTCTCATGCTAGTCTGCCTCGTAGATAACCTTCAGCCATGTCGAGATTCTCCGGAACCTTATCTACCCCAGGCGTACTAGTCATTTTGAAGGACTGCGCGTTGTGGGTGAGCGACGTCTTGTCATGTTCCCCAAGAGAAAGAAGCCCTCGGATCTTCTCCTGCATGTTGACTCGGCGACATGCCAACCAAAATGACGACACCATTCCATATAACTGCCCACTGGCATGGGTCAGCTAGTGTACATGCAAATATATTTACATGAGTGGAACTGAAGAAGTCAATAATTTCTACAAGCCTCGGATGTTGAATACTATCATCTTCAACGTGCCGTGTAGGCTGCTTGATCGCAATGGCGTTTCAACATGAGAGGCTTTTTGGCAGTGGACAGTGGTCACAGACGGTGTTTCGTCCCGAGTCCGCGGTTACGCAAGCCACCTGCCGTCGAAGGAGCTCTAGGTACTAGCGCCGCGTTATGCCCGGGGGTTGGATCGACCGCCACTCAGATCCACTTAACAGGCCGATATCAAACCGCAGGGGCGTTTCCAATGACGTTTGGCACGCGCCTCGATCTCTTCCACTCTTCTCAATGCAAGCTCGCCAGCACCGGCCACGATGGCTCCCCCGGAAGAGCCACTGGATGTCGAGACCGGCGTCAAGAGGGCCGACCCTGCCCAGACGGACGGCAGGAAGAGTGCCGACGCTCGAGCGACGCCTGCAGACGATGGCGCGACTGGACGACGCGACGGGCACCTGCCGGCACAGGGCCGCGCGTTCATTGAGAGAGTCAAGCAGCGCATTCCCAATGGCGTCCGGCGCAGGTACGGGGCAACTGTGACATGGCTCAAGGGACCCGAGCCGCCGCGACTGTGGAAGATACGACCACTGCTCCCTCGTGTGCAGCACCTGCCCCTGCGCCTGGTTGACAGGCTTCTCCCGCGGCGGTGGCAACGGGCGATTGCACTCTTGGTCTTCTACGTCTGTTGGGTCGCGACCTTCGGCGCCGTCATGCACGAGTCATCGGCCGTGGATGGTATAGATGGTCAGGGGTCACCGTTCCTGATCGGATGCGGTGCTTCTTTCTGGTACGACCTGTCGATGTGGAGTCTCGTGATGTAGAGTCTCGTGCTGTGCTAATTCCAAGAGCAGGTCACAGAACAACGGATGTGGTCTTGATGGCATTGATTGCCAGCCCTTCGCGAACAGCTCGTTCGCATTCCGGTGCCCTGCGAGCTGCAGCAGTCAACAGGTGCTCAATCCTCGCTTCGTGGGCTCTACCGAAGTCATATATGAGGCCCTGGTGGTCGGCGGGCCTACATCGAACGCCAATGGCGGGTTTGATGATGCGTCTGGCTTTTTCTACAGGGCAGATTCCTTCATTTGCTCTGCTGCAATCCATGCCGGGGTGATCTCCAACTCCCAGGGTGGCTGTGGCGTGGTATCTCTCGTCGGCCAGCAGAGCAACTACCCTGGTGTGACTCGGAACGGCATCCACAGTGTGGGATTTGACTCGACTTTCCCGTCATCTTTCACCTTTGCGCAAGGTAGTGGTGTCGCCTGCAGGGATCTCAGATGGCAGCTTCTCGCTGTTTCTGTTGTCTACACAGCAGTACTGTCATTGTTTACCAAGTCTCCGTCCGTCTTCTTTTACTCGGTGTTCATTGGGTGTTATCTTCAGTCGGCTCTCGCTACATCTACCCCCAAGTACGCCGACATATACACCTTGGTCTCGACGGCTTTGGGCGACCTCTTGCCAGCGTTGTTCATCGCGCAGGTCATATTCACGCTCTACATCCGCCGGACTCTGCTTGGTCTCACAGCTCAAGTTGAGAAGACCATACTCTGGCTTGGCCCTTGCTGGGTCGCTGCTCTCGCGGACTACACGTTCGAGCTTATTCCTCTTTCGAGACTTACAAGCCACGACTTGAATCAACAACCGGGTGCAATTGCCTCCCTGGTTGTTATCGTAGTGGTCATACTCGTGGTATTCATTGGTCAGGCCTGGGCCTTCCGGAGAGAGGGCCGTCTTCTTCGATATCTCGGTCTGTACGTTTGTCTCGGGGTATGCATTGGCTTGTTGGCAGCCATACCCAACGAGTCACTCCGGATACATCACTACATTCTTGGTCTCCTTCTCATTCCGGGGACATCGATTCAAACAAGACCAAGTCTTGTGTACCAAGGAATCCTGGTCGGCCTCTTCATCAACGGCGTGGCTAAGTGGGGGTTTGACTCGATTCTGCAGACGGCTGCTGCTCTCCAGGGTGATGCGATCATGGGGACTGTGCTGCCTACTATCACAGCCTCCAACATCACAGCGTCAAATATCACGTTCAGCTGGCCTAACGTCCCCGAGGGCTACGCTGGGACAAGTGTTCTGGTCAATGACGTGGAACGTTATCGCACATCTCAAGGCGAGCAGTCTCTGAATTGGCAGAGGTCTGACGGAGATGAATCATTACCAGAGTATTTTAGATTTGCATACTACGCCTTATCTGCGGCATATGGCCTACAGAGCGGTGATTATACGAAAGCTGGAACCTGGCACGCGAATGGCACGTGGGAGCAGATGCACCCAGGAGCGAGCTGATTAATAGAATCAAAATTCGGGAAGGCCACTCTTAATTATGCGCCCCAGATATGCTTAGGAGAACCGTATCTGATGTCTAGGCATTCTCTTCCCACCATTCCCCAATAACGTGACCCCTTTATTACCGATGTCAGAGCCCAGTTTGGTGGACAAACCCTGTACGGCCTTCGTGGTGTACTCAGATGCGCGAGACTGGAGGCCGTTTGCAAAGGCAAAGATGATGTAGCCGTTTGCCGTGCTACAAACGGATACAACCTGAAGTGGTTCCTATTCGTGGTTGTCAGCCCAAGCAATAAATGAGCACAAATTGCTCTGCAACTTATTTGGTCACGCGTAGGAGAGATGCACAAACCTCAAAGGACCATAGCGTCAGCGAGTAGCCTACTCTGCCCGTCCCTTCGGCTTTCATAACTCGATATGGCTCGCCATCTATCCATGGTTGTGGGGCTGACCTTGTTGGGTCAAAGCTGGAAAACGATTGAGCAAAGGAGTTTAACGTGGCAAGCCAGGATTCTTTGCGGGTCTATACGATAGGACTTAGTTAATCAAAGAGAGAAAAAAGATGAAGGCAAGGAAGATGGGTCCTCACATTTGCTCCGAACGTCTCGAGCACCTCGACTCGTCTGCCCCGTAATCTACCCAAGGCTGCTTTGACGATATAACCGGGATATTGGAGTTTAAATCTGTACCAACGCTTTTTAATACCTTGAAATAGCTTTTGCATGTTTGCAAGAAACCTACTCTTCGAAAGCTTCAGGTAAAGGTCAGCATAATCCCTGATGAATCGATGAGCGCCATTTGAGGCCGACGAATGATGGGAGTTGCAGACCTGCTGATTCTTCATAGGAAACCATATTTTGCGTTTCTTCCCTGACTATCTATACCTAGGGACTATGTGTTAGTAAAAAGTATTCTGCCGAGCAGAGCTGAGAAATATTTCGGCGCTAGGATCAAACACTTGTGCGTGACTGGACAAGTAATTTTCGCAGCTAGGTGGAAGACCATTTTGAATTATGAGTGCTCATGGGAACCTTTCGAGATTCAGAAGGCCATTAAAATTGGCCATGAGACCTTAGAATTGTCCTCAAGTTCTATTTGTGGCTGAATCTATGAGAAGACGGCCTACTTCAACGTCTCTAGAAGAAGGGCGGGTTCTTTTGTCACGGCCGAGGTAGAGGTCTTGCGAAGTCCCCAACACAGAGACCTTGTAACAGATTCTCAAATTCGTAGGCTCGACTGTTTCACAATCTCCAGCCGTGGCAAATGATGAGGGGGTTTTTTATTTGGGGCGTTTGGGTCGCCGGGTCCCAGGCTGCGTAGCCCAGACAGGCCACCGCACAGCCCGGCCGGCCAAAGGCCTACCAGGGTACAACCACTTTCTGACAGCTATCGTACCTCTCAGTTACAATGATAATTGATTGCAAATTTTTTGAAATGGATACCAAGGCAGATAGATCCCTCGAACCTAGATATACCACCTCGAAGAAAATATGAACAGAATGTTTGGCGACCCGCACCCGCGGTTGGTCATGAGGAATCCCAAGCACGGCAGATGAAGACACCTGAGATCCCCTAACCCTTCTCACGCGATCGACCTCCCTGGTCGCTGTGGTGAGGAGAGCAGCAGTCCGCAACAGCGGCCCTAGCTGCCGAACCTCCTTCCAATTGACCCGACGGATAACAGCCTTGGATCCAACGACATCGGACACAGCTTCACCGATGGAGCAGTTCCACGAATGATCGCGAGCTGTGCAGCGCGGTCGAGCTGCATTGCAGCTGCCGCATGCGCTCACGAGACGCTGATCCGACGGTTTCTCAGCTCCTCGGGCAGCTCATCAGGCCATGACGATGGCTGCAGGGTGACATGCATGGTCCAGGATACACTCCGGTAAGGCCCTTTCACGCTTTAAAAAGACACTGCTGGTCTTGTTGGTTTTGGCGGTAGACGACGCCGCGGCTTCACAAGCGACTGACGATGTCGAGCTACTCAGTGTCCGACTTCGATCCTTCCCTCAAGGGGGCCCTCCCTGCCGACTTCCAATGGGGCTACGCGACCGCCGCCGCCCAAGTTGAAGGAGCCTGGAACAAGGATGGCAAAGGATTGTCGATCTGGGACATCTGGTGCCATGATCAGCCTTCGCGTATCAAAGATGCCAGCACCAACGAAGACGCCGTTCGGTCCTACGACTTCTACAAAGAGGATGTGGCCCGTATGAAAGACTACGGAGTCAGTGCCTATAGATTCTCATTGGCATGGAGTCGCATCATTCCTCTTGGCGGCAAAGACGATCCCGTCAACGAGCAGGGCATACAGTACTACAACAATCTCATTGACGAGCTGCTATCCAATGGCATCACGCCCTTCGTCACCCTATTCCACTGGGACACACCGCAAGAACTTCAGGTCCGCTACGGTGGCCTGCTGGACAAGGACAAGTACACGCCCGACTTTGTGCGGTATGCACGCGTCTGCTTCGAAAGATTTGGTGACCGCGTCAAGAACTGGATCACATACAACGAGCCAGGCGTGTACACACTTGCAGGCTACGCGGGGGGCGTCCACGCGCCTGGACGCTCCAGCTATCGTGAAAGGAGCGCAGAGGGAGACAGCAGCACGGAGCCCTTCATCGTTGGGCACACGGAACTGGTTTCCCATGGTTATGTGTGCGATCTGTACAAGAAGGGGTTCCAGCCGACTCAGAAGGGTACAATCATGATCACTCTGCACGGCAACTGGGCCGAGCCATGGGACGAGAACGATCCCAAGGACATCGAAGCTGCGCAACGAAAGAACGAGTTCGAGATTGGATGGTTCGCTGATCCCCTCTATGGGAAGGGCGAAGTGGACTACCCAGCCTGCATGCGTGCGCAGCTAAGGGAGAGGCTGCCAAGGTTCACAGAGGAAGAGAAGAAGCTCATTCGAGGAAGCTCTCAATTCTACGGCATGAACTCGTACAGCGCCTTCTACATCAAGAACCGAGGCGACCAGCCGCCTGACATCAACGACTTCAAGGGCAACGTGGAAGTTCATGACACCAACAAGGCGGGCATAAGCCGCGGCATAGAGAGCGATACTCCGTGGCTGAGGACAGCCGAATGGGGGTGGGCAAAACTGCTACGCTGGATCTGGAGCCGTTACGAGACGCCCATCTACATCACCGAGAACGGCACCACGGCCAAGGGCGAGCATGGCTGGGTTCCCACTGGCCCCGATGACATCCTCGAGGATCCACACCGCGTCGATTTCTTCAAGAAGTACCTGACTGCCATTGCAAAGGCATCCCAAGAGGGAGTGATCATCAAGTCTTACTTCGGCTGGACCTTTACAGACAATTGGGAATGGACAGCTGGGTTCTCGGATCGCTTCGGGGTCACCTGGGTCGACTTCGAGGCCGCGAAGAAGACGCGATATGCAAAGCGATCGGCTTATTTCATCAGGGACTTCTTTGCCCATCTCATTAGACAGTAGACTATGCATCATGTCTCAAAAAAGAAGGCATACTTGTCGCTTCCAAGACAGCAGTCTGCCCATTAACCGTCCACGGTTCTTGGGGTGGAGTCAAATTCACAATCATCCCAACTGATTTGCCGAGACTCTTTTCCACACCAGTTCAGCCCTCCACCAACTCCAAGTCCTTGTGATTGCCCAGCAGCGTCGCTTCATTAAACTCCTCGTCGCCTTTAGGCAATTCCAGCGTCATCTTGAACAACTGTGCCGCCTTTACCTCGAGCTCGCCATCGCTTTCCAGTGCCAGGACATGCCCACCGCGTTGCCGGTCCTCTGTGATGAAGTGCAGATGGTCACCGGCGATTCCTATACCCTGCATGTAGTGAGGCTGCCGGAACCCAACGAGCGTGCCGCGTACGTTTTCAAAGCTGAATGCCACCTGATTTTTCCCAACCTCGATCATGGGTTGCCGTGGTTCCGTCTGGCCTGCTGCCGTGCGTACTGTGATGGACTTGAAGAGACCATCGAGACGCATTGCTAGGTGATGATTCTTGGAGCCCGGTCTAAACCTCAGTGTCAGCCATATATGTACCCAAGCAGGCCCAATCATCGCTCCGAGGTTGATAATTCGCCCGGTGCGCCCAGGACCCCACCATCCAGCTGTCATCTGGACTCGGCTTTGTAACCGGAGAGGGATCTCGACAGATACAATAGCAGCAGATGACCTACACGAGACCAGTGACGATATCATTCAGCTCCTCCTTGCTCGGCACCGCGGCCCTTGCGGAAATCTCGGGCTCGAAGCGCGTGATCTGGGCGAAGGGGTGAATAGCGTCGCCCTCTGGGTCCAGTTTTTTTATTGAACCATCGGCAAGCATCTGGTAGGCCTCGCCATCAACTACGATCATCTCGCCGTTCATGAAGCGGAAGGTGCCCAATCCATGATCGCCATGTTTGAGATAATCCGAGATTGATAAGCCTTTATCGGCAACACCATCCATGAGACCGAGGGCGAGGGAGTATTGGTACAGCTCGTTGCAAGCCATTGTTGTGTTGTGTTCTGGTCTTTGCTAACGTGAGACTGGAAGGGTGGACATCCATCAGCAAAGTTCAGTTGACTGGTTGGAGTGACTTACCTAAGCGCCGTCCACCCACCCCTCATGCCTCCCAAGGTTCGTCTACTTCGTGGCCAGTCCTCGGAATCGCTTCCTTTTCTTCGACGACAGCGCCGACCTAGCCTCACCCGTCATCCCCAGGACAGCCTTTTTTGTCCACTAGATCCTTTTGAAAATTGGCAAAATCTAATGTTTCTATTACAATTATATTTCCCGACCCTCTATGTACGGCCTGTGTGTGTATCGGTGGCGTGAAGCCTGGTATTATTATCTACAAATCAAGAATGAGCCCAGCCACAATCAACCCAGCCATGACCGCCAACCCGTTCCCAGCGAAAGGATCCAACCCAAGTCCCTGGTTCACAAGAGCTGGGCCGGAAGTTTCCGAGCCCGTTGAACTATCTGTGGCCGACGGCGTCGAGCCTGCACCGTCGTCGCTCCCACCCGCACCACCGCTGGGAAGTTGCGACACGACGGTCTGCAGGACTGTCGTGCCGTCCGAGGTCGCCGTCCTGACGAATGTGGTCTCCCCGGCCGAGCTCCCGGTCTCTTCCGGTGAGATGAGGGTCTGGACATATGTCTGCCCGTCGGAGACGATTGTCCTGGTGGTCGTTGCCAGGGCCTGGGCGCTGGGCGCCCCGGTGACCCCGCCCTCTGAGTCGTTGCCTCCTTGATTTGCGGCGGAGAGGGAGACGATGGTTTGGACCACCGGGGTGCCGTCCAATGTCGCCGTTGTGACGAGTGTCACCTCGGACGCCTGAGGATTGGCGCCGGGTGAGATGGAGACGAAAGTCAGGGTTGACGCGACTCCATCGGACCCCGTGACTGTCGTCAAGATGGTCTCTTCTGACCCCTGGGCGCTTGGGGCAGCAGAAACGGAGACGATGGTCTCCGTGAATGTCTGTCCGTTTGAGGTGACCTCTTGTATCAAAGTCACCTCTCCCGGAGGCGGATTGGCGATTGGCGCTGGGGAGACCACGGTCTGTTCCTGCGCTTGTCCGTCGATGGTCGTCGTTCGGACAAATGTGGTCCCCGGCACTGCCGCATCCCCACCCGCCATCGCGGTTGTGATAGTCGCGACCTCCCCGTCCGAGCCTCCTGTAGAAATTATGACAACCTCTACCGAGCTCTGCGTCGGGGCTGGCACCTCTGGGGTGTCAGGCACCTGCTCGGGTGGCGGCTGCTGCTCGGGTGGCGGCTGCTGCTCGGTGGGTGGCTCATTGTCGGGTGTCGAAACAGGCGGCGGCGGCGGGGGTGGCGTGGTAGGCGAGGTCGTCTCCGGTGTAGTAGCCGGCAGCGCCGGGATGCTGTCGCTGGTGGGAGCGTTGTAGTACACGGGTGACGCGACTTGGGTTGACTGCACCAGCACAGTGGCTGAGACCATACTATGCCCGACGGCCGTCGGCGCACAAGTCGCAAAGATACACGTCCTCGGGTCATGGGGCCACATCTGCTCCCGTACCGTTTGCAGACCTGCTAGGTATTCCAGCATCGGCGCCGTCACGGTCGAAGGGTTCTTCGTGTCATAATCCCAGCCCTCGGCTCGGTAGAAGAACCGTGCAGGGTCAGCTGTGGCCGGCATCTTGAGGTGGATTCCGCTCTGGATGGTCCAACTTTGTGTGCTTGCAGGAATTACTTCAGTGCTGGTCCAAGATGGATTATCACCGGTGTCGGTCGATATGCGCGTGGTTGCTGGCCTGATGCTTGTGCTGGTGCTCACTGCGCAGTCTGAGAAGGCGAAGTAGGAGTATTCAGCCCATATTGAGGGATATGTCCTGGGGACCGGATTAATGTTAGCATAGAGATCGGGTATATATATAAAAAAAGATTGATTTCGACAGGACCAACGCGTCAGGTATCGCAACGTACATGGTGAAGCCACTGACTACCCTCGTGCTGCTCATGCTGACATTGCTGGGCAGTGTAGCCGTCGCCAAGATTGTCTCGTTATTAGTGACAAAGCTTCCATTTGGATATGCTGTGATGTGCGGAATGATGGTGTGCGTCACAGTGGCCGCCGTCGCAGCTTTCCAATCCCATATCATCACAGACCCAGCCGCGAACTCGCAGGGTTTATCATCTCCAGAGCCTCCGGTGGGCAGTGATGCCTTCGACGTCACTGTGGCGGATGAGTTTGTGAATGCAGCTTGAGCCTCTGTTGTCGCCGCCAGACACGTAGCGACGGCATATAGCGTCTTTTGCCACCGTGATACCGCCATCTTGCTGCAGCGAACTTTCAAAGCCGTGGTTCCGGAAAATGTGCGAGGTTGCTAACCGACGTGAAAACAACCGCCAGGAGATATCAAGATCGTGTGATTCAGCGTGGATCAAGGCGCCAGCGATTCATGGATGCAGAAGTCAGCTGATATTTGTATACATTCTTGTTTCTGCGCATCTAAGCGCGTGGAATCCTTCATCATCGCCTTCGCTTGCCAAGGCAGTAGTTTTCGTCCTTTCCAGGGATCGATGCTGACTGCAGCAGGGCTGTGGCCCGCCGGGCTGGACTGCTGCCACCAATTGCGCGAGCGCACTCGACAGCAGGCACGAGCCTAGATCAGCTCGGGAGCCGCAAACTGGATCCAAAATCCGAGTGGGATTCTCTCGGTTGGCTCCGGACTCGCAAAGCTCGCTGCGGTCAGCATTTCCAACGACAACTGCGCCCGCGGACGACTGCGCTACGGAAAAATCGGGAAATGTCACCGCCATGGATACTGAGTAGTTCTATGACCGCTTGAGTCTCACAAGGCGAGCCCACTGAGTGCATGCCAAGTGATATTATGGGTGCACGCTGCAGGCATCTATTTTCAGGACAGGTCCACAGGTGCGTCTGCTCTGTGCGGGCTGCAGACGCCCCCCTTGGACAACTTGCGATTTATTTTTGCTTTCCAAGTAACATTCCAACGACTTTGTTTTATTACCATAGCGATAAAGGGACGCCTGCGCTCACATGCATTATGTGGTAATATGCTATAGAGGGTCCGACGACCAAGGCCCACACAGAATGTGTTCTTCTCCATATTCAGGACTGTCTATATTCGCAAAAATGGTGGTTGCAGATGAATTACTCAGTTTCTAGGCTACTAGTACTGCTCTTTCAGTTTTTGCTTATGCCATGAATCTATCCTCTATGGCGGAATGACCAGGTCCAAGACACACATCGAACACCCAATGCCGCTAGCTCGTCTACTTCAAGGTTTCCTGAGCTGACATCAGCTTTAGTTCTGATTGTGGTTATCATGTTAAAATACCAAGCCGAAGGACAATATATGACCACTGGCGAGAGAAGCTCATTTATCTAAATTTGTAATCGCAACTGGTAGCACACATGGACAGAATGAAGATCGACAAGTCATTTGCTTCCTTCACAAGCTGACAAAAGACGTTAAAAGTATATACTAAGGCTTGATATGTACAACGTAAACCTTCTGCAATCTTTTTAAGTGCACTTGCCGGCCGAGTCAACAGCCTTGCTACAGCAGTCGTTCTGACCGAATGCAGGCACCGCTGCGAAGAAGCTGAATTAGTATACAGTTCTACAACGTACGGACCGAATGGAAATGATGGGACAAGTTCAAACTTACTTCCAGCCTCAACACAGTAGCTGGTCTGGTCGGTACAAGTCCAGCCGGAGTAGGGGTCGCAGTAGGTGCAGCAGTCGTCACCGCTGGTGCAGGGAGCTGTTGTTGGAAAGAGAGCATCGTCAGCACTGTCTTGCTTATAATTTTCATATGGCTGGGCCATCCAGCTCGATTCTCAAGGAGGGGATGCTGTCGTAGACGTACCACCGGTAGTTCCGCAAGCGCGCTCCTCAAAACCCGGGAGAGTTGCACGGCTGTCGACTGCAACGGCAATGGCGCTGGCAGCGAGGGCCAAGTTGACGAGGGCGGTGAAAACCTTCATTTTGGAATGTGAGTGGGCAAATTTGGGAGGCTAGAGAGGCTCTTCAGAGAAAGATCGCACTTGTTGCAGGAGCTTAATCGACTTAGATGCTGAGGATTGAATTACAAGCTTTTGTGACTGGAGACAAGAAACTTTATAGACACCCTTCACTTGGTCACTAGCATCGCTCAGGGATATCCGAATGTCTATATTCGGGTTTAATTAATCAAAATGCGACGAGTCAGTGCCATTTACCCGTCACACATTCCCCATCCAAGCACGGCGGTGACCGGTACTCAATTCGATCGTGCGTAAGTCATGCGACTACACAGCCCATGCGGGGATGTTGCTGGACCCACGAGATGGCCTCCTTTACCATACATAGGCTCAAAATCCGGATCTACGCGTATCCATCGACTGTCGGCCGAAGAACCGTATCTAGGTGCCGCGCGGCTATTCATTCATCCACAAAGCGCAGAAGGCTGGCTTCGTGCGAACGTGCGAGACGCTTACACTTACAACAATCTAAATCTATCAAGATCAACGGACAGTCTAGTAAAGAATGGCCTTCTGGACGACTATTTTAGTAGCGTTATATATGTCATGGCACCAATGATACGGCAGGCTCCCTGATTGACCTGGAACAGAGGCCCAGCGTTTGAGCATAAGCCTGCATCGAGAGCTCGTCTATCTTGCACGGCATTGGGTCCGCGACAGACACTTGACTTGATAACTGGCGTGATTGGTTCCTCGAGTGGCCGACTTCCGTCTGGAAAGGCAAGTGGAATAAAAGCGGAATGCCTGCCCACTGCCTTCTCATCAACCGGAAGTCGGCCACTCACTCGATCGATCGGCGGCTGTCTCCGCAGCCAGCGCGGATTGTGGATGGGCCATGAACATATCCTGTGCCGAGCTCCCCGTTGTTGCTGTTACCTTCGACGGGGCGAGCTTCCTTGATAGATCGAGGTGGCCCACAAGGGCCCACAACTACCCAGCTTACAAACCTCTACCTCTCATCCCCTTCCCATCCCCCTTCCCATCGCTGGTCAGGCTTTGTCAGACAGTCGGCGAGCGATAGTATGCTGGACCATGTCCAAGTGCTTCGATATGATGCAAACATGCAACGATAGACCCGAAGGTGACGTTCTTCCAGGCTGCCGTGCCTCTTCTGTACATACGATAGTAAGCAGCGCATCCTAAGTGCCTCCAGATGAAGAGCCTGTCTAGACAGAAGTCAGATCTTGGATTTCACCACTCCCCCTCTATGGTCCATGAAAAGTCTCTCATACTGATATGACGAGTTTGGATCGCTACGAGGGTTTGGTCCAAGCTTCCATCTTGGACTTCAATTGCAATTTTGCGTTGTCCAGCCCGCTGTAATCTTTTGGATTAGAGTTTGGCAGCAGATCCACCTGGAGAAAGAGGCCATTGAGACAGCGACCTACGCCCCTGCACTGAAATGATGGGCATTTCCTCAAGCAAAAGCTAAGAAATCCAGAATAGCTGCTGGAATTTAATGCAGTCTGTGCGCGATTACAGCCAGATCTATTCAGAATACTCGAGAGACCGTAAGAAACCCTTGTCAGGCAAATTCCTACCCCGGGCGTGGTGTCGAGGTCTAAATAGAACGGAGAAATCAAGGTACAAAAAGAACAATGAATTTTAGCACAGTGGCCCACGGAATTTATACCGTTTCCAAGGGCCTTTTAAGTTTCTTGTTACACTGATTGATTAGGTTGATTAGGCCCAGGACGGTCTAGAGTATATATCTGCCCGTTTCTGGCACGGACCGTAGGGCTCAGACGTTGCGGCTCAAGTACTATGTAACAATCGTTCTTCTTTCCTCCAAGCACGCGTCTGTCAAGCTACTCCGACATCTGGCGCCTTACGAGTGGCTTATACTAGTAAACTGTGGCGCTGGGGGAACCATGGAGAGGATGACGGGATCCTGCTACTGTTAGTTAAATATTTTGGAAGTTCAACTTCCCAAGTAGATGTTCCTCCTGGCCGACAGAATATCACAGAATGTCGCAATGAGCCTGACAAGAGCTCTATGTAAGTACACACGACTGATACCCCCGCTGTCATTCTCCCCCGCCCAGATTTAGGGTGGACAACATCACATGCATCCATCGCAGCTTGGTTTTGATGCACAAGAACAGGCTTTGCCACACCATGAGGATTTGCATCCCCGACCGGACTCCTGAGCTTCGCATTAGGCGCGGTTGGCTTTCCCAATTAGTGGCGAAACATAACGGTCTTGAACTGTTTCCGCTCTTAGTTTTCTTTGCGAGGTATTTCTAATACATACGCTACTGCATAGCGATGTCGCACATTAACGGATATTGGGGAATTAGTGGGAGCGGCAAATGTCGCCTATGCGTCTTTCCCCGAATCTAAATTGCAGTCCGGGGTAGCTAGCCATCTTCGCTCCTCCCACCCACTTGGCATCATGACCAGATGCAGGAACCTACTCCTGTTTGGGTTACATAGTCTCAACCTCGTCCCTGGTCAATAAAACCACCAGTATTCGCTCTGCTGACATTCTACCCACTCCTCCAGAGCTAGCTTGCTAGCCTTCAATTATCGGGCTGACAGGATTCTGGCTGAATGGCAAGCTCCAGTTGCCGTCGGCCCGTCTCCTAGTAGATAAACGATGAGAGACCCTATGTACAAATGTGTAGAGTTTCCTGCCGTGTGACAGCCCGGTTTTGACAATTGCACAGCACGCAGTAGTCCAAGATGCGCGTAAAGCTTCCTCTTTCTACGGCAGCATGCCGCCTCCTTGGGCTGGCACCCCTGCTTGTTCCTGGCGCTCACTCACTCCTGTCTCGACAGACTAACAGGACCGAGTACGATTATATCGTCATCGGCAGCGGCCCAGGAGGCGGTCCACTGGCCAGCAATCTCGCCCGCGCCGGCTTTGAGACATTGCTCATCGAGGCTGGTGATGATGAGTTTGGTGCTGATCCCGCAACACGTGTTATCGACTACTTTGCCTCGATCGGAATTCACGACAACCTCCACTGGGACTTCTTTGTCAAGCACTATGATGATCTGAACCAGGACCTGAGGTACGAACATCTTGTGTGGAAGAAGCCAGATGGGGACCTCTGGGTCGGACCAGGAGGCAGTGCCCCTGAGGGCTCCGTGGTCTTGGGTGTGAATTATCCCCGTGGGGCTGTTCTTGGAGGATCGTCTATCATCAATGCTGGAGCGGTCTTCCTGCCTAGTGATAGTGATTGGGACTACATCGCGCAGATCACCAACGATACAACTTGGAAGTAAGAAAGCTCCCACTTCTCTCCAAAGATGCCATAGAGCTAATCGATGGGTACAGCGCGGCGCACACGCGCGAGTTGTTCGTCAAATTAGAGAACAACACTTATCTACCTCAGGGTACGAAGGGACATGGATTTGACGGATATCTCCAGACCGCTATCGGCGATGGCACCCAGTACACCAGCGGCAAGCAGGCCGTGGATGTGCTCAAGGCCACAATTTCGGAGCTCGGAAAAGATCCTGACCAGCTGGAAGAACTTATTACGTCCGATGCAAACTATGAGGATCCGAGCCGAGACACAACCGAGGGCATATGGGCTCTCCCTTTCCACGCCAACAAGACATTCGGTCGTTCCAGTGCCAGGGACAGAATCATTGCTACTGTCGATGAGAAGTTCCCTCTCCACCTTCAGCTGAACTCTTATGCCACACGAGTTCTCTTTGGAAGTTCAAACACCACCAGCACTCCCAAGGCTGTTGGTGTCGAATTTCTTGAGGGGAAGAGTGTGTATAAAGGTGACCCGAGATGGACCGCTTCCAACCAAGGCACACTAAAGAGTGTTTATGCGAGGAAGGAAGTTATTGTCAGCGCTGGCTCATTCAATACGCCCCAAATTCTTCTTCTGAGCGGCATTGGAAACGCGACCCATCTTGCCGAGCACAACATCCCCGTTGTCGTGGACCTTCCAGGTGTCGGTACCAATATGCAAGACAACCAGGAGATGGCCGTCACTGGTCTTGCTGCTGAAGACTTCACGTACGCGCCCAGGGACGGCTTGACCGGTGCAAACTGCACTTATGGCGCAGTATTCCCAGACCCTTGCTACGACGCCTGGCTCGAAGGAAAAGGCCCATACTCGAACGCCGGTCCGAACTCGAACATTGTCACGCTGAAGACGGCACACTCACCCGATGGAGAGCGCGACGAAATTGCATTTTCCGGATCCTTTGCTTTCCGTGGCTTCTGGCCAGCCACGCCGGGTCAGACCTGGGTCGAGCCACCCAACACCTGGGGAATACATTCCGTGCGCATGCACCCCCAGAACCGAGCCGGCTACGTCAAGCTTCGCTCGTCAGACCCTACTGAGATGCCGGAGATCAACTTCAGGTACTTCACCGAGGGCGCGGAGACGGACATCGGCGGAATCAAAGATTTTGTTGCATGGGGTCGCCGAGTTCTGCAGCGCGTTGCTGAGCCTACCGGCCCCGTCAACATCACCAGCCCGCCCTGCCCAACCGGCTATAACGCCGATGGCACTTGCTCGGACGCGAGCGCAGACGAGCAATTTATCCGGGACAACACATTCGGCCACCATGTTACGAGCACCTGCCCTATCGGGGCTGACGATGACAAACTCGCGGTTCTCAACTCTAACTTCCAGGTTCGAGGTGTTGAAGGTCTCCGCGTAGTGGATGCTAGTGCTTTCCCCAGGATTCCTGGTGCTTTCCCTGTGATTGCGACATTTATCCTGAGTGAGAAGGCTTCTGAGGCCATCCTAAGCGGGAAGTGATATCGAGGCTTGTTCATTTCATGAGTACATAATATATTACATTGCAAGTAATCCTCCTCGCCTCTTCAGAAAGTGGAACTGGCTAGGTCGCACCAGGCTGCTCTGCCTTACTCATGAATGAGGTTGTTCCATTCCGTTGCACTGGGGCTTGTGATTCTTGATCTCATACAGGCCCATGACGTAGACCCTATGGTCCATGGACAATACAGCTGGACGCCATGTCTTTCTCTGTGACTAATTCGGAAGTCAAGACCTCATGTTGACTTAGCCTTGGATAGCTACCATGGTAGCCGTCTCCACTCTGTCAGCTACTTGACGTGGGCAGAGCAACTGGATTCACGAAAGCTACCTAGACGACCAGCGTGAAGAAAGATTATTTCACTGACCTGAGTCTGAGTTGCGACCTGAAAAAATAAGGGGCACGCTTCGATTTTGCCTCGATTGCACCTAGGTATTCAGAAGGCTCGATTTATCACAGCCTCTGCAGTAAGGCCTTCGAGATCCGGGGGCTCCTCCTCCAAGGTCCACAAATACCACTCGAATAGCTCCGGAATGGTGTCAAAAATCCGCTCGCCACCCTGCCACTGCCACCCAAATTTCCAATCCCAACTACCGTCAGGTTCTTGGGCATAAATACAACCAAAACTCCCCTCCAACACCGTGCCTGGGTCCCACACAAGGATAGCATTCTCAATATCGGAAAGAAAATCAGATTCCTCAGGCATTTTAATGCGGCTCCGGATTTCGGAATGCTCATACGTGCTATAGTCCTGCCAGAAAGACATGGTGTGTTTAGTCATGTCATCGGGCAACATGGGGCCGTTGATCTCAAGTACGTGCCGTGCCAGGACCCGAAACTCCTCCGGGGCCGAGATGATCCCTTTGACCTCCTCAGGCGCCTTTTCCCTCAAAGCGGCGTCAAGCGCCTCAAAGTACGTCGCGTTGCACGAGGCGCGCTCCTCCGCGTCCAGATGGCCGCCGCTTGTGCCGTCGAGGCAGAGCCTGGCAGCCAGCTCGTCGAAGCGGTCCAGGAGCTCTGTGGGCGCCGACAGCCCCAGCGCTTTGAGGTCTTCATTGACGAGATCTCCTAGCGCTGAAAGCTGCTCCTCATGCCACTCCTCGTCGCTAGTTTCCTCCCTGATCAGCTCGTCTGTGAACTCGGCTCTTGTTATAGCGTCGATGTATACCCCGAGCAAGCGCTTGTTTCGCTCCGCCGCGACCTTGCGGTAGTTAGCCAGCGCTGCCTCGATCTCGGCTGCCGTAGACTTCATGGTGAAGAGAAAGATGCTCTCTATATGGAAGCAGTGTTGTTGAGGTGTGCCGTATTTAAGGGTAAATTCAAGTTGGTCATTGTTTGTGGCTTGCCAGAGCGCACGCCAAATATTGAATGCCCAGGTGAGAAGGTTGAGTGCGCAGTGGAAAATGAAGACGAGACCAGACTTTAATAACGCTAATTTAGCGGCACCAGAGGCCTGAGAAAAGCAGATTGAGTTACGGAAAGCATCATCGCTGCATGACATCTGGAGGCTTATTCATACTTAGCTTTTCAACCGCATTCACGCTATTCTTCTCTTGGAGCGGCACTATAATTGCGTACTGGTCAATATTAATTCCAGTCAACTGGTACTGCGATTCCTTACATGGCAAGCTTTGGCAACTGCGGACAAGGACCCCTTTCCGGAGACCGTCTAATTCGAGGCAGTGTGACATTTCATTATCTATCGCTTCGATCCCACCCTGTCTGTGTCTTGTCCGCCGAAATCGAGTCGCATCCCGGCCGCAGCTACGCCAAACCTTCCCTTTCTCGGCCCGAGTAGAGACGATATCGCTAAGTGTGTCAGCTATCATTTTGCCAGTATTATTGCGATCGATGATTTGCTTATTACATGTCGCGAAAGGTGTTGTGGAAGCTTAATCTACTTCAAATAAATTCTTCGAGTCTAGTCATCACCGAGATATGAATGCACAAATTGTTACTCACTCTAGCCCCTCTCATCGTATGGTTGCGTGTTTTCTTCGAGTATGCCCGGCCCCCAGGACCGTCAGCGAATTTTGGACGGCACGTGCTTTTTTGGTTTTGATATTGGCGGCAGCGGGGTTGCACCTTGCTTGAGATAGGCAGCGTGCGTCGTGAGCTACCCACCCACCCCACCAACCCTTATCCAAGCGGATGCAACGCTGGCCGATTTGGCTCGAATGTACATGTTGACTTCGCTTGATCAGCCACCACGTCACGACCTCTCACAAGTTGCAATCCCTCCAACACTAATCTCTTTTCTTGGATCAACAGCACGATTCGGAGCACCTGGCATAATTCTCTACGTTACAGCATGGCGCAAGCAAGGACGGAGCGGGATCCAGAGATACTCGCTATAGCCAAGACTCTCCACGATGCGCCGTGGTGCGACGACTACCAGGACATGGTGTCAGGCATGCTATACAACCCTAGCGTTCCACAGCTCCTCGAGGCCCGGCACCAGGCCCGTTGCAAGGCATACAAGTACAACAACGTTGACCCGAACCAGTTCAGCCAGGCTGAGGCTGCCAGCATGCGCTCTAAGCTGCTTGAAGATCTCCTCGGTCGCGTGGGCACTGGGTGTGTCATTGAGCCCCCTTTCCGCCCGGATTATGGATGCAATATTGTGATGGGCAACGACTGTTTCATAAACTGGGGGTGAGTTACTCGTCTGTCTCTCCCAAGACTCGGAACAGCCTTTGTGCTGCACCCGGTATTATCTAGCTTTCACGTAGAGGTCTACTGACATGCCATCGTCTCAAGGCTCACGATACTCGACACAAGCCTGGTAATCATAGGCGACCGTGTGCAAATCGGAACTGGCGCAAGCATCATCACCGCGGGTCACGAGACAAGCGTGCTTTCTCGGATTAAGTTTGTGGAATGGGGCAAGCCGATCCGCATCGAAGACGACTGCTGGATCGGCGCCAACGCGGTCATCCTCCCGGGTGTCACTATAGGCCGCGGCAGCACCGTCGGCGCCGGAGCGATCGTCAGCCGAGACGTGCCCGCCTATTCGGTGGCGGTTGGAATTCCCGCACGTGTTGTCAAGAAGCTTCCGTCTGTGGAAGAGGAGCTGGCGGACCCGGCGAACATGTACCGCAACATGGCCGATAACCCTTTCAAGGCTTAAAGAGATGCAAGGCTTGACGCATTTTACTTCTCCTAGAAACACCAATATATAGATAGACTCGTTTTCTTGTGACCTACGACCGAATTAAACAACGACGTCACTTGGTGGGCGAGCGGCAAGGGAAATTCCCGCAGCCTTACAAGCAAAAAGTGCCCTGTGAAAATTGATGGATCAATATGCCCGTCATCCACAGCACAGAAATGTATCCTGATTTGACCAGGCTACTTGCCGGAATCTGGAACTTGAACTTGTAGGAGGGGACCGTCTTTATTTGCGTCGCCGTCTCTATGCTGCTTGTGCGGTTCACATGAGCTCTGGTCCGTGTCTCGGCTAAGGAGTTCGGGCAATCACACAACATCACTGTCAACTGCGTGAGCCCATGCCCCATTGCAACAGGTACGCATGAGAAGCAAGGCAGTATCCCTTGGCTCGGCATGTCACACTGCGTAAGTATAATGCCGACAATGTTCATCACTTTCTTAACAGATCAATGGTAACAAAGCGATGAGCAACTTTTCGAGGATGTACAGCCTCTCATCGACTCAACGCGAGGAGCGGCGCGAGTTGGCGAGGTTGATGATATTGCACCGCTATGGGCAATGTAAGATGAACGACGGGCTCTGCCCCATCGGCTAACGGCTCCAGGGTGGATTGTATAACCAAAACCCGACATAAATAAGAACGAGGAAAGCTATGACGGGAAGAAATCAATGCTCATGTTTGAAAATTACTTTGCGCTTGGGTGTATAAGCTTAGGTAATTATGAGTCCAGATGTTCTAGATTGTGCTGTACTCTAGGCTCGGGCCAAGATCCAGCGAATTTCGGCCTGAACGGCAATCCATGGCTTGGTGGTGTCCACACTGCGTACCACACAGTTCGTAAGTGGCAGAAGAAGAAGTTGGAAAACAAGCAGTGCGGTTTCTGATACTCACCAGGAAGTCAATCGTTCGTTGGCAGACAGCATTATTGTTATTTGCAGTTGCATTGGAAGAATGTCTTGAATAATAAATGAGCAAGATGAGGAGATCTCGTCTCTCCAGGCGTCGCCCTCGTCTGCTCCTCAACATCGTTACACATCGTGGCTTCATGCCTCGGCATTCGGCACCCTTGGTTCCCCCTCCCCCCACCACAGGACTCTGTAGTCTATGTTCTCCGCTTTGTCTCCTTAGTCCTGTTTAGGCCCAAGGTCACAAGTTGCTTGATCCCGCCACTCGGAAAATTCGTCCCCATGTTTTCTCGTAGCTCTGTCGTTACTGGGCTACTCCAACAGTGGAATTCATCAGTGCTTGTCCCTTTCACCGGCAGCCCACATGCCCTGGATCAGTTTAGGGTCCTGGTAATTAAACCTTAGCATTCCCCCGCGTTCACATCCCTACCACCAATTTCGACAGGGGTCCACGGATACCGGACGCGAGGATGTGGGGGAAATTCTCACAAAGGGTCAACAAGTAGTCCATGTCACCGTCGACCCTGGCTAGTTGGATGGGGGCGAATACGGTGAGGACTATATCACAGGGCTCGTGGGGCTCTTATCCCCCGCGCGAGGACCAATTCCTCAGATGCGCCTACTCGGATATCGCAGTCTCCCCCGTCATGGCCTTCTTTGCGTTGTTTACCCTGGCAATTTTGAGCTTGAATGCAGGTTGCACCTCGGCGTCGCCCACCTTTGAACAACAATGCATGTCAGTTGATCCAAACAGTGTCGGCATTATAGATGCCATAGTTACGGAACATGCCTACGTCGCGTCCGGAACGAATCTCAGTCTCCCGGACAATGATCCGTCATGCTCTTCCAAAAGCCAAGTCGTGGGGGTAAATCTCTGCCGCGTGGCTTTCCAGATAGCAACATCAGAAAGCTCTGGTGTTGTGGCGGAAATCTGGCTGCCCGAGAGCTGGAATGGGCGTCTTGTTACGACAGGGAATGGAGGGTTGGGCGGCTGTGAGCCAGTCTTATTTCCTGGTCAAGCGAACACGTGTGACTGACTTGGTGACACCAATAGGCATTGACTACAGTGGCATCGCTTACACAGCTAACAACGGGTTTGCAAGCGTGGGTACCAACAATGGACACAATGGCACGTCTGGCATTCAATTTTTGGACAACACGGAGGTCGTGGTTGACTTCGCATGGAGGGCGTGAGTGACTTGACGATCCTGAGTTATGCTTTATGCGACTGACATGATCCCAAGTGTGCACACAGGAGTGGAAGCGGGCAAAACGCTCATGCAACCATTCTACGGTCAAACTGCGAACAAGTCTTACTTTCTCGGCTGCTCCTTAGGCGGCCGCCAAGCTATCAAGGCAGCTGAGATGTTCCCCAACGACTTTGACGGCGTAGTGGCAGGATCACCAGCTGTGGACTTCGTCAATCTCTACTCGTGGAGAGCTCGCTTCTACCCAATCACAGGGGCCGTTGGCTCGCCAAACTTCATCACACCAACTTTTTGGAAGACGACCATACACGAAGAAGTACTACGCCAGTGCGACATGATCGATGGTGTTTCGGACGGGATCATTGAAGACCCGATGTTGTGCCATTTCGACCCTTCGCCTTTACTCTGTGGGGCGGAGTCGAACAGTTCCGACTGTCTGTCTTCATCGCAGGTTGAAATTGTTCGAAAGGTATTTGAGACGTATTCATGGGAGAACGGGACGCTCTTATACCCGCGAATGAACCCCGGCGGTGAGCTCATGTCTGCAGATGGTCTGTATAATGGACAGCCTTGGGCATTATCACAGAATTGGTTTCGCTATGCGGTGTACAACAATCCGGACTGGGATCCTGCCAACTACACACTCGCTGACGCCGAGTTTGCCGCTAACATCAACCCGGGGACTATTCGTACGTATCCCAGCAGCCTGTCGGCATTTCAAGAGCGCGGTGGCAAGGTTGTCATGTTTCATGGAGGCCAGGACAACCAGATCACGAGCTTCAGCAGCCCACGATTCTACGACCACCTAGCTGAGGGTATGAGCTACACGTCGGAGCAGATGGATGAGTTCATCCGCTTCTTCAGGATCTCCGGGATGTTTCACTGCAATAGCGGTCCAGGCGCTTGGGTTGTAGGCCAGCAGGGTGGACCCGCGGCGCAAGGAACATTCGACAGGGAGAGCAATGTCTTGGCTGCCGTGGTCGACTGGGTGGAGCAGGGTATTGCACCGGACACCATGACAGGCACCAAGTTTGTGAACGATTCGGCTGCACTAGGAGTTTCTTTTCAGCGGAGGCACTGCAGATGGCCGTTGAGGAATACTTATCTGGGCGGCAATTCGAAAGATCCTCAAAGCTGGGAGTGTCAGAAGGTGGATGGATATTGATACGGAGGCTATTTATAGTTCATCTAATAACACACCGACTCGTCTATGTCAGTACTGTGTGGTTCAAAATGTAGCTTCCCTCTCCGGGTTGTCTAAGGGTGAAGGCAAGCTGTCGTTGACGTTGCTCAAATAGCGGTGTCGTGGAGCTACTGGGGGATGCCACGTTTAAAACAGACCTCGAATCACATGTCGAGGCATGCTCGTCATGTTTGACCATAAAGACGAACAGCCACACAAAACATCCTACTTACACGTGTACATGCGCGCGTGATTGCCGATCTGTGGAGAGCCGGCATGTCCCGGATTAGCAAGACAGCATCCAGAGTAGGCATCTCCTGCTGACTGGTTGTCAGATTCACAATGATCGATCTGGACATGCAGTGCCGTCAAATCACACATGCAGGTGACAATGCCGAGTTACGTCACGCATGTTCCCCGTTGCATGCGGCTGGTCTGGTTTTCGCAGCCAGCATATGATATATTAGGATGGCTTCACCACGCAAATTCAATTCAAATGTTGGTTGGCAAATTTGAAATATTCTATCGGCAAAGTAAGTCTTCAAAATTTGAGGGCAGCACAAGTGCATAGAGCGCAAGAGCCAGAGTTCCGAATCGACAAGCTCGTGTTATACTCTCACAAGATGTCTCTCACGGGAATAGCCGTATGTTGCAACTCATTCTGTTTCGTCTAGATTGCTGATTTCGTATGAAGACTGCAGAGCATCCGGAGAATGTGGCTGCTCTAGATGATCAGTTCGCAGTGTCCCCGCAGGAAGTCAACCACGAAGACATCTGGCCGTTAGAGGCTACTGGGGCTGGGAAGAAGCAAGGCGATATTGGCAAGGACAGCCAGGCTAACAGTACAGAGGCTGCAGACAGAGTCAAAGCACGGGGACTGGTCAGTGTCCATGATAATTTGAGTCCAGGGAAAGTCATGCATGGTACTAGTAGTGCTTGATGCTTGAGGATGCCAGAGGATGCCGTTTTAATAGCGTTCGACTCAAATTCAGACTTTGCTTTACTCTGTTCTGAAATATATGTACAGCTCGGTCTAATGCTAGATCATTTTGACAGCCTGTCGCCTTCGTGGCTCGAGAATGGTCTTGCCGATTGGTCCCTGCTCCTCGTCAAACCCTGTTTTGTGGTCGAAGATCTTCTGTCCGCGGATCCATGTCTCCTCGACCACACCCTTGAGCGTCTTGCCATCAAACGGAGAGACTTCGTTGCGGAAGAACATGGTCTCCTTATTGACCTCAAATTCAGCCTCGTCGTCAAACACAACGACGTCACCATCAAATCCGACGTCGATGTCGCCTTTCTGCTGCTCCAGTCCAACCTGACGGGCAGTGTTAGTACTTGTCCAGCGCACAATATCCTCAATGCTGGCGCCGTGGTCCGCTGCCTCAGTCCACAGGATGGACAGACCCAGGCCAAGACTGCTAACACCACCCCACGCCTCGAAGAAGTCTCCGTCCTCTCCAGCGTGGCTGTGCGGGGCGATAGGGAACGATTCAGGGATCAGCTTCAGGTCGGGTGTGCATGGCGAATGGTCCGATACGACGGTCTTGATGACCCCCTGGCCGTCATCATTTGAGAGCTCGTCCCACAGCAGGCCTTGGTTGGCGCGGCCGCGAGACGGAGGTGCCGACTTGTACCGCGTGTCGCCCTCGGGCACCTCCTCAGCTGCGAGGCTCAGGTAGTGGAAGCACGTCTCCGCCGTGATGCGCACGCCCTGGTCCCGGGCTTCGCGCAGCATCGGGATGCCCTCTGCGGCCGAGAGGTGCACGATGTGCAGGTCCAGGTCGGGGGCGAGGTAAGCTTTGGACAGGATCTGGCTGATTGCGTATGTTTCCAGAGTCGGGGGCCGCGAGTCGAGGTACGTCTGGTAGCTCGTCAGAGGCCCGGTGTACGGCGCCCCGGAGCCGACGAGGGTGACGTTAGGAGGGACCATCTCGGCATGGAACATCACAGTTGTTGGAGAGTCGGCAAGGGCTAGGAGAGCCGCCTCGATGTCATTCGGGCCGATAGCTGGGAATTCATCGACGCCGCTCTCAATGAGGAAACCTTTGAAAGAGCGCACACCGGCATCTACCAGAGGTTTCAGATCCTTTGTGTTGTTGGGGATCAAACCACCGTGGAAGCCGACATCCACCCAGCACTGGCCGTCAGCTGCTCTCACTTTTGTCATGAGATTCTCGACAGTCGTTGTGGGAGGCAGCGAGTTCAGAGGCATGTCGATCAGGGTCGTAACGCCACCAGAAGCAGCTGCCCTTGAGCCAGTCCAAAATCCTTCCCACTCAGTACGTCCCGGCTCGTTCAAATGCACGTGTGCGTCCAAGAGACCGGGCAGCAGCAGCTTAGGCGAGTAGTCGGCATAGGCCGTGCCGGGCGGGAACTCAGAAGATGGCCGCACAGAGTCGTATACGGACACAATCTTGCCCGTGGTTGTATTTACTACAAGCGTTGCCTCGGACAGGATTCCACCTACCACGGCGCGGGAGGACGCTAGTACCGTGATGTCTGAGGAAGAATTGTTATGTGATAGGGCCTCGGCCAAAGAGGCCAAGAAGGCCACGCCGTAAATGCGGAAGGAAACCATATTGAAAGAGGGCCAGGCTCACTTCAGCTCCAAAAGAGTGCTAAGTGGTTTTTTCATGAATTAAATTCCCAGACCTGAATAGCAGCTGGCCAGACTTTATAGCTGATGATATTCTTACTTCACCCGACGGATGGCGAGGATGTCGAGCCTAACCCACTCCGTTGTCGGTGAGACCTTTTTGCTACACATTGACCTTACTCCTTATTAAAAATCTAGAGATACCTTGGCATTGATGAATTCAAGCATTGTTGCCGGGATATTCTGCGAGATCTACTGCAAGTCGAGATCCGCTCTTGGGGTTGGCATTATACATAAGCTCCAGTTGCAATGTCAATGCCCAAGATGGATAGAGGAGACAAGCACTGACAAGTTTCCAGAACAAGGAGGCTATGTACAGAATCCCTGTTAACAAACCTCAGGTGCCTGACATGGCATTTAGGGCGTTGCGTTCCGAGGAGAAGTTGTTTCTTGCCCCAGGTGATCGGCACCGGCAAGTCATGGAGCGAACACCCGTGGTCTATCCGCAGCGGGCGATATCTAAGTCGGGTGACCTGCATGAAGTAGTAAAGCCAAAATCGCCCACGCGTCCACTTGGCATTATATAAAGTCTCCAATTTTTCTACGCAGCGCGGCCCCAGATTTCGGCGCAGCATGGCATTTACCACAGTGTAGACCACACCTGACTTGAGGGACCGATGAACATTTTCCGGCGTCTTGACATGAATTTTCTATGTCTAGATATGATTGATCCATATGCATGTTATCGATGCTTTCTAGGAGTCCGATCCCAATCTGCTTCTTCTCCACGTTGACGTTGCCAAGCCGTGTGCATGCAGGACAATCACACAGCTTGTACGCGATACCAGTCCACTGCACGGCATGGAATCACCAAGAACGAATCTCAGCGTTTCTGAAAGATGATAGCAGTGCCTCTCATGATATTTTAGGGGTAACTGCGCAAGATGCTGAGCCCCGGAAACAATCTGGTCCACATCGGACGATAGCTTAGAAGAAAAAGACCGCAGGGAGACAGGGGCTGGATGTACCGTGCTGAATTTCTAGCTTGAAATTATTAAGCAAGCTATGATGCATACCTTTTCTGTCCCACAGGGCCAGTCTAGCGTTTGTGAAGAGGAATTCTAGACAGTTGTGCCTGATCTTGCCTCTCGGATGCGGACTTCCTACTTCGGAAGAAGCGGGTTGAAGTTTCTCGTCGTGTACCAGGTGTTTCCCAATGCTCTTATATTCAGATACTGATAATGTCGTAGCCGGAAATATGCTTGCGCTAGTAACTCAGCACGGTGATGTTGTCCTGGCCCCACGATATCGACATCCCGGCTTGGTCACACCGCTCGAGGTGATGGCACGATCGGGGAATGCATGTCATGATATGACGTTTCATATGAGCAAAACAGCAAGCAAGCGACATATTAATAATGTGTATGTTGAAAGGAATAGGCAAATAATCAACTCTAGGCGCGGTAAAAACTTTTTCCTGTCGGTTAAAATTGGCACGTTAGAACGACATATATTACCGTGGTACACGTTTTTTTTGGCCATATACTCCGACCAAATCTAGTTCTGTAAAATGAATTTCGGAATGAATCAAACTACCCAGCTCCTATTTCTGTGAAACTACTGTGAAGTAAGAAGGGAATTTGCGGGCTGTATATTCGATCTTGCAACCGTCTCTCCTCTCTCTTACAGCCTCCAATGAAATTGTGATCTGCGTTACCTATAGACAGTACTGGCGTAGAATGGCTCGCAGATGTTATTTTTTTGGTAATGCAAAGTGACAGGAATACTGTACGAGAAGCTAAAGACTTGCTTTCTAACGTTATGGGCTTGCAACAGTTTCGCGGTCATTAAATGGCTGCGACACACCTCATGTGTCCTTGAGGCGGCTGTGCCCATTGCTCGGACAGTTGCAAAAGGGGTTTAGATATAATCAGATGTCCTCCATCAAGTATGGTCCCGCTTCTGAACCACGCCGCGTGAGAAGCTCAATCGAAGCAGCATTCAGTCATTTTAAGATTTCGGTCTGCTGACGAGCCAACTGAGTAACCCCAGAGACGGCTGTGCTGCGAACGGCTGATCACCCGCATGCTTTAGCTCTGAGGCTGAGCCGAGCACTAAGTAAATAACTAAGCGGCCGGGCGACCATTCGGTTGGCCACACCTGTTCTAGCCTGCTTCTAGTGAATTGAAGGAAGCCGGAAGGATTCTGCCAAACCTTGTTTCAGTCAGTCAGTTAGGGAGGGAGCGAGAGCACTGATGCCTAAAATATCAAACAGCGATTGGAAGATACAGAAAGCTTGAGGCGTGCGGCGCTTCACAGCCCGATTTGTACTACGATGAATTTGGCCTTGACCTTTCCAGTCACTAATTGCTCCGGTCACAGACCACTCCAATGAGTACTTATAGCCTAGATTGCAGGCGATCTTGTCCTCGTTCCCCCACCGTCTCTTCAGTAGCCGTAATACAGCACCAACTGACTGGTTGCCCAGCTCACCACGCATTTTCATTTAAGAGGTTCTGTACTGAACTGTCACCCTGCTCAGCGATCAAGCCTATTTCTTTTCGAACAATTTGCAAATTAAGTCACAAAGATGTGCTTCGGAAAGGTATGCATCCCCTCGCGAGATAATACTATCTTAAGAAGGCTCATGAACTTACCTCGAGGGCAGTCGGGACACGTCGAGTCAGAGAAGCTGGCCGCTCGGCCTGCTAGAAGACAACCAAGATATAACTACGGGGCTGCAAACAGCTACAGTACACATTACAACCGCCAAAAGAAGAACGACATGGCTGAAGCAGCTGCCAATGGCATGCAAGCTGGAGCAGGGCTTTTCAGCCACGGTGGGCATCATCATCACGGCCACGGTGGAGGACATCATCACCACCATCACCATGATCATCACGGACATTACGATGGAGGCGGGCATTCTGGTGGTTGGCATTCAGGCGGACACGACGGGGGAGGCGGCGATGGCGGAGGAGGAGGAGGCTGCTGACTGGGTTGGTTCAATATCAATACACAAACGCTTTGGAATGCACCTCCTGGCTTCTGCTGCATCACCATGCTGCTGAGCACATGCCATCTTCGAATTGCTTCGTTGTCTGGAGCAAGACCATGCCACGATGAGCACTTGGATCTCAGAACCCTTCTTGCCTTCCGGAATCCAATCGCGTTTCGTGTTGCCAAGCAAGTGATATCCTCATATCATCGACAATGTGGCTATACGATGTTAATTGAGACTCAGTGAAGCCTGTGTGGGTACAACGCATCGTTCGGACTGCATGCGCCCCTGCGGTACGGGTCTGCTAAGCCACGGGGCTGGGGCATGTCAGCCTGTCGCCGGCCACGAAGGCCCGCAGGATGGAATGCGCCCACCCGCAGTTGTGCTTCCTACGTCATCAGAAGCTTTATGTAAGATCGGTCACTGCTTACCTGTGTGCTTCGAAATTCGTATTCCCGTCCATTGCGCCGCCTAAAAAATGTCCGCATTCCGCAGTTGACATTTTGTTGGCCCGTTCAAATCAATCCACGTGCAAGTCATCCCGGCCAATCACCAACTTTCCCACCAAAACAACCTATAATGTGTTTCAAAGTAGAGTTCCAACCTTCGCCACTATAATATCATTGTCTAAGGCTGACCCTCAGTTTAGTCTAAGTACGATGAGAAGCAACCAGAGGCCCCGCGGCCAGCGAGTAAAGGCCGCAGTCCGAAGAACCAGGGGTTCGAAAGAAAGGAGAGAGAGAAGGAAAGACGTCGGCGCGATCGACCAAACCCGAGCACAGCAATTTTGGGTTGTATCACTGGCAGTTGATGCGACCAGTTCGACTGCCAAAGGGGTTGCATGCTTCTCCATTGCTCGCCGCTCACGGCTTGAGGAGAAAGGGTGGCGTGGTTATTACAGGCTTCAAGTTCCAACATCGTGCAAGTCACCCAGATTGAGAGGCTCTAGACTTGTTCGAAGAACCTTCATACAGTGTGGGCACACTTTGCAGATATCCAATAATTGAGTCAATGGGACTGCTGGTCAGGAAATAACCTGCAAGTTTGCCTGCTCTGGGCATAAATCATTTGAAGGGGGGCACAGTTTAAGCCCACAAACCATGGTATATGCTTCGACAGATTGAGGACTCGCTGTGACTTGATCAATTAATAGCTATTTATGTTGTATTGAAAGCAAGGCTGCCTGGCATTGGCATTCCGAAGTGCATGTGGTGGATTGGTGCCAGAACGCATGGACTGTCAAGTTTGGAAGAGATATGAGCATGAAAGATTGTACGCAGAGTATAATCAGTCATAAATTTGGGCATTCTGTGTGCAATCTAAGCAGAATTTTGCATGCAACTCGGTCATAACTCCGGCGTGTGCCTATGGTCATATCCCATCCCTAGCTACAAGATACTTCCTCATTCCAGATAATCGCCTCCTGTCTCCTTGTGAATCACATCAAACATTGGCTTGGCACTAAAGAATCCCGCGTATGGAGTTCCCACCGTCTTGTATGTGAAAACGGCGTCCTCCTCGGATATGACGATCGGCTTCTCCCCCCGCGGACCCGCGGCCGCTTCGGCTAGCAGTTGTGCGTGGCAGCACTTGTCCATGCTTACGAACCAAAAGACCGCCTCGTCAATGGTGTTCCCAACCGTCAGGAGCCCATGGTTCTGAAGCAGCGCAGCCTTTTTGCTACCAACACAAGTCGCAATGTTGCGCCCCTCCTCGGCAGCGAGCACTATTCCGTTGAAGGACTCATAGACGGCATGGTCGTTGTGGAAGGCGCAGGCGTCCTGTGTGATGGTGTCCAGCTTGCGGCCCAGGGAACAGAACGCTCGTCCGTATATGGTGTGAGAATGGCATGCTGCGTTCACATCAGGCCGGGCCTGGTGAATAGCGGAGTGCTGCAGACAAGGTGTTAGCAGCTTTGAGCTGGGTATCCTGAGGGTCTTCGGTCGGTGTCGCCCGACGATGACCCGTACACTTTATAAACAACGCCGGGCTGGACTTTCTGAGCAAGGAACACATACAATTGCAAAAGCTGCGGCATTCAGGAGGCGATTCTCACCGCCCTCGATGACCTTGCCCTCCTCACTCACGCGGATGAGATCGGAGGCTTTGATGAGACTGAAAGCAGTGCCGAACGGATTGACCCAGAACGTGTCGGGCTCAACAGGGTCTCTGTATGTTATGTGGCCTTGTAACTTGTTAGACTTCGAAGATGCGCCCAGAGCACACTCGCTTGAATGTTCCTCGAAAGGAAAACTTACCGGCGACACCTTCATCGTAGCCGTATTTCCCGAATATGCGGAACGCCGCTGCGAGACGACCTTTCCAGTATGCACGTTCCTGGTATTTATCATCGAACGTAGGAGGCCTTGAGGAAAATATCGTCAGCTTCTATTATACGAGTGGACGAATAGAAAGATATCACTGAGAAAGGCACGCACTTTGGGTAGGCGGGCATCTTCACTTTGGCCTCAACTTCGGGAATGCCGGGCTCGTGGGGTGCCAACGTTGATGGCTTGTTAGCAGCATCGCCGTTTCCATTATCTGCGTGGGGAGCCATGTTGATGTGTGAATTGTGTTGCAGTGAGAGTTATACGATACAGTTGTCGATGTGATACAGAAGTAGAGGGACAGTTCGAGTTGCCGTGCACTTGTGAAGTTGATGTGAAGTCAAGACCGGCCCACGGGGTCGGGAAGATCGCCGCCTCTCGCATTGCGGGGAAAGCTGCTGACCAGCCCGGCAAGCGGACACCCGCTGTGTGATAACAAGCCACCCGCAGTCGCTGCCGGTCTCGGGATAGATGCGAAGTCCAAGCCTTCTAGACGGCTCCGCCTCCAACGTGCCTCGGCTCCTTCTCCTCATCCACGAAGGTCGACTTGCCACAGCGCAGCTCGCCAAGGCGGCCCTAGAAGCCATGTATGCAGCTCGATGTTCGAACTAACTAAAATACCCAGCTAACAACCATCTTAGCCTAGGTATATTGGACACACAGCTTTGTAGCACTGTCCTTGGTGATGTAGATTCCGCCATTAGAATGTTGGTGGAAAGACCATTTTTGTGTTGTAACTTGGTCTCTACAAACATGTCTTCCAGATGTCCGTCAGAACGCCGCCTCTGGATGGACCTCTACCCGGTCCCACTTGAACGGCTGGCTCATAATTCTTGAATCTGCGTGGATTGCGTTTGCATAAACTCGTAATAATACAACAAATCCTCAGTTCTATTGATGCCGCACGGTTTCCGAAGACTCTCCGTTGCCTTCATCTGTTCTCTTTGTTCTAGTTCATCAGGGAATTAGTATGCCTGCGTAGGTCGGGGTAGACAACTGGCAGCAATAGTGAGAACTGAATTATCAGAGTGATGTCGACTTCCTCAAAGTCTCTTGTCTGCCCTTTGCGGGAAAGGAAATGCAGGTGGCTACGCGAGCTGCTCGATTGCAGGGCGGTTGGGGGACAACCTGCGCAGCCGGCCATCTGGAGCCCACTCCTACATTGTTACCCTACTTGGGCGACAGGAAGTTTGGTTCGAAATGGTACGAGCGGCTGAGTGAACAATTGGTCCCGAAGATTTGACAATCTCCTCGTTGTCGGTGTTGTCAAAGGACGCGGGCGGTTGTGGCTTCATGGCTGAACAAGCCATTGTTCCGCGTCCTCACACAATGGGATTATCACATAATAGAAAGTGGATTCGGCTCTCTTTTCGAGAGCAGGCTGGTCAAACGAGCCCCCCCCCCCCAACTTTCCCAATTATCTATCTATCTTTGCAAAGCCGTCTTCACACTCAAACAGTCCTAGCCTCCTTCCATTTTCGTACGAGTTCGCAATAACATACCAGTTAAACCACAATACATTTACAATGCCCGTCCCACAGCAGCAGGATAGTCAAGCGGTGATAGAAGTTACCGCGAAATTGGCCCTCAAATATCCCATTCCGGAATTCGAAGGCGAACACCGCTGGCCTGCTACGGGATGGATGGTAGTTGACCTGATCGCGTTCCCTCCATCATCGCTGGATCCTCCCATCATTCGAACATTCCAAGCCCGAGAGCTTATCAACGATGATGTCTCAGTGGCCTTGCCGGGTTTACGGACGCAGTCATTCTTCGCCGAGGTGCGCAAGCTCCTGGTATATAGCGGCATCATGAGCACTTGTAAGTTCGCCTGGAATGACAAAGTTCTGAACGAGCGCGAGCTCGAGGTTCAGAACGCCAAAGTCGTGGGATTGTTACATGATGATAGTCTATTGGATGGCACACACATACTTGAAGATAGACTAGTGGTGGAAATCTTCGAAAAAGCCACCGACAAGGGACTTGAGGAGCTGGCCTTCTACGTCGAATGGTACGATCCCACGTTGTCACAAGGTCTCTCAGTAGTGACGCAGCAAGATCAACAGCAAGCTTGCCAGAGACTACGCAGTATCCTGTCTAGAAAGCGGTTGAGGAAAACAATGACCATTCACTAAGTCAACCTCGACAGTCTTAGTCCACCAACGTGAGGTGGAAAGGCGGTTGCCACTGTCACAATTGGGCTTTCAACTTGTCCGGGGCAGCAAGAATGTGGTCTTACAAACCGGAAAATTGCCCTTCCAAGGGGCAGATCAACGTCAAGCCTGACAACCTCCTATCGGCTAAGAGACATTGTCAGGGGTACGTGCAGTACCTACAGAGCGCTATTCGTATCAGAGTACAGAAACACACAGATTGAGAATCAACCGCAAAGGATGAGGGGACTGGGCTGAGCAAGATTTGGGTTAACAGGCTGCGAAGGAGGGACACGTGTAGAACAATGTCTCGGGAAGTACTGTTGCAGCTGTGCATGAATGGCGCAGATTAAAACTCAGTGATGGTTTCGGGGTTGTACCACGTTCGGTACATGCAAGGCAGTTTAAGAATCTAGCTAATAATTCATATGGAGCGTCTACTCGAGCACAATTTCGCCCTAGGAGCTTAGAAAGTTTTCTAGGACCCTAAGTGAGACCACCTGAGCAAGCCATGGTGGTGACCGAGGCATGAATTTAGTGAATGGACCTGTCCACCCCTGTTGTCATGGGTTTGGCAAAGTTTCTACCAATTCGACCTTCGAGCGCACTGTGGCAAGACCATGCTCACAGGCTTCCCGGAGGTCTGGCCATGATGATAGGGTTTACTCGCTCAAAGTCCGAGAAGATGTCACAGATATTTCCGGCTATAATTACACATGCCTTCCTGACACATGAATTTGCTATCGAAGCATGTAGTAGCATACCTCATCTACCTTCTCCTGCGTACGCATCGGACCATCCAGAGCAAGCGTTCACCTCCAAGTAGCAAATGTGTTGCTTCTAGAAGTGGCAGATTGGCACTGCAGCTCTAGCTCTCCGTCCGAACATGAGAATTTGGGGGAGATACTCCGGATGGCGGGCTCGAGCTAGAGAACTCCCCGAGGCCAGTCTAGATTGGAGGGGGCAGTAGAAGCTAAAAATGCCTCGGTCGTACTTCCAGAACTTCCTCGCTCCGGGGGTTCTTACCACGATTGGTTTTATCAAAGTGCAACGGACGCCCCTGGGCTGGCCAACGTTAGATTTGAGTAAGCACTTACGCCCAGGTGATGCTCCTGCCCACCGGCATACAGCTGGACAGGCCGGGAAGGCTGGAAGGGGGGCGGCGCCAGGGCCGGGGACCACCCAGCAAGCGGCGGCGAGTCCTCCTTCGGCGCGGGGAACCCTGACCTCCCACGCAACGAGGTTGCACCACTTATTGATATTGAGCCTATCAAGCCTATCAAGGGCATCGGGGGGCTTGCAGAATTCGCGGTATTGCCTTGATTGAGACTGGTTCGCTTGCGGGGTACTCTTGTGGGATCTCCAACCCGCGGTCGGTTCCTCTCTTCTGTGTTCGTTGGTGCGGGCTGGTCTCCTTGCCCACGGAAGCCACGCCATACAGACCGAGGCCCAGCTCTGCATGTCTATCACCATGCCCCTCCATTGGAAGTAGCCGTAGAAGGATCCATTAGTTCTGTGCATGTGTTCCCCAGAATCGCGTTCGCGGCGATAGCGAGTCAGCCGGGTATTGCTCCGAGCTACTGGCAATCCATGGGTACCCAGACAAGCTTTTGTGGTCGGGACGGGTTACGGTTTGCTCCCTAGTGCTGCAACTCGGACCCTGTGGACTTGCCTGATATGAAAGCGATGTGGTATAGATAGACGCGGACATCGCCTCCAAGCTTTCCAGTCCGCCCGGGTTCCACTCCATCTTTACTACCCGTCCTTGGCTTTGACTAAATCCCGGCTGTTCAGCATGGCTCCTTCCAGCGAGAAGAGCCTCGACGAGGTTCAGAGCAAGCATGTCCAAGAGAATGTCGAATATGCCAGGCAAACCTCGACCGATGAGGAATCCCATCAGGAGCTACCTGTGAGCCGAACCCAAAAGTTCTAAGACAACCTATAAACAATTGTTAGCTGACGCCCCTGAGCACCCAAGATGACCAAGAGGAAGCTTATGGCCCTCGTCGCACAAGCTTTCCTCTGGACAGGCTCGCAGATTCCAGTCTACCTGCTCGGTGCCGTCCCGCCGTACATTTACCGCGACATTGGTGGCCATGACCGTTGGATCTGGCTCGTCCTCGCCAATCTGCTTTCTCTGGCCGCCGTCTGTCCCTTCGTCGGATCTCTCTCGGATTTGTTTGGCCGCCGATATGTCGCAATCTCGGGCGCTGCCTTCATTGTGCTTGGGATGATCATCGTGTCCACTGGTAAGTACCGTTGTTCTCCACCCACGGTCCCCCCTCCATCATGATTTGGAACGTTCCCGAACACGCCACTTTGGGACCAGCAGCATATTGAGTAACACGTAATAGCACAAACGATGAATGTTCTTATTGGAGGAATGGTCTTTGCTGGAATAGGAGCTGGAATCAACGAATTGACTGCCCTGGCCGCGACCTCCGAGCTGGCGCCCACTGCAAAGCGCGGCAAATACGTCGGAATCTTGGTCTTCACCATTGTACCATTCTGCCCTTCGGTCTTATATGGTCAGCTTATCGCCTACTACTCATCGTGGAGGTACATCGGGCTGTTGTGTGGCGTGTGGGCGTTCATTGGCTTGGTTCTCACTGTCGTCTTTTACTTCCCGCCTCCTCCCGCCAACTTGGATAGCATATCTCGTCGGGAAATCTTGAGGCGGACCGATCTTGTTGGAGGACTTTTGAGCATATCTGGAATGATCCTTTTCAGTAAGTGTTGCCTCAACACCCAAATTACTGCAGCAAGGCCTTGAGTTGCTAATCCGAGCCCTCTTCAGTGGCTGGGCTGCAATGGGGCGGCTATGTCTACCCCTGGACGTCCGTTCACGTCCTTGTCCCTCTTTTGCTCGGCGTTGCTCTTCTCATTGCTTTTGTTGTTTGGGAGGGCTGGTTTGCCAAGTATCCGATGTTCCCTCGACGCATCAACCAGGCACCCAGGATTCTGACACTCACCTTGATCATCACCTTCATTTCCGGTGCAAATTTCTTCTCAATCCTCATGTTCTGGCCAACTCAATCGTTCAATGTCTACGGCCATGACCCCGTCGATGTCGGCATCCGAGGTATTCCCGTTGGTTTCGCAATCATGACCGGAGCCGTTGTCGTTCTGGTGCTTCTATCGGTCTTCAAGGGTGCCAACAGGATGTTGATGGTTATTTCGTCAGTCTTAATGACAGCCGGTTGCGGCGCGATGGCTGTCGGGCGTGTCGATAACATGTACCAGCTCTGGGGAATTCTCGTCTTGGCAGGCCTGGGTATTGGGGGTATCGTGGTGCCCGCGTCCATCATTACGATGATTATCTGCCCAGACGACCTCATCGCAACGGTCGCAGCGTTGACGCTCAGTATTCGGGTCATTGGAGGCAGTATCGGGTACTGCATCTACTACAACATCTTCATCAACAAGTTCACCCCTGCGGCCATCCACTACATCGGCGGCACAATGTACATCGGAGGTATCACCGACAAAGAAACCATAGGGGAGGTCATCGTTCTTACCGGGGCGGCCTTGCTCGAGGAAATCAAGATGATCCCAGGGATTGCTGGCAACGAGGTCTTGTACAACGCCATCGTGAAGGCAGGTCAAATAGCGTATGCCGAGTCATACGCTTATGTTTACTATGCGAGCATCGCGTTTGGGGCTATCTCAATTCTTGCCGCAGCGTTCCTGGGCGATATCAGCGCGTACATGACAGACAAAGTTGCTGTTGTCATGTGAGCGCTACTGCACATTCAGGAGATTTGGACACACTTCAAGCACTTAGATACACGTCGCTCGGTCCATAGCACATCATGCCAAAAAGCGTGAAGAGGTCAAAGACAATAATCCGCTCTGTTACCGAATACTATATCATTAAGAAACATTATCAGCCAAACGTGCCAGCGCGAGCTCTTTGTAGTGCGTCCGAAATCCAGCGACCCATCTCCGCTCAGCAGCTTTCGTCGGGTCTCGTACCCCAGTATCCCGCCGGAGGATGAGGTAATTTCAATCTAGGGTCGTTTAGATCTAGTCGATACATGATGTTGTTGTAGTTGTAGTATGGCGTGGGAAATTGGTTGCCAGAGAAGGTATTCGTGAGTGTCCCCGAGAAGTAGATATACCTCCCTCCGTCTTTCATCAGCTCGTGGTGCTGGACGGGGTTGTACAAGTCGTTGCTGTTGCTGTTGAACACATCTCCGTCCATGTGGTGCGTGGCAACCTTGCGACAAGCCGTCCACGGACCCTCTGGCGCCTGGGCCGTCGAGAACCAAATTTCCCCAGCAGTAGTGTCGCCTCCTTGCTGCTGGAAAACGTTGACCCAGAGCTTGAGGTAAGGATTCCACGCGATCCCAGCCGTATGCGCGGAAATGTATTGTCCAGTTTCCACGTCCTTTAGCCTGTAAGGCGACTCCTCCTGCGTGATCACCCCGGACTGCACCAGGGCATCTGCGTTCTCATAATTGACTGGCACCCCTCCTTTGACCCAGCTCCAGACCAACGAACCATTGGGCCCTCTGTTTGCTCGCTGTCCATCTGCACTGAGACAGGTGAAGGCTTCGTATTCTGACTGCTGGGAGACACTGTTGACGTCGGCCTTTACACGGATGTTCTTTCCGTAAAATGCGTATCGCGTCCCATTCTCATTGACATAGATTGTATGGCCTGACGGAGCAAGCACACCCATGCCGTTGTCGGCTCCATCGAACTTCACTAGTCGCTCCAGGATCTCCTTCTTGCCGTTCCATACCACCAGTCCTCGCTCCACACAGCTCAGTCCGGGTCCGGAGGCGCAATAAGTGCCGAAAAGATGTTCCTTGCCCCCATCGTCTGAGACTGCTGTCAGACCATCGATCCACAAAGGGAAACTTCCAGGTGTCTGCAGAGGTATGTCTACCATTCCTCTCGCAAACTCGTTCTTCTTGTTGTCTTTTGTAAAATAGTCGAAATTGAGCCCTCTGTCGGCGTCCAGTTTATGCGGCAACTCGGTCCATGCGCCAGTCATTGCAAAGTTCCCCAGCTGAAATGCCATCTGGTCCGTGTCCTGCCACATCCAAAGCAGCTTATCCTTGAATTTAACACACTGGATGGTGTCACTGCCAGCAACCTTTGCGTTTAGAAGCGGCTCCTTCATTGGTACCGGCTTTCCAAGAAGGACGCTGTCCCGGTAGATGCCGTACCCGGTGAGCCGATAGAGCCGCTCCGCGACTTGTGTTCTGTTGAGCTTGATTTCTATAGACCCAGGGTGCTTGGGATGAATCTGCATTCCGGGCACTCCGAGGAAACCAGTTGGCGACTCGAAACCATAGCTGCTGACGGTGACCCAGATGGGGTCACCCGTCATCAAGCCAGGTTCCTTGAATGCGACATAACCCGCGCTGTCAGTCATGTAAATAGCCTTGTACGTTGTTCGGAGATATACCAGGGGAACTCCCCGGTTGGTGACAGCGTCTATAACTCGAATAGCATAATACGGGTGTACCATCGTGTCGTGTGCTGACGACGCGGGACTCGGTGTCGATGGCTGTTGCCGCTTGTCGAGAGCCTGAGTGGCAGCTGACGACACATTTGAAGCTAGTCGGTCGAAACGATTGAGCAGTGACCGAGACATATTCAACGCGACCTTAAAAACCGTGAAGATGTACAATAAGTAGTTCGGTTGGACGATGATATCAGGTTGTCGAGCCAGGCTTTGGCGCTGTTCCTTGCACATGCCAATGGTTGTGGTTTGATAAGCCGCGGGCAGCTTGTTTTTTACCTGCCCGGGTGGGCATGCGGGGGTGGTATTCAACGGGCCAACCCCGGGACGTCGTATCAAGATCATCCTCACCCTAACCCAAACATTGCTGTTTGTCCGCAGTCACACAGCCCATATCATACTAACAAGGTCATACTGTGGTATTTTTCGGAGAATGGTTATCAAGTGCCTCTTTGGCTTGCCACTGGGGGTTTGCATTCACTCCGATGTGAAATTGAAGGGTGATGAGTTGATATTGAGCGGGAAAGAAAGATAACGGTGACGGACATCGATGGATCCCCAGTCACACGTAATCCATTTCAATTATGGAATCATTAACTACCCTAGGGTCCCTTTCTTACTGAAGGCATCATTGTGTTGTTTCGCACGTGGTGTAGCAACGTCACCCAAACTATACACAAAAAGGCAGGTCCACCCTCTTCACATCTACCATTTTCGCCCATTCATCCCTCCTCCAAAGACACCTCCATAGTATGGCCTGTACCCCGATCCTTGGTACCGCCGTTTCTCCACCACGACGTGTTGGACTGGTCGAGCTGGAGGTGCGCAGTACGCACAGTTCCTATGGCAATGGTGTCTTTCGGAGTGCAAATGGTGCCTGAAGCCGAAACACATCGAGCTGGTCTGGACGGCGTCCGCGGAGTGGTGATTATTAGCGTCGCGCGTAGGCTACAGATTGATTCGTCAGTGCCCATGAACTTCCCAGGGCCCTCGACTGCAACGTGCCGGTCATGGACCCAGGCGGAGGAGGAAAGGGAACTTGCCTTGATTGTGACTCTGAGGAGTCAGGTACTGTTTGCCGCGGTGGGGATCCGGTATGTTATGTTGTGCTCTCGGTCTCTGTGCTGGGAATTGAATGCTTGTCTGTGAATAGTGTGCGACGTGGAGGTTTTGGAATCATCGTACGAGGTTGGCGTCTGGGGTTGCATTTTATACTGTAGTTTTGATACTACCGGGCTCTATTTATTGGGCACCAACAACAGGGCTTGGTGAGAAGCATTCGTCATGCCAGATTCACTGGTCTGTGGTCGGTATGAAGACAACATCCTAAGTATGGCTCGGCTTGGATCATCATCGCCTGCTAAGCCTTGCCCGGTCCAGATGAGCCATGTTGCCAAGCAGCCGATACTTTCGAAGCGCCACGGCATTCCGCATGACAAGCTAGCATGAACCTTGACTGAGGTGAAGGTCCAGCTCGCCCCAACGAAGCTATAGTAATTCGAACCAGTCTCGCCAAACAAAACAAAGTCTTGGTTTTCCAGGCCACGTCATTCCCGAGAACGCCTCCATGCTCGTATGACTTGTCCACTCCGATCCACATCGCTGTCGTCTTGTCAAAGACCGCAGTCAATATCAATGCCTCACATGGCAATCGTGTACGCTAACAGAACTCTGGCTTTTCAAAAGCCTGAAAGTTTAAACAAGCCCGAGCCCTCGAGTGTGAGTCATTCTCCCAGCTGTTCAGTGGTGGGCAGGATTCAAACAGTTTGTTGAGCTACAAATCGGAGGCTGGTAGGTCTGTCATGCCCCAACATGTTCATGCCCAACTATCCATGGAATGTTCTGTCTGTATATTTGTAGTATTTGAAGTTTCGAAGTGCATACACCAGCAGCCAAGTGATTTAGCAACGGCCGACTAAGGAACCTTGCCAGGCGGACTTTACAATACTCAGATGTATAACTCGCTGGAACTCCTGGCGAATATGAGAGAATTCCTGATGCCAAGTAGACTACGTCAGATGTTGCGTGCTTCAAGATGTTCCACAATGTATGGAACAACACTTACCGATGGTCGAAGCGAGACACACATTTATCCAACATGTTCTTTTGCTAACTCTTTGGGCTAATTAGACGGTCTACAGAGCCGATATATCAACCGCAACCCATCCATGCTTGGGCAAATGTTAGACATTTGCCTCTATTACTGGCCTTTAAATGACAGGCGCGACTTCAACTCGTGTACAAGTTCTGATCTCAAGTATATTCGGAGGTCCACTCAGGCCTATTTTAGACTTAGTAATACTACTGTGAAGGTGGTGATTAGGCAGTGAAATGTTTCCTATTGAAAACTGTAGTTGTAAATGCAATAAGCAATGAATATTGAAAATTTATTTAGCCACCACTGCATTTAGAAGAGGCTTATCATATTCGCTGGGTGGGGTTCTCATTGACCAAGCATTCAGCAATGGCACCTGCAGGGGCCGTTGCAGGTCATTTCTACGTCAGCGCGTGAGACGGCCCAATATTGAGCCATAGATTATGCGACGGGCACTTCTCTGGCGCCTATGGGTTCTAGCACGTCGTCATTTTCGAAAGACTCCCCAAGCGGTCCCTATCAACGATTGGGAGGTTAAAAATGCTTGCAGGTATTTATAACGTAAAGAGTCTGGAACCATTGAAGCAACTGACTTCAAATTAGACTCCAATGTCAAAATCATTGCGCTGACCTATTAAAAATATGGCGGCTAACCAAGATTCCCACAAATTTCTCCCTGTCGCTAACCCTACATCCTCATACTGGCGCAGCAATCTCCATCATCTCGATTCGCATCGATCGACCCCCGATCTCCCTAAGGAGATCCAGATCGCAATCATCGGGGCTGGCATTGCCGGTGTTTCTCTTGCGTGAGGCACTAATTCTGAGCGATGGTCAGCCTTTCATCTCACCTGACTAATTTATCATCTTAGCTACCACCTTTCCACGGGCCCCAATCCACCATCTATTCTCCTCCTTGAGGCCCGTCAAACTTGCTCAGGAGCTACCGGCCGCAATGGAGGCCACGTCAAGTCAAAGACCACCACGCTGATGAAGAATACGGACAAGTTCGGCGTGGCAGCTGCGGATGAGCTTGCTCGCTTCGTGTGGGCCCAAAGCCCGGCACTCAAGGAAGTTATTGAGAAAGAAAACATCGACTGCGAGTTCGAACTTCGTCGGAGCTACGACGTGTTCAAGTCGGAGGATGAGGCGGCACGGATGGAGGCGAAGTGGAAGGAATACCTCTCCAAAGGATGCGAGTGGACGAGCAATGTGCATTGGGCTGGGAGAGAGTTTGCGGAGAGACTGACGAGTATCAAGGGTGCGAAAGGCGCGTTCAGTGTGCCTGCGTGTTCCCTATGGCCATACAAATTTGTCACTGGCTTGCTCGAGCGGGCTATAGGGAAGAATCCAGGTCTAAACCTGCAGACTGAGACACCGGTGCTGAAGGTGCAGGAACAGGACGACGGGTCGACCGTCATCTGCACTTCCAGGGGCTCTGTGAAAGCTAACAAAGTTGTCTTCGCTACAAATGCGTACTCAGCAGCCTTGCTTCCAGAATACTGCGGCGTCATCACGCCTTACAAGGGTATCGCGACGCATCTGGCGGCAGAGGACGGCTGGGAGCCGGTCTTCCCTCATCTGAGCCATACATACAACATAGACTTTGGTCTTGAGCCTGGGTCTGAGACCATAGACTATCTAAATCCCAGGCCGGATGGTGGGATCGTGGTGGGTGGTGGGAACTGGATTTTCCGGGACCAGCGGGATCTGTGGTATGACACGGTTGACGACTCGACTCTATTGGAGCCCATAGTCAAGCCAAATTACTTTGGAGGTTACATGCAGAGGAACTTTATGGGCTGGAAGGACAGTGGTACAGGTATGGAGAGTATCTGGACCGGGAGTAAGTCTGTTTGCCTACCTAATTTATGAAAGCCGATGCTGACAGCGCAACTGTAGTCCAAGGAGCTACTCCGGACGGGCTTCCCCATATCGGCAAGATCCCCGGAAAGAAGTGCCAGTGGATTCTGGCAGGCTTTAATGGCGGTGGAATGGCTTTCTCATTTCTCTCGGCGAAAGCAGTTACCAAAATGGCATTGGATAATGTGCCTTTCGACCAGTCTGGGGTGGAAGTGCCGTGTTTGTTTGAGACCACTGAAGAGCGACTCCTACAAGCGAGCGCTATCTAGTCAGGGGCTTCTGAGTGAAGTGAGGACCAATGATACTGCCAATTTCTTCAGGGGAAGGTGGGTATGCAGCACTGCGGACCAAAGAGAAAAACAAATCCGGATACATTGTTCGCGGCGCTTTGCATGTTCCGACCCGAGGCCGCAAATACGGTCTGAGAAGCGTCATGCTGGAATTACTCGATGGCAATTGATGTGAGCAGAGAGACTAGGACGACAAGGTAATGCCAGATACGACTTAAGAGCTAAAAAAATCAGATTGATGTTGTCAAAACCTATGGTATCTCGCGAAATCCGTCGACGTTAGCCGTTCCAGCTGGCAATTTGAATTATACAGCCACCTCAAAGCTCCCACCATTTACATATATTCTCGAGGCTTCAGAGACACTACTCCGCAACCACTACCACAATCTTTCCCTTCGCCCTTCCAGTCTTCAATTTCGTATAAGCCTTGGGGGCGTCCTCATACTGGAAGACCTCATCGATCACAGGCTTGATCTTGCCGTCCTTCATCCACTCCCCGATCCTCGCCAGCCCCTCGTGGCTTTGCTTCGTCATGACCATGGCAAACTTCCTCGTCCCCCCTCCAAGGAACCCAGGCACAAACGACCTCGACACGACAGATTTGATCTGCTGAAGGCTAGCCCCTCCGCCGACCTGGACAAATTGACCGTTGTCCACCAGGAACGCGTTTCCAGCGTTGTACAGGTCTTCCTGACCAGGCGGCGTAAAGCCGACGTTGTCGACCACAAGCTTGAACACCTTCCCCTTGGCCTTGAGCGCGTCGCTGACATTTTGCTCCCTGTAGTCGATGATCTCGTCCGCCCCAAGGCTACGACACAGCTCAGCGTTCGCACCTGAGCAGCTGGCCGTGACGTGCAGGCCCAACGCCTTGGCGATCTGGATGCCGAAGGTACCAGTGCCGCCGCTGCCGCCGTTGATGAAAACCTTGTCGCCCGTGGTGATGTAGGGCTGCATGCTCTGCAGCGCCGTGAGACCGCACGTCCCGACGCAGGCGAGCTGGTCCATCTTGTCCTCCCAGCCCGCCGGAGCCGCTGCGATTCCCTCGCCATCCTTGACGATGATGTACTCGCCCAGCGCACCATAAGGGTTCTTGATGGGCTCAACCCTGCCAAAGACCTTTTGGCCCGGCTGGTACGCCTTCACGTCGCTTCCCACAGCCGTGACGGTCCCGCTATAGTCCATCCCTGGGCTGGCGGGCACGGGGATCATGAGCTTGGACACGAGGCCCATCTCGGGGAACTTGTAGTCTGCTGGGTTCAGAGTCATATGGCTCACGTGCACCAGCACGGAGTCTTTCCCCAGGAGAGTCTTGGGCGGCGGGGGCGTCTCGGTCTGCAGCTGTAAAGCTTTGTCAAGGCCGCCGCTCGCACTGCTGTATGTCCAGGCACGCATTGTTTGCGGCCACGAGTCTTCCGTGGATGTTGCCATTCTGATTAGTTGTCTGGCGTGATGCAGTCGGTTGTCTTGTCTTCTGCGTGTTTTCGCAAAGGGTGATGCTTTAGTTTCCAGCTCAGAAGCACGACTGGGTGTTCCGTGCGGTAAAAGTCTTGGTGGACACTACGCGACTCGCCCTGCCCCAAATGAGCGGAACCTCGGGAACTTTAGAATGTCGTCAAGATTGAGTTTTGGCCGCCCTGGGTTGCACATGGTCATGACGTAAACGGGTTCGGCTGGCCCACGATTCAGACTACCCGCACGTCTTGAAGCAGATAGCGTCGACTGCGGCCATTTCAGTTCGGACACGAAATTACAACACACTTGGAATCTTCAATCAGGGAACGATCGTCTTACCTCTGGGTGAGAGTGGATGTCAACATGGAGACTGGTCAACATCGCACACGAGCATACAGAATATCGCGAGCCCACAAGAACATCGATTCTATCTCGCATATCCTCAGGGCCATACCGAGGTGAACAGTGAAGCGGCAGTGCAAATTGGTCACATCGCGCAAAATTGAAATGAGTTATCAAATCGTCCATCACTGAATTACCACTGATTACCAACAAGGTAGTGCCCTCTTATGAATTCAGTCGCCGAGAATTGTGGATTAACGCATTTGCGCCTCTTCACATCAGATAACCGTCGCCAGCAATTGCACTTTCAACTCATACTGCTTACCTTGATTAGAATGTTTCTTTTCTTTGTGTACTTAGTCATGTTCTTGGTTAGTGTTTTTTTCTCTTCTTTTTTAAGTATTCAAACTTCTGTGTTGACTCCTTTTGTTGGTTGAGTTGGATGGGAACGTGAAGTCAAAAATTGAAGCTAGGGGAGGGGGCCGTGGCCTTCAACTCCTGCAGCTTGACGCCTGCTTTTGTAACCGGAATATTAGACCACTAGTAGATCCAAGTGAGACTCAAGACTTGGGGCTTGCTCCCAGATTGCGATTCTGTCAGCACCGGGACCGGATATAACGGGCATTGTTGTGATGCAATCGTTCCCTGACACCACTCGAATACTTGACGACAGACCCAGGCCAAGAGCTCGAGTGCCACACGAGTGATTACATTCGGATTCACGTCCTAATTACATAAATTATTTCCTGATTATGCACTATTCCCTCAGTCATCATCTCATTACTCATCGGCCACATCGCTTATCTTCATCGACCACTCAACCTGGAAGCGAATCCTCTCCCCCTTGAGGAGCGAGTATTCCGGCCCCTTGAAGGCGCTCGTTTCCCTCGGCCCATTGTTTTTGGAGAAGCCATATCTGGACTCATCAAGCCCAGTCCCGAGTCCCTGAACTGTGGGTCCCTAGATCTCTGCTTCGCCTTCACTGGTGTATTTGATACAACGCCGGCAGTGGCCTGACGTTGGCCCTCCATAACATGGGTATCCTCATAATCGGTAACAGCATCATCCCCAACACTCACACCAGAGTCGGCCCTAGATGCCAGCTCCCGGACCCCGGGGTCCTGTCCAGCCCCTTCCTCGTCACCCTCAGTTTCCTCCTGCAAGTCGACAGTATCGATGGAATAAGCCGACGACGGGCTTGCAGTCAGCGTGACCTCGTCATTAACCATATCGACGTACTCCTCGACCAGGTCTGAGTACTCCATAAGCGAGTCCGCCTGCTCCTGCATGGTAACTACCAGCTCGACCACATCCTGCAGCGCAAGGCTCTCCTCCTCGAGCTGGCTCTGCTGATTTGTGATCGAGTTCATGATCTCGAGTACGTCCTGTAGTAGGTCTGGCAGCCGCCGGCGTGGGGCTGGTGCTTTGTCCTTTTCTTGCACCTTATGCGGCAGCAGGGCCGCCGATGGCCGAATTGGGAACTCATCGTCGCTATCGTCGCCGTCTTCGGTCCCGTCGAGAAGGTACGTCGTCGGGATAGGGCTGGGCGATGGTTGATGCTGTGTCCAGCGGCCCAGTGTCGGGGAGTCAGCCTGCAGGCGGAGCGGCGCGGGCTTATGCTGTTGCAAAGGGCGAAAGGCCTGGGTCCTGTTGTAGAGTGGCGTAGGCGACTGCAGCCGTACGGAGTCATATACCGGCGTTTGTGGTTGATAGTACTGAGGCGAAAGAGGGCTTGGGATTCGGGGAAACACGATCGAGGGACTCTTCAGTGTTGGTGACATAGCATATTCCACACCGCGATAGGCTGCTGACATTTGCCTTCTATGTCTCGAGGCACCTGTATCTCCACCCATGTATCCTTCGAGTATGGGCATGTAGTCGTCCTCTGATTCAGGGCTGATGCCTGATGTTGGTTGCAGCTGCGGTGAATTCGGCGAAGAGTCAGGCTGCCTGGGAGGAGGAAAGTGGTTTGCATTCTTGTGTCTGAAATGACGATTCAGCCCTTGATTTAACGTGGCTTGCAAATTCTCTCCCTGACTATTGGACGTCATCTCGAGGTGGCAGTGTTGTGGGAGTAGGAGCATGAAGTCAAGTGAGAATACGGGACCTGCATGCGCCTAGACGACTAATCGAACCTTGATAGAGGGGCTGATATTGGATATAAGATCTCCACAAGTAGGCGATCGATCATGTCGACACAGCCCAGATGCCGACGGCGACATTGAGACGTGAATTGACTCCAGAGTGGAGTAATCCTCCTGGCTTAGCACGAGTGTCCTCTCCTGCGCAGGCATTTTGCGCACAACTGTCCTTGACGATGTCTACGTCAGATTCATGCGCGGGGACATTCTGCGACCCGCCGAGGACCCTTATCAGAAGGAAATATTCCTTCTAGTCGAACTTTGCGTGAAACTGCTGACGGATAGCAAGCCAGGTGAACCCCTGGCCGGGTGAGCTTGTCGCATTGACAAGGCCGTGGCTATGGCGCCCAACTCCGCGGGTTGGGCAGAGGGTGGACAGAACCGACTCCCCGACGCCCCCGACGACGGATCCGCACACTGAAACGAAACATACCTAGATGATAGTCTCGGTTCGCGAGGCCGACTCGGCAACAAGCGCCGAGCCGCGCACCACTCAGGCTGATATTCGGTCCGGCAGCGGACGGGACTAGTCGTCGCAACGGCTCATCGCAGAACCTGATCCTACAGGCGAGGAGCTGTCAACGGCATTGAGGGGCGTGCGCTGGCTTACGCAACGGTCATGGAAGCATTAATGTCCCCAGCACAAGACGCATAAACCTCGACCGTCTCTATTAGAAGAACAATGACCTCCCCACACTGAACCCATCGCCACAGAGCACACAATTGGCTGGTAGATTATCGAGAGGCGAATATCTATCAGGCATTGTTGACAGGGAGTAAAGCAGATCGGATGGACTTGCCCGCCTTGAAATCAGGCTTCTGCTAGCACAAATGATTAGCCCGCGGCATAAGCTTGGTCTATTCAAAAACAGTGTAAATTGGTGTTGCTATCCATGAGCTTGATGTTGTATACCAAAACTCTGAACAATCCATCCAATAATTAATGGCAATTCAATATAATCCCAACCTAATAACGATCCCATCTCCTGTTTCCTAATAAACTGGCGGGTCCACCCGTAGCCGTCTCCTCCTCCTCATGCCCGTGGTTGGGACCGGCTTCTCCAGCCTCCATGCCCAGAGCAGCAGGTCTTCCAGCGGCAAGAAGTTCAGCAGGATCCGGTTGCACACGAAGCCCATCAGCACGACCAGTGTCGCAACCATAGCGTCCATCAGGTAATGATTTGCTGTCGCAACAATGGTCAACAAGACCCATGAGGGATACCACACTCCAAACGCGAAGAAGGCGATACGTGATCTGGTGGAACGCTCGCTGGTGGAGTGCTCTCCGACCTCGACCTCAGAGTTGTTGCTCTGGCTCTCCTCATCCGAGCCGGGGACTGGAAGCCACGTCTGGCTAGGGTTACGAGTCTTGCCGAAGCGCCTGTATATCTCCTGGACCCCGCTGACCGCAGCACTTTCATAAATGAAGACGAGTCCGATGCAGAAGGCATAGCCAAAGTGCATGCTCGGCATGGCGGCCAGGCGGTTGACAAAGTTTCCACTCTGCCACACCGAGGTGGCATCCTCGCCGTTGACCGTGTCGATGAAGCCGTACTCTGGTGGGAGCAGACGCGGTGGCATACATGGGTAGAGGATGAAGATGGTGAAGGCGAACAGGTTCAGCAGGGTCATGGTTCGGCGCACGGTCGCGAAGCGGGTGAAGGTCGGAGATACGTAGTAGTAGAATGCGATGAAACTAAATCCAATGGTTAGCGTTGGTGTGCAACAAGGAGAACGGCCTTTAAGGGGCACCCGGGGCCGCGCGGCAGAGCATCATAAAGCTCCGAAGGTTTGGACGCGATCGTGCATGCGAACGCGCTTCTTTGAAGCAAAAGAGACGGCCCAAGAAGCAGATGAAGACCTACCCAACAGTTCCGGGAATATGGATCAAGGAGTACGACCGGTTCAAGACGGTGAGAAAAATGCCACGGAAGTCGCCAGCCTTAGCGCCAGTGAGGAACCACTGCTGAACACTCCACTCAATCCATCTGGCGGTGCCCGTCAAGGAGTTCCTCCCGAACATTGCAGCCTCCAACTCCAACAATGCTATACCATGACTTTGGGCGGTTTCCCAGAGATTATCGCTGCCACCGTAATAAGCTGCTGCTATGTTTGCCGTCATGCGGTAGAAAAAGAATTGTAGGACCCAGTAGAACATCTCAACCAGAAAGGGGAATTTTTGCAAGATGCGTGAGTGGAAGTGTCGAGCGAAGCGCGACGAGTTGGGCGTATGAACGGTCCATATCCCAAAGACACGGCGGGTCTTGATCGGATAGTCGGTTCGATATGTCGCGATTGGGTCGCTTTCGACGGACGTTCTGGGGGAGCCGGACGCTGGCGAGGCGCTTAATGGGCTGTAATTCTGGTTGCTCCCGAAGATGGAGTAGTTCTTCGTTCGAGTGAGGTACATGGAGGTGAAGAGGATCGTGACAATCAACTGGAGAGAGTCAGGTTAGCACGTGCACATATACTGGGCAAACTTGGTACTAGAAGGAGGGGAGAGAGTGTGACTGCGGGCACGTACGAAGGCCTCAACCCAATCGGGCATGCGAAAGACGTGGGGATGCCAGTCATCATCGGGGGCTCCAGTGGTGGCCATTTTAGCAATAACGATGCGGGCGAAACCCGTGCGGAAGTCGTGAGGCTGATGAAGGCTGATATTCAGAACTGGGCTGGCCGAGACACTGGAATATACATGAACAGCTTCGGGACTGGCGAGTGCGTCGGATGTCCGCAGGTAGAGACAGAGACACAGCTGGCGTCGATGGTTATAGAGCCGCTACAAGAGAATAAAACACTGCTGAAAAGTATACAGTGTAGTCGAATTCGATGGAGGAACCGGGTGTCACTGGTGAGGATTGCGCCTTGAGGGAGAGGAGCAAATGCCGGCGCAGCACAGCACACCAGATCCGACGAGGTCTCGTTGGGGTTCTGATGCCGCTCGATGTTCCGTTGATCGACAGGCAGTGAACAGCCCAGAAGGGGGTGATGATGATGCTCCTCAACGCCGCGGGAAGGGGCGAACGGACGGAAGGGGGTCTAAAGGCGCGTCCCAGGCGAAGGTTGGTATGTGTGAAGAAATAAAGAAGTTTTGTTGGCGAGGCAGGAGGAAGGAAGCAAAGACAACTTGGCGTGGGCCGGCACACGAGCGCCAGCGCGGAAAACATGAAGGCACTTCTCTCCGTCCTCGACCACTGGAACCCCAAGACCCATGCTAGATCTAATCATGGATAGGCGCAACCCCCTGCGGATGTGCAGGTTAGCCTGCCCGTTTTGGTGCCACCAGCTTGCCAAGACGCGAATCCCATGGGCCAGACAGTGCTAATAGTTCCAATGTGTTGACGAGATATTAATCGGGGCTGCACTTTGGCAAGGCGGACTGCAAGCCGGCTGAATACCCAAACCTCAGGAGTTGTATGTCCTCTCTCAGATGTGAACGGGCGACACAGAACAGCCATGTTTGACTGCCTAGGTACCAAATAGCGAGCACTTATCGTCACAGTGATGCGAAAAATTGCCCAAGTGCCCAGCGTGGCATTGGAAGCCAACCAGATTGCTCGAGTGCCTTGGCATCCCGACCTTAGCCCTGCCAACAAGTGTTGAAGGATTCCTTCGCCCCTGGGCCGTGGCTGCTACTGCACTGCTGTGCGGCTGCACAGCAGCCAGCCCTATTATTATTATTATCATCAGCATCAGCATCAGCATTGTATTGATCCCCCATGTCATACACGACGGCTGAACGAGGTACCGCAAGGCAAATTTGTAGCTGAGACCAGTTGATGATAGATAACAGCGCCCGCAGCAAACATTATACCTTGTGTACTCCTTGTACGCCTTCATCGACGACTGCGTCGGGAGCCAGCACAACACAGACACACAGGCGTCATCCAAAGTCCAGTCAAGGCATTATCTGCCAAGACAACGGAACAGGGCGCTGTCATAACGACTCGGTCAACAATGCCGTCAGCAATGGATGCCATACATACATTATTTCAGAAGTGTCTGGCAACCTGTCGGACTTGACTGCTCGCAGAATCGACAGCAGATGAGCTGTATGCAGTAAGTCGAGGCCCTGAAACCAGCAAGTACAGGAGGACTCGAGAACCCTCGGTGCGGGTAACCAGCCCGCTTTCAGCTGGCCCTTGCTCACGGCACTGTGTTCAGCATATCGAGTGCCACAACCCAGAAGCAAAAATGCCCACTGAAAAAGGTTACGCAAGGGTTCATCAAGCTCATTTTGCTACAGCACGTTTAATTCTCGCACACGGTCGGAGGTGCCCGCGCCGACACTTCAAGTTGGCTGTGAGCACTGGTAGGTCACGAATAAATCTATCAACGAGTTGTGCTCGTGGTTGTATTGTATTGATCGCCTTGGTATCAAAACTTTTCACAGTTCCTAGTACTGAGGCCGCTCCCCCGAGCTCCATTAGGCACTGCATAACAACAATTCCGTTGGCGGAGATGAACCGCGATCACGCAAACTCGAGTCGACTCGGGCCCGTCGAAGGTCCAGAGATAAAAGTGGGCACGCGACCAGCGACCTCCCTGCCTCCCTGCCTCGGCAGCGCCAAGAGGGAACAGGCCGACAGGCCGAGGGGCCTGAGGGTGGAAGCCTGAGGGTGGATGGTGGTGTTGGTGTACCACTGACGAGCTTGGCAATACAATATACACTCATTTGCATTTAATACCACCAAAAACACGCTAGTAAAGCGGATATATCTATATATACCTAAATTTAGTATATATTATTATCCCCTCTATATTTTTAATTATATACTTAATTCCTTAACTAGTATATATTATACGGACTTACTACTAATTACCCTATATATTTTAACTATTATAAATTAATTAATAGTATTTTTAATATACTAAAAGCTAACCTTAATAAGTTAGATTACTATATCCTTTAGAGTATATTTAAGGCTAATATAGCTTTTAATACTATTATTTTAAAAATTATAAAGTATTTAAAGTAATAGGTATATAAGCTAAGGTAAAAATACTATATTATAAAATTAATAAGTAAAAAG